>JAVJGG010000090.1:17522331-17549119 GCA_035590195.1 Aviceda cuculoides | reverse complement strand
GGGGGTTGCATCTGCCATTCCAGGGGGGGCTCCTGCCTTCCTTGGCAGACACCTGTCTTTCAAACCAAGACACTGGGGCTTTCTTTTTCATTTGTTTAGGGGGCACCTTTTTTTTTTTTTTAATTCTTGTATGATAGAGATATTCACATACCCTATGCATCAAAGAAGTATTCATAATAACACACAAAAAATTTTTTTAAGACATCTCTATGAATACACTGTATAATAGTTAAACACTTTGCTTGTAAAATCAGTGTCATTTTGTCCATCACTATCAAAGCAGATGGATGTTTGATGTGTTTGTTCAAAACAAACAAAACCATCAATTGCTGTCATAAAAATTGCTTATGTAAAGAGCAAGGCCAAAATTCACAAACATAAAACTCAGAAGCGCTATGCCTTTGTCTATTAAAAATGTAGGCCAGCACCTACTGACTCACTGAAGTGAAAACAATTCTAGATTTGAGAAGTCATGTAACTTAACTTCTATCTAACTAAGGAAATCATCAAGTTACATCTGCACAATCCTAATATGCAAGCACTTATTTCTGTAGAAATTTCTTAGGGTTGTTTTCCTCAGGTCATAGACTGATGTTGACGTAAAAAACCCTGTACCTCACAATTCTTGACTGCTGACCTCCATCAGCCATTGCTCACTTCCTTTCCTCTGGAAAAATCATGTTTAAGGACTACGTGAGCACCCCTACAACAACCTCAGGCAAGGTCAGGTGAGTTAGCTCATATCAGCAAAACAGTGAGGGCAGCAGCAATATATTCTATAAGCACAGCTAGATCCAGAGAAGGACCTCTGTCCCAGGCCTTACACATCTTCTCCTGTTTAGTTTTATGGCGCAAAAAGTCCTGGCTAGGAGTCTCGGTACTGATAAAAAGAGTTTGAAAGGTTGTCAAAGTGCACGAAGAGAAGCAATGTGTATCCTTGCTTAAAGAAAAGCGCATCTTTTCAGTACTCATCCATTCCTTCTAAGCATCGCTATTGATCGTACGTATTTAGCTACTACCTTTCTCAGGGCTGAGCTTACATTCCCCTTTTTCTAAATCAGAGCCATAAAGCTATGACTGCCTTGTGATTTACTCTATATTCCAGGAGACTTTATATTCTACTTTTAATGGTAGAGCTCCTCAGTGACACCTGCTGACACACACAAAGCCCTGGACTCTTACCCCGTGTGAAAACACCGAAAATTTAAAATAGCAATACAGTTTAAAGTGAGTAGCATCTGGTTAAATTATATGCATAAGGCACTTGTGAGGACCACATACATATACACCTCCTATTGCTTCCTCTCCTCCGCCTCCACATCATTACACGCCATTGAAATACAAAAACCATTTCCATGACAGGGCTCTAGCTCTTTCGACTAGTTGCCCACATAAGGACTTCCATCCCTGTTTCAGTAACTGTAACTAGAATACACGCTCTATCCTATAAAAACACACCACAAAGTCCTAAATACAGTACAGTGTGTATGAATTAACATTATAGTCAGTGATATTCCACGTGTTGCTTACCATTGAGTCATGTCATGCACCATTAAGAAAATTACACTAAGCTTTAAAATAGACTTACAAAATCTACCTGACAAGTGCCTTTATGTTATACTAACATTCCCAATATTTAAACTATTTTCTTCTATTTATTCTGTATTAAATAGGAAATAGTTTCAAACTCCTTTTCTTTTGTCACCTTTTTTTGCTCACAAAGACTTGCTATATCCCTAGCTATTGTAAAGGAATGTTACAAATGTTGAATAATCAAACTAATACTAATGGAAAAAAAGGTTTACATTAAGGAAATGTTTTCCATATTATTCTGGTTTAAATCTAGACTATACAGAATCAAGGCACTTAAACCATGAGAAACAGATCTAACCTCCATGAAAACACCTGTGCAATCTGGAAAGGTCATTAGGGAAATACATTCTGAACTGAATTAAGTTAAAAAGCTACTTCTTACTATATCTAAAGTAAAAAAGCCAACCAAAACTAACTGAACAAATCACAGTAAGCAAGAAACTCTGTTTCATATTCACCAGAACTCCCATTTACTAAACTGCATCGAGGGAGAAAATATAATCACAGTGAATTGATTATGCAATTATGATATGATTATGTTGCGTTTTCCCTCTTGGTACAATTTGGTAAATGTATGTTTATGCAAATGTTAAGCAATATTCCACAGGTAATGGAGTTATACTTTTTTTTCTTTTTTATAATATCTTTAGTGGAAGTATCACAAAAAAACCAGGAGTCATGAGTGCATATTTAATGCCTTATTATAGCAGATTATTTCAAATACACATGACTGTGAGAAGGGATAAACTGTCTAGATCATTACTATCACACCTTAGTAAATTCTTGCTTGTTTTAATTTATGTGTATGGGACGTATTTTAAAAAGCTGAAATTCACAAGTCTGCTCTAAACTTACTAGTCAGAAATGTAACAACAAAGGAAGACCACAAAAGTGGAGGTGAGAGGATGAGTTGTTTTTTGTTTGGGTTTTTTTGGTTGCTTTTGTGAATAAGTCTGTCTGGTCTGCAGGCAGACTTAAATGCCTGTTGTCCTCATCTCTGCTTCTAAAAGCACAGATTTGTAAAGTCCTGAAACAGAAATAAAAGAAATCTATAACCCTAAGTCAGACACCATAGAACAGTGTGAAATATAGTAAAGTATTTTCAAAGATCTGAAAAGCACACTTCACATTTTCAATTTCTGCGCTTAAAAGAAAAGGGAAAATAATCCGGCAGAGAGTTTTCAGGGTAACTGTTTTGCACTATCCTCTTTTCCAAATACCATTAATAAATATTTGTTCTTTGCTTACAAGTCTGTCTTTCCTGTACTAATTAAAACCACTTTCAAGACTAGTCAGGGAATGCTTAAACACTTTCATCTTAATAGTGATCATCTTCACTTCACCCCTTTCATCTATTTCTTCCTTGGACAATCCTTATTTCAACTGATACAACATAATACCAGAGCTATGAAGCATTAAGTTTTTATAAAGGAGATCCTAAGTCACAGCACAATGTGTTCTGAAGTGATACTAACATAACACATAGAGCAATTAGTTACAATGGTTTAACTAGTAGTTTGAGTCTTTGCGCAGAAAGTTGGAAGCTTCATTCAATGTCCTCCACCAGGATACAAGCTCAGATGGGCTAAAGGTACGGTCAAGTTAGTGCATTACTTAGGTGGTGATCACGACTAAAAAACAACTCACAAAGCATAAAGTTGATCTTGATCGACCCAGACCATTATTAGAAACCCCACAATTTGTCACTGCATTAAATATTTCATTATTCAAGCTTAGCTAGAGGAAGCCCCAGGCTAATCTTGCCAATATCAAATTGCTATTTAAACCCAGCATTAGATCATATAAGTATTCTAAGATACTTCAAAGTATCTGTCCCACACAGACTTCCAAATTCCAAAATACAACTGGCAGGCTTATACCAATTGTACCAGACAATAACAAAGCAGTTAACCTATCTATGTCCATAGAAAGAATTCTATTTAGCAAAAAGGCAAAGACTACATTCTTTTTTTTTTTTCCCACCAACTTGCATCAACATGTAGCATTCACTATTTAAGTCTGTGTTTTAGTAATTTATTTTTCAATGATTCACCTGACCTTGACTTGCTTTAAAAGTAATGAATCACATTATCACCAGATTTCTGCTCAGGACTGAAGCTTGATGGACTTCATTGAAAGAACACTTGTAAATATAAAGTCCTACACCATAAAAAAAAATTCTGTTCCTAGTAATAAACTACCAAGTACCGTGATCCCACTGTACAACATGCTGGTCGGCAGAATTATGTCAATACCAGCAACTTGCTGTGTAAATATCAGTTCTAAATAAAATTTTAAGTTGCAACTACTTCGCTACCCAAAAATATATTTGTATTACAATTTAAAACTATGGAAGAGAAAGCTTTTGTATTCTACTTATCTTTCAGTTTATAATGTAGAAGACAAATTTGGAATCCAGACATCATGCACTTTTAAACCTCTAACAAGGAAAAATATAGCTTGTTTTTAAATATTTTGGCCAGACTTCACTAACGCTGATTAGAAAGATATGGATTCTGAACTGTAAAATAATTCCTCATGTGTTTAGTAACACCCTGAATGAGGATGTGCAAGGTTTAAGAGCTATTCTCATTTACATTCTCTGCCAGGCAAAAATCACTCTTTAGGAAATGCCTGAAAGCAACTGTAATTGAACACTAGAGTTATTAAACAGTTGTATTTCCATAATTAAAAAAAACAAAACAAAAATAATAGGAGGCTATGGAAGCCTTAAAGGTACAAAGGGGCATGGGATACATAAAGAAAAATTTTCTCAAGGGAGAAAATCTGATATGCCAGAGTACCAGTTCGTTAAGAAAGCGAAAGGGAAAATGCGGCATGTACAGAATTTCGGAGATAGAAGGCTCAACCCAATACAGTAACTCAGGCCCATCTATGCTTTCAGTACTCAAATATAATGCTAACAGTCTTGTCAATGGCAATTAATTCTTTCTCATCAACCCTCCTCACCTGTGAATTAGGCTGGGTAAAATAGGATTTCTCTTGCTAATCAATGTTTAACCATTTTAACAGAGACACTTGAATTCTATGTTTAAAGATTACTTTCAAAGGAAGTTTATCAATTATATATGCTTTGCTAAAACAAAAGATCATAACCTATTCTCAAAAGACTTTTGGTCTATAAAATGGAGCCTGGGAAACCAGTCATGAAAAGTTCATTTTGTAATCTAGCAAAATGTAATGGGTTTTTGCCATTAAATGAAAACAAAGGACAGAAAAAATGATGCTCTTCTATACAAGTATCTGCATAACTGTGACAGACGACAGAGCCTACACAATCTAAAACCCTACATTGCTCAAAAAATCTGCAACTTTGCAGTGATGCGGTCTCATATACTTTATAGAAATTGAGGAATATCACCTGGACTTGGAGGTAAAGAAAAATTGAAGTGAAAGGTCATACTTTCCAGTGTACAGGTTCTGAAAATAGCATTTAAGAATTTTGTTTCAGTGACATCCACGTTCAGTCTGCGATACCTCTGTAGCACTTAAGGAACCAGAATACAAATGTTTCATTTGGGTGGCACTTTTTCCAAGAATGCCATCTACAAATTCAATTTCAAAACCTGATGCATGAGCCAAGACTTCAATGACAGAAGTTAAAGGATATTCAGTTATTTCAAGTGATAACAAAAAAATTTAACCGTAAAACCATTTGTCAGGAAACACAGCTCCATTTCAAAGCATGTCCCCAAAAATCTAATGTCACTTAAAAAGCCAACTTAAAACTTCTATTGCAATCTTCGTCTATACCATACTAACTCAAGCGGGTACCCTCACTGGTAACACAAAGCACTGACTTAAGGAGAATGGGGGTAAGTGGCAATGTCCACAAACCTTTTCCAAATTGTGGAAAGCAGGAGAGAATCTGTTGCTAGGCATTTGCTAATACTTTTAATGGTTTACCTGTTATTTATTAATAGAGCTTTATTCATACTGTATTTGGAAATTTCTGACCAGTGAATCCAGTCAGACACTTCACATCCCCATGCCCTGACGGTGAAGCCTTTCTCTACACTCACCCCCAATCCCCTCAAAGAAGTAGGCAGTGATAAAATTGCCTGAATGTATCTGAGCACCCAACCCAAAGACCAATGCGCATGTACTGTGCTCTTCCTTCTGCCAAGAGACTCTGCTTCTGGTCTAGCCTAGAGTTCATGTCAAACCTTGAGGGATATCAGTGTAAACGGGTCCTCAAGCTGGCACAAAGCCCCTTCCACCATCTTTGCCAAGGAGCACTACCTTTAGCAGATGGTAAGGTCGGGCCCATAAGGCAGAGAATCACTTAAACCGAGATAGCAAAATCCATCCGGGAATATGAATCAGAGCTCTTTTATGAAGGAGGGGCACCAGTTTTCTAAACACTTAGCTTCCATCTACTGTACCAACATTGACTGCCAACCATCACCAGCTCAGCTCTCACGTGGATTTATAACAGCACATTTGCAAAGGCTAACTCATATCACCAGGGGATTAAATTTTCTTGAATTAGTATTCCAGAAATACGATGATCAAACTCGATTCCTGCCACTGAGATACATTAATCTAGAGAAGCCAGAGCACAAAAAAGGAACGATTCTATTATTATACAGGCTGTCCCAGTAGAAAAGGTTTGAACTCTTCAAATCAAAGTAATGTCAACCAGTTACAGTAATGGGGTTGTTGAAAGTTCAATTACATTTTTAAGAGTTTTTGTGAATTAAGTGTTACTTCTTAATTGGGAAAAAATTACAGTATATTATTATTATTACTTCTACCCTTTTTAAGTAATAGGGTATTTGTTCACCAAAATTAAAATGTCTCGATTACCCCTTCTATAATTTTAAACTAAAGATGTTTAGATGAAATTGGAGACTAGCCAAAAAAATTACTTGAAATATTTGCTTCAGTTGAGTAAAATAAAGCTTCTCTGCTGGGTAGCCTGGATGAAAGAAAATGACTTGCAGACAGATTTGGTTAATCCACCTTCATTTATCTCTATGTCTGGATACTCAAAAAAGGGTAAATAGTAACTAATCTCATAAAATTTCCGTTCCCGTATCAATCTAAAATCCAAATTAAACTGGAGTTAAGCATGATAAATACACCTATGCAACCCTATGGTTACACGGAACTGGCCATACTTCGCGTATTGATTGGTTCATTCACTTCACTATCTTGACTAACTGTGGCCAAGACTCCCATCTCCTATTTTGTGAAGACATGAACAACTAGCATCAGAGGGAAGAAAAATTAAAATTTCTACCTGACAAGATGGAAATATAGTGGCACCACGGCAGAAAAGCTGAATAGCCTAAGCTTTCCTGTAATCAAGATCAGAGAGTCTTTGCACAGAAAGAATCTAGTTATAGGTATTCATATAAACAATTCAGATTAGCAAAAGCTCCAGATCAAAGCCCTCATCATCCCCTGCCCCCAAAATGAAAGACAGAAATGCTCCTATTTTCCATTTAAAACTCTTCTTTGCCAAGGTGGTATTATTTCTTAGCTTGCTATTCCCATCTGCAACATGTCAGACATATCAATTAGATATCATAAAAACACTCTACTCCCATCAGTGTGTTTTGTAGGCAGTAGCGGGGAACAAGTGACACTCTACGTTACAAGTGGATACAAACATTAATAGCACCTCCCTGGAGATGTGTATGTGGACCCTAAAGCATCCTAGGAAACAGGTTCCCAGACTCTGAACTTCAGCTGCGCATGGCTGCTGTCTTTATGAAAAGAACCCTTTGGCTCAGCTACAGTTGTCATGGAAACAGCAACTTTGATTTTTAGATCTTTAGTATATGTGATATTTCAGCCATATGTTGCGTGCATTTAAGTTCTCTACATATTCCTCCTCTTTAAAAGTGAGAGAAGTAAGAGAAACTGAATGACTCCAACATTCAAGTTAATGCATGCAATGTACTTCTCGAAGTGGAGAAACATGCTTGCAATCCAGAATAATCATGAATTTAAGCTACTATGAGCATACTTGATCTGTGTTTTTTCCTCTGTCCCAAAGATTTCCATTTGTGACGAGACTGCACTTGAAAAATTAAGTCTCTCTATAAAGCCATGAGATGGGCTTAATCTTGCTTCTTAACACAGCAAACTGCTCATTGTACGTTAATCCTGCATTAACAATGCCTGAGAGAGGTTCCAAAACCAATCACACAAGGGGTACTGCTGGGCAGAAAACAAGCTTCCCGACTGATTGGTTTGTCTGTCTCTCTCCAAACTGGGACCAGCATGGTACTTTACAGCACCTTAGGAGACACAGTAAATACAGTCTTGGCCTGACAGCATGCTGATGTTATAGTAAGCGTCATATACACATTCTCTTCTAAAAAATAGCCCCAATATCCAGTGACATACCAGACTGAGCCATGGTCTTGATTCCAGAAAAAAAAACAAAAACCAAAGATAGCAAAATACTGCTTAGCTTTTAAAAACCAATTAAATAAAAAAAGCAGTGCAACTGCTCACACCATGATTGTGTGTCTTTCCCTATTTTCCACTTTAAAAGAAATGAACAGAACTATCATAGCTGCTCTATTCCTTCATCATCCAAAAAATCTGGATAGGCAACCAGAGAGACAAAGAGTGTCCACTCTTCTATCACTTAGGGTGCTTAATACAGAGTCCCAACCTCAGTCGAACAAAGAACACTCTAACAACATTTTTTTGTAAAACAGAGATGACTTTCTAACAAGTTGGCAATCATTTTCTCAGCTACATTCAAACTCTTCACTTCAGAAGCCAGGAACATAGATACCTGACCAATGATTCTAAAACTTTACATCTGAAGAAACAATAATTAATTTAGGAAAATTGAGAACCAGGTGAATACTAATGGTCAGTATGAGTAAGATCCTTTGCAACAATTGACTTGAACAATTGTACTGCAGCTAACTCACAGCTTCTTAAACACAAATCCCACTCTTGCAACATAAGTATTTGAACTTTAAAGAGATGCCCTTGTTTTATTTTGCACATTTTCATTAATGAGGCTCAGTTCTAATTAAAACTATATAAATAAACCAGACCCAGAGGACTCTGGTCTTTTGAACTCAAATGCTCTTAGGAAGCATTCAGCATACTCCTAAATGAAGGCTTTTTCACTCTGGATTTCTCCCTCCCCACTCCTGGGGATAAGTAAGCAAATGGATCAATCAATGGTGAAGAAAAAGACAAGACAGCAAGTTACTTTGCCATGGGAACAACTCTTAAAATTCAAAATAGATCACTTTCTCCTATTTAAATATAAATGCAGTATAAAGCAGCTGCTATAATGAATGACATGTTCTCAATGTAGAGCTACTACCACAAGGGTTTCCAACCTCTAATGTGTGACAGTATCAGCTACAAAACAGAAATACAAGCTACAAACCACTTTGGCTCCAGCTTAAGCACATCACAAACCGAAATCAGAACACTCAGGCAGGAAAGTAACTGTTGCTCTCCTCTCAAGCAGAAGCAATTACATTTCAAATATTTAAGGTAGTCAAACAGCAGAAGTACCACTTTCCAATTACAAAATCCAAAAAGTCTACCTACTTTCTCATGGAAAAAATGGGGAAGAAGTTTTCCTTAAGGAAATAAAAAATAAAAAAAAAAAAACAAACCTGAGAGATAAAAGCGTGAGCCGTTTTCTCTTTCATTGTACTATTACAAGTAACAAAGAAGAAACATGTTATCTTAAGATCTGTTCTTTATCCCACCAACACACTCAGAACATAATCCATCACTCTGCCTTTAATGTGTTCTATCATGTTTCGTATTGTTGTAACACTGAAAATTATGCAGTGTTTCAAATAAATACTAAATTCACACACATTTAAACACTCCCCAAATGCTACTTAGACCTTTAAAATTAAGATCTGGGGTTTTTTCCCCGATTCACTTTCTAGAAAGAAATCCTACTGAATCCCTGAGTATCATGTGGACAAACCTGAAACCTGCTCAAAAATAAAAGCAGCACAGTTGCACAAACATGGCTCCCATACAAGCTCAACTATAGTGTTTTGGGACTAGAACTAGAATCTCCACATTACATATCTTCACAGCATTTGGCAGGAAAATCTATCATCTACCATCTATCAGTAAAGTAATTCAGTAAATACTGCAAGTATCAACTCTTCAAAGGAGTTTGGGGAAGTTTTAGCTGTACTTCCATCTCCATACTATAAAAGCTCTGTATTTTGATTTACAAACTAAGTCGCTAGTATCTAGCAAATAAATTGAAACTGAGTATATGTTCGCATTTTTAGTTTGGAGATAATACAATAAATTCTCTGCTTCCGATTTCATACAATGCTGCTGTTATCAGAGTTCTATCTACTATTTGATTTCAGTAAAAATTGAGAAATGTCGGAGCATGGCATCTGGTTAACACAACCAGTCACTTCAGCCATATCTGCAGCTGCATAATACTGCCAATCAACCACACAGACAAAGGGCACCCACAGACGGATCAGGAGGGCAGAACAGAGGAAAAACAACGGAGTGCACGGCAGGGAAGAAGCTGCTACTGAAACACTGCATAGTATTTTTGTCCACATTTTAAAGTGGCTGGTGGCAAACTAGAGAGGGTGCAGAAGTGCCATAAAAATGATTCAAGGATCAGAAAGCTACCTTACAACGAGAGGCTTAGGGAATTCAATGTGTTTAGTTTTTGAGAGAGATTGAGAATTGAGATGATTACAGGATATAAGTACTTTCACAGAGAAAAGTACTGCAGGATGGTGGGGAGCAGAGTACAGAGAACATAACGACATTCAGTAGCTGTAACATGAGACCAGCCATGTCCCAATTTTAAGAAATGGAGGCCTTATTTTGAAATAGTGAAAGGTTCCAAAGGTCATTCATAAATGAGCAAAGGAAATGCTCCATTTCTTGATGATATTTTCAAAGCAAGATCGGATCCCCTCCTGGAAGAAATGGATTAGCAAAACTTTTGCTGGGTACCAACTGAAATTTAAGTGAGTAATGACAAACAAAAGGTCAGTTTAAGTCTTCAATTGCCTTCTGAAGAGGCAAAAGCTATGAATCTATGCAATGCTGAAGAACTGTCAGGCAAGTCCTTGCACGAAAAGGATCAATAGTATGTGTTAAGGGAGGTGGTATTTAAGGGAAGGGGCCTGGTGCATACATGACCTAATGGGCTTCACTGGTTCAGACCAAAGCTCCAATGTCCTGTTTCTGACAAAGGCCAATAGGTGTCTGGAGAAGATATAAAAACAGGTCAAGCATATGGTCCTATCTTCCTGAGGTATTTACCATTGTCCACCTACTTGCAACTTAGTAGATCAATGAATTGTTAGATCAACAATTTTTCCATCCCTTGTTTGTCTAAGCATTTCAACAATCATTATATGCTGTGGCGTTGTGCTCTACAGTTCACCAGTTTGTTTCAGTATTTCTGAAGCTACCAACCAATAGTTCATTTTTTATTGTTTCCCACACTTGTATAATAAGCATTCCTTGCTCACTTTTTCCATATTACTCATGATTCTACAGGCTCCTACCTTTCATCTCCCAACATGTTTTCCAAAGTCTGATGAGCCTTGGTCTACTTAATCATTCCCTGTACGGGAGGTGCTTTGTTCCTTTGAATATCCTCACCAGTCATGTATCTTTTCCAACTCTGCTATAACCTTTTCCGAGATCAACACAGCAGAACTGCTGTATCCAATGGAAAAAAAAAAATTCTCATGTGGTTGGTTCTTCATTTGCTTTTAATGGCTTCCAGCATGCTACATGCATTTTTGACCACTGTGGAAAATTGATCTGAAGTTTTCATAAAGCTAACTTCTGTAACTCCAATAACGCCTTCCTCAGTGAGGACAGCAAATTCAGAATCTAACATATGTAAATTTGGGATTGTTTTTCTCCAAATACGTTTAAATATGACAAAATTGAGTTTCAGTTGCCATTACCCATTCACCTGGTAATTGAGAGATTCTTCCCCTGAATAGCTTGTTATCATCAAACTGTCATCCCACAACGCACAATAACCTCTAAAACAAACAGAAAAGTGCGTATCACAAGTTCAAACCATGAATTAATGCTGAGTAAAAAATACAAGTAACAATTCTAATCATGATCCTCAAAAGATTCTTTTTTTTCCAGCTAATTAACAGGACAGAAAGGCTTTTAAGAACATTACAAATCTCATTCAGCTACCATTCAGACCTCTCTCTAAAGCAATAGAAGGAGCAGGAACCAGACGTAAAGGCAGAGATACCTGTAGAGGTCACACCATGTGGTTATTTTTTTAAAAGCCTACACAGGCCCCAACACTCAATGACTTGAACTCCACTATTCCAAAATACATCAAAGCAGTTTCCAAGCCATAAAGCTTTTTTTAATTTTTATTTTTTAAACAGACTTCTTCAGAATTTAAATTTAAAGATACATATGCATATAAGCTTAAATAAAATGCAAAAGCATTCCCTGGGTACTACTGTATCCAGTGTGACTATACTAGAAACTTAAGAAATCTACTTGCAGAAGGACGCTCCAGATTAATCGTTTTTATTATTAACAACTATCCACTCCTCACAAGACACCAAAATTCTCAGATTTAAACCAACCCTACCCTGTGGCTTTATTAAAGACTTGCAGGGCAATCTTTTTTTTTTTTTTTTACTGTTTAAACTTGAGCTTCAAAAAATTTTACTACTTAATATGCAAACTAACATTACAATGTTGAGTCCATACTGTTCCAGTTAGTGTCGAGGTAACACTGTCCTCCCTCAGTGAAAGTGCTGTGAAACCATACAGTAACAACTTCTCATGTGATGAACATGTGAACAGCACAATGGCA
The DNA here is from genome assembly GCA_035590195.1 of Aviceda cuculoides. Lineage (NCBI taxonomy): Eukaryota > Metazoa > Chordata > Aves > Accipitriformes > Accipitridae > Aviceda > Aviceda cuculoides. Next base: position 17,536,692 of record JAVJGG010000090.1, on the reverse strand, counting down.
ATAGGAAAGGGGAAGAATATCAAATTCACTGTCTAGCTCCTATCTCGTTTCAGTAAATCTGTGCCTAACATGCCTTTATAATTTCTGTGCAATAATACATCTGCTTAGTGTTTTATGTTCTCCTGATAAAACCACTTTCTGCAAGAGTTTAGATTACAGAAGAATGCATCATCCTGAATTCATTTTGTTCCCAACCATTTGTGACATTATTAACCAACTGGTTTTCCTGTGCACATACAAAGTTTTCAAAACTTTAAACTGTGTTTTATAATGGTTTTTGTTTGTTTGTTTCATTTGAGGCCCATTTTCCTGGCATAGTAGGATTTAAAAACATGGTTCATGAAGACATGTCTACAGTTAAATTATTTGTTGATCTAATGTTAAATTTATATTGTGTGGTTTCCAAAATAGAAAAATATGTTCAGAGACTGTAAATTTAACAGGCTCAGTTTAAATTATTTAGACCTACTGGGTTCCTATTCTTTCCTAAAGCTAAGCTTGCACAGACTCTTGACATCCTTCAGTTGTCCATCCTCGCTCTGCAGATTGTTGTGTCTAAAAATACAGTAATTCTATTATTGCATATACAGTGCCATAAGTTTGAATGGCCAGGCTAAATTAGCTTAACATTATATTTGTTACTCGCAAACTTATGTAACTCATCTTTAGTTCTACTGAGAGATTACAAACACATTGCCATGTCCTGAAGCAACAGGCTTATGACAGTTCAGGTAAAAGAACATGAGAGGCTGGAAAGCACCAAAAATTTTACACTGTTATTCTGACCTTCTGTAATTCCTTTGTTCCCAGAACCAAACTTCAAAAAAAATCACCACAAGCTTTTGTTTATCTTTTCTTACAAATTTCCCCCCCGCCTTTTTTGATAAGAGAGGAAAAAGCTCTCTCATTTATGGCAAATCCTATACTTTTTTAAACTTAACACATTTTTAGAGTTAACAACAAGGCCTTGCAACAACAGCTAACATAGTTATTGTGGGGAATAATTAACATGCAGCAGCTTTTAAATTCATCATCTGGCAAAGGGGGTAGGAGAGAAGTAGAAATTGTCTTGTCCCTTGTTCTGAGGGAGATGGTAAGTTTTCTTGTATTTATCACTAACTGAGAAACCAGGCCAAAAAGAAAACACAAAAAATCTGTATTCATACAGGGGTTACTCAACATCTCTTCTCTCCCATTACTTTATTCTGGAGCAAGTTGGTGGTATACTTCCATGATGCAGAGGTCTGCTATCCATGCACACAGATTTCAGTGAAGTATTCCATTTGCAGTACCTCATAAGGGATTTTTAAAGAAGTCCCTCACTGACTGTTCCACAAATTCCAGTAACAGAAATACTGCAGCAAGTTTTCCACTTAAACAGTAGGGCCATATATTGTCATTAGAGAAGGAACACTGTTAAAATATGACCAATTTCAGATCTGTGGTTTCAGATCAATATAGCAAGTCTTCAAGGAAGGAATAAGACTCCTTGAAAGACTACATTTCATCTTTGCAGACGGGGGGGATAAAAAAATAAGGGGAAAAAAAAAAAATCAATACATGAGAGGTTGTTTTCCAGAATGTTATGAAATGTTATCATTTTACAAGCAATTTTACATGTCTTTTCTGTTACCAGCATCATTTACAGTATGCTGTTCTCCCTAGCTGATTTTATTTAACTTACTGCTGAGTAAGTGGTATTCAAGCTGCTCACAGGAAGAAACCATGGAAGCGTCAAAGCAGGTTAAATCCTTGAAATAGCCAGTGAGTTCCCAAGGCCGACTGACTACTGCTTATTTGAGGAATGGAATAATAAGCATAACACATTTGTCCATACACACGTTAAACATAGAATCATGCTATTAAAGACTTTCCTATTATGAGGTACTGCGCAGAAATTATATACTTTCCCTGAAACAGTCATCGGTCTTCTAAACATAAGCGCTCTCCTCTGAAATGTTAGTTTAATGAGCTTAATTCCAATTAATCTAAAAAGTAACTAACTCTATAAAAGGTTTTATTTCAACACCTACTGAACATAGTTATTGAAATAATCACCAATCCACATGGACTAATAACTAAAAATATTTCAGGAAACCCTTTACCCCCAACTATAAAGATTCGCTCAGCACTAAAATGGGTGCAGGAGTCCAAGGGAAGAAATTGCTCTATGTTCTGTGTGATGTACAACAGAACAAATGGCATAGAAAGAAGACCTGTAAATCTCTATTTTGCACTAATTTCAGGGCAACACGCATCATGAACAGACCAATGCTTAAATCTACATCATAAATGCAGCACTTCAGAAACATGCAAGTGAGCTGTGGAACAAATACCTGGGCATAAACATGCTTAGAGAAGCCAAGTTCGTATCTTCAAGAGAGGTGGCAGTAGCCTGAGTAATCATACTGGCTCATTAAAATCTAACTCATGCAGCTTTAAACACGGTAAGGGAGATTAAGCAGTTCTCCGTCAGGTGGCACAAGGATACCAATACGGTTTTCTATCCACAGCAGTATTTCTCAAATTTGTGTGAAGAAATACCAAGTTTAAACTTGAGTATAAATACAAAGAGTGGCTTTTTGTACATATACAAGTTTATCATGTTACACACCTGCAATATACCTGTGAAGGCCATGGATCAGATAGACTGTATAATTTCTGTATTAGGGTGGTCCCTATGAATATTTTTAAAACTACTTTCCATCTGAAATACAAAGACAACTTCATTTATTTCTGCCCCTTCTCCCAGCCCGTCATCTCTTGTATTGCTACGAATACAAGACCCTACAGCCCCAACCTTCCCCCTGCTTCAAGTACGGACTCTTTAAAAAATGTGGGAAAATGACTTTCCCCAACAGACTCTGTTTTATTTGATTGTTACTCCATGTTACAAGGCTGCACTTTATAGTCTGTAAAAGTTGTTCTGTTCAGTCAGTGGCTCACAAATTAACCTGTAAAATGCCAAGAAGCTCAATAAAAAATGTTCTTCATTCTAACATCGTAGCCAAGGCTCACAAATCATAAAAGGGAAAATTTCCACAAAACACGCAAACAAGGAAAGCCCCATGCACTTTGTTGATCCAGCGGTTGCTAGACCACTCAAGGCAAGAGATCTTAAGTTTTCATTAGAAAATGCCACTCCAGAAGTTGGCATTAGTAAATGTTCTTCTTGAATGCTCACTTTAAAAAAACCAAAATAGTTTTATTCCAACTGTTGTAAAACAAAAAATACTAGTCACAAGACTGCCACCAGAATTGTTAGTATGTGAGTCTACCACATAAAGTTCTCAAGTACAAGTTACACTGAAATTTTCTGGTCAAAGCAATCCCTTTATTAAAAAAAAAAAAAATCCAAAGCACTCTAAATCCACCTGAAATGAACTGCAGTTAAAACAAAAAAGAACCAAAAAAACCCCAAAATTAAATTTAGAATGTTAAGCACCTCATCAATGCTTTAACTACTACCCTACACAAAATTGTGTCTGGTTCTAGTTTGGAAACACAACTACTTCATTTAACAAGCATTCTGTGATGCCTACTGAAGGTTAGAGTCACAGAATGATTAATAAGTACTAAAGTGCAATTTAGGAAGTTTGCTTTAGATAGGACTCCTTTATTCAAAAAAAGGAATCAAAGCATAACTAATTTTTACATTTATAAAATCAGTACTGCTGTCAAGGCAGCAGAGTACAATAAAACAATACCACTAAAATGTGTAATTATTGCAGTAAGCTCAGTCATAGTTTGGAAGAGTGCCAACTGTTACTTGCTCTCTAAAGAAATTGTTAGAGAAAACCAGCCACCATTGTCCAAGAATACTTTTGGCAACTAATTCATATGCTCTTTGACATGTGCTAACAGTTCTTGAATGACACACCTCCTAAAGACTATGCTTTTGGTAATAATTTAAGTGCAGTACTTTTCAAGGCATGTTGGGATATTTTTAGCTAATTTTGACCTTGCATTTAGATCAATCAGGAAGCAGCATTAAACTTAAGAAAATAATTATCCTCAGACCATTAAGTTCTTTCTCTCTACAAACTACCTAAACCAAGTATTCTTTGCTCTGAAACGAAAGCAAACACTCAAAACCTGTACGAGGGTCTCCCTGGGCCATGATGAGGACACATGCACAACCCGTTAGCATACACTATGTTCCCATATTCCATCTTGTACAGCACACAGTTGCTTAAAATCTTGTCACCACAAAATGCCGTATATTAAATACTGCAGGAAAATTATGAAGGGTGCTACAGAAATTACACAAAACAAGTTTAGTCAAGTTTGAAATTAATGCATTTCTAATCCTTAAATATCACAGTGTTTTCAGTGCCTCAAATTCCTTGTTACAAAGGCTTCGAACAAATGAAAAAAAACAATCCTTTTTACAGTTTTACGTCTGTACTTGGTTAACCCTTATTAGTTGGTAAAGCTTTAAACTACCTGGTAGTTTTGCCTGATATGTATTTGTGAGGTCTAGACATTTTCCTATACAGAAGCCAAATATTCTTAACAATTTAGGTCACTATTTAATTGTGGAACCTGATACAGCAAAGGTTGAAGGATTAACAGAATTTGCGGAGAGTTTGTAGATACACGATTCCATCGAGGGCAGAAAACTCATCCAAATCAATTCCTGGATATCTGAGAGGATTTTCATACAGGTTTCTCTTGCATACTAGTTATCTCTAGAGTGCCATCTCATGTTTACATTTACATGCACATACTTAATATATAATTAAGTAAAAGAGATGCAGTAACATTCACTCTATTTCACATTCCTGCTGCTACATGAATACCTGACAGATTTTGTCGCTTAAGTCTCATGTTGTCAGATATTTAGTATTTTTTTTAATACTTAAAAAGCACATGATTTAAGTGTTATTTTTATTTCCATATTGGTTTAAGATGGCATAACAATGAGAGGAAGCAAGTCTAAAAAAAGGTTTGCCCTGTTTTCCAATGTTCATTCTTGAAAACTAGTATTTCAATCTCAGTTAACATTTAAAACCTTTTCTCATCATCTCCAGCAAAACTATTGTGTATGTAAATTTTATAGCACCAGTTTAAGAAATTTAAGTTTATTACATCCCATTACTTATCACAAAACAATATGTGCTTTTAACTGCAACCCTGACACAAGTTTCCACCAGTAAAAGAGGGCACATATTTAAAACTTACACATAATCACCACTAATGCTCCTGGAAAATATAAAAATGGTCATTTGGCTTCTAAGGGCTTTTTTCTATGGCTTAGAACAATGGAGAAAAAAAAAAAGAAAACACCTCTTTCAGTACCTTCTTTCCTCCTTCACAGGTGTGTTTTTTTCTTTAAATTTGATATGTGAATAATTTACCATCTATTTCTCTTTCCTAATTCTCATATTAAAACTGCCTTGCCATGTGCACTATGCAATCACACATAAGTAGGCACATAAAAATCACTAGAAACAATGCTTTGGGTTGCTCCAGTGACCACAAATGTTTAGAAAAATGCTCCCACAAACATGTTAGCAAGACCATGTTTTTCAGAGTATGGTTTGGAAAGTGCAGACAGGAAAACCAGAAGAGGATACATATAAATGTTTTACTATTTGATTTACTGTTTCTTTCTGCTAAACCACCACTTCAGTTTTGTGTTGGTTTTTCACATCAGAAAGAAGGGGAGGGTTTAATAGTGTTGTAGAGAGTAAATGACAAAGCAATAGGAATCAGAAGCAAGTACATTATCAGACTGTTAAGCTAGAGCAAAGCCAGCCTGGAAAATAAGCATATTCCCCAATACTCTCTGCCTTTTTGTTGGGATCAGGCAGACTGCGGATAGCGCACCTAAGCAAAAGTTGCACTGATCCTCACATACACATCCGTTCTACTCCTCATTTCCCCGCTTCAAAAGTTCATCTTTAATATTCTCCTCTAAGCTTGACCACGCGCTTACAAGATAAATTTGCCTTTAGGCCAAATGCATTTAATATGCCTCATGAATAACTAAAAAGCCTGACAAATGTCCTCTACCAATTTTTTCTGGGTTGGATAAAGGGGTGGCTGTCCTTCCCTGTCCAGAAGCAAATGTATGCCATCTCTGTAGCCCAAAGCATTAAACTAAACTGAAATAAGAGTGCTTTAACTTCATGCTCCATGCTCTGACCTCTGCTGGGCATACCTCTGGTTGCCACCCTGGCTAGCAATGGGCTGATAATCTCCCCCCAGCCTGCCGGGCACGCTGCTGGGGGAACAACTTTCTGTGCGCCCACCGCTAACTTTGACAGCTCATCTGTCGGGCCTCGCGACTTCACAAGCCCTCTTATGCACCTGCATGACTGACAGCAATTTTACTTCATTAACCACTCCAAAATCTCTCCTCAAAATTCAACGTTTTGGCATAGAATTTGCTCCAACTGAATTCCATGGAAAAGTTTTTATGTAATCCTAACTGCTTTGGCCATTGAATAGTTCCAAAGATAAAATTCAAGTTTGTACCTGACACGACTGGTTATGAGCACTGCTATGTTTAAATGTAAGCTTAGACAGGTATTTCTGGTCATTCAGCCTTTGCTCCTGACTCAGAAAGCATGTTTGTGAGACAGTTTAAGGACTAAAATAAATACTACTAGCCTACTAGAAAGTAAGGCATTCTGGTACTTCTCACAGCAGAAAACACCTAGACTACTGTATACACTTTAAACACACAGACTGCAAGCCCTGATTTAGAAGTATAAATCAAGCAGTATGCCAGAAATTTTCTAGGCTCTTTTTTACAGCTTGATCAAACAAAAACATGAAGTACACTCCTATTGAAGATAACTTTAAACTTTAAACAGGTCCTGCTCAAACACCAGAGCTACTGCAACTTTTGTCTTCACTCAAACCAACAGCAGCTACACAAGTAGCATGTTAGGATTAACAATTTAGAGAGCAAAGGGAAGGAAGACCAAAAGTATTTAAAAAATAAAATTTGTTTTAATAAAAGTGGGAAGACAGTAAAAATATAAAACATTCCAATTCCTACTTTGTAAGTGAACTAGAGTTCAAAAACATACTCAGTCCAATCCCACTTTACACACTTTGAAGCCATCAAATTGGACAGCAAGATCTAATTGCTTCATCATAGGACAGCAAACGGTTTATTAGGTACTTATCTTCAAAAGCTTGTCTTGTTGGCAGCATCACCAAAGTTAATACAAAATAGTTAATTTGCCTAAAACCCTATTAAAACAGACTAAATTATTCTCAGACAACTAGGAGGGCTTTGCAAGCTTCTTTTGTTTGGGATTGGTTGTTGGGGTTTTTTTTAACAAATAAAAAAATAAGAGAGGCAAACTATAAGACATTCAATATTGCCAAAGGCACTAACTTGATTAAGGGAAAGCATTTTAGTGCTATGGTCATCTCAGCACAGTTCATAGGATAATGTATCAAGAATACTACGCAATTACAGATATTTTGCCAGGAAAATAGCTTTTCTCACTTTTAAGAGCACACAGTGCTGAAAGCTTACTGACAAATGAGACACTGAAAAATCTTGGCTCCAAAGTTGTCAGTGGGAGTGTAGCTGAAATAGGATTGTACCTATGAAATACCCGATTCAATGCCACGATACAAAAAATTCTGACATGATGACTTTCTTTCCAAAAACACAGATCCTCACGCAAGATATTTTGTGTACTGGGTACAAAATCACACCTTCAGAAAGTGATCCCACACTTGTGCTCGGATGTTTTGGTCAACAGGCAAGATGTAGTATTTTTGTCCTTCAGTATGGGAATAAAACCCTGTGAGATACTACTTTCACCACAGACAATGGAAGGACACGGCTGGACTCAGCTTTTGTAAAAATTATTCCCCTTTTTTTAAAGGCATCAAAATTTGAAATTAGATCTTTCAAAAAGTTATTTCCTCCTCAATTTACATCTGTCATTGAAATGCTAAAGGAGTCAAAATCTTAGACTGCTTTGTTTTGTTCTGGATACACTTTTTGACCTACATAATGTGTCAGAACAAGATTCTATCATTTTCACATCCTACTTTTTTTACTTCATTCCCTTTTACTCTAAATTTGTAAATCCTTCTCAGAATTACAGAAATTCTTTGCTCAGAATGAAGGATCAAAATCAACTCCAATATAATACAATCGGTTGCTGATTAATGCTTTGTATATTAAAACCCATTGCAAATGTCACGTTTTGCAAAAAGACTTCTACTACTACAAAATCTCCTCCAAAGCCCCCCCACAGAATCCATGTAAAGAAATGCAAATATTTCAAAGAAAACACAGATATGCTATTTATGCAATCTTTCTGAGTATATTCAACAACAATATATCCGGAAAAGAAGATAATAGAAGGATTGAAAATTGAAAGATATGCAGGGAAAAGATTCAGGAGGAAAAAAAAAATAATTAAATTAGCTGGATTTCCCTCTCCACTGTGCAGAAAGTGAGAGGAACAAGCATGATCTCTGTTCAATTGCTCTCATATCTCCAAGTTCCTTCATGTTCTCAACAGTCTTTTTACACCTTTTTCAAAGTGAAATGAAATGCTACCGCCTTTCAATCTGGTGTCCAAGAAAGATCAGTCCAACACTACAACATTGGAAAATATAGACAATGAGGGTGAGGAATATATACATATTTAATATTTATATTTATTATAATCATATACATTATAAATTTATGTAATCCTTACTCTCTCCTGTTTATGTATTTTTTAATATATATTTAAAAAAATAGAAGAATAAAGTAAGATCTTAGAGAAAAACCACTACAGAAGTAAATGGGGAAGATCGGCATTTTAATTTAAAGAACCTAAGATCCCATCCCCACACTCTTTACAGTTTTACAGCAATTATGCACAAGGTTTGCATAAACACTTCAAAATCATCAAAAGGTGTTTTATCAAAACAGCACTTAAGTTTTACATATGTTTCAACACAAATTAGTATTCAGAATTAAACAGCAAGTTGATAAAAAGAAAAGGGATGTCAGCTGTCATTTTAAACTCTAACCGGATATAGAAAGAGAATGGACGTAACGGAAGGCAGACAAAGACCAGGCCAAAGTGATAGATAGCTTCTTTCCAAATACTTTTTGTAATTTAATTATCTTATTAATTCTCTCACTGCCCTAGACTCCTAGCTACTCATGATGAATTTTATCACTACCAGAAAGCTTGAATAATAATTATTATAGCAGTAATGTTATTAGAACCTTGATGACACAAGGATATTGCAAAGTAAGGACAACAATAATGCACTGAATAGTGGAGACAATAAAAAGACATGCAGATGTAGTTGGTCTTCTTGCAGTCACATTTGCAAATGACAGCTCTATGGGAAAAACACACTCTTAATTTATAGCCATAAAAAGCTAAACTACAGCAATGAATTAATTACTTGGGAACATACAGACACTCAATACGAAGCCAAACCGTGACTCTCAAGGACACATCCTGCAATAACACCGATGTCCTGATAGTCAGCATATTCCTGACACAAAAACATATATGTATGTGCAACATGAATGCTTCCAGAAGTATTGTGAATTTATACCTTTAGTGAAGTGCCTGGGCATACCAACTATAATCAGCACTAGCAGTAATTTTAATACAGGCAATTACTGACAGGAATGCCAAATGAAGGGACTTCAGTTCTCCAAAACTTAAAAAGGTCAAGTGGAAGGGAGTTGGGGGGGTGAAAAAAGGACCAACTGACCCAATTCCAGGAAGGAAAGAGGTTGGGTTTTCTCTCTTAAGAGACTGAAGTCCTCTGAATGTTGCCTTTCTCAAGATGCTGGGCTTTGAACACAACAACTTCACGGGGCCACAAGTTTTTAGGCAAGTGGGCAAATCCAACAGAATTGATGGGCTTGAGCATCACACGAAGCCCAGGGTTTGAATAAGATACTGCCACCCCCCATCTAGATAGCAAGTAGGACAGATTGCAGTTAAGAGTCTGTACATATTTGTGAAAGGCTGCAGCCAGCTGGCCAAATTTCAGATGCCTCTCTCAACACTGGACTCCTTCCACTCAGTCTTTCACCTTTTATTTCTGGTTAAAAAAAATAATGCAAATACACGTAACAGTGCAGCTATTATTCTACGGCATGGCACTTTCATTATGCTTGCTAGGCTAGTATTTCAGATATATAAACAGATAAATAGCACCGCATTTGAAGCAAAGCACTTACCACCATTTTAATACTGCTTTGACAAGGTTTAAATACACTTCAGATAAGTGACAAAAACTACAGATTGCACACAATTACACAAAAAGGCTGTCTTTTGACCCAATTAAGTGATAACTCGTGGAGGACTCCATATGCAAAAGCTATCTATTTCCTACAGTGAGGCAAGAATTTGAGGGAAGGCATTCATTATTAGAAGACAAGACTAGTCTGGCCAGAATAAGTCTAACAGTGAGGGACTCGTGGTTGCCAATCAGTAGATACAGAAATGACTTATTCATGAACTGTTCAAATGTCCCTAACTTCATAGCCAGGGGGAATACAAAGCTGTGCAAAAAAAGAATCCAGCTGCAAATATGTCAGTTTTCTGAAATAAGGAAGAAAAAAAATTCCTACCATTTATTTCACTTCAGGTATACATGTTAAACTGGAAAACAGGTTTAACCTGTTATGCTAACTCCTAAGTTTAAGTAGTTTAGCAAGGGCTGTTTGGGGCTTTTGTTTTATATATATACATATATATATACACACATTTTATATGTGTTTATATATATACATACACTCATATACATATATAAAATGCACAACCAGTCAATTTTAATTTAGTGGAGTATTTGGGGGGTGTCTGGTTTTGTTAGGGTTTTGCTGTGTTTTAAACCAGTTCCTTTGATAATAATCTCCAGTGAGAACCACCAAAAAAAGACATAGTAACTTCCAATAATTCAATTTCTAAGGCACACTGCAGACATGAAAATTTTAGTTACTTTCGCCATGCTCAGAAGTAGAAAATAGACAAGAGAAACAAAGGGAGCATTGGCATGGCATTATGCCATAACGTCATTGTTTTAGTTGCCTTATCACAGAGTAAATAAAGGCATTAAAAGTAGCTTTTTCGGGTTTCCAATAGTGCTACCACTTTTCCTTTTACAGTGCCAAGCATGTTACTGAAACCTGCCAGGTATTTCATTATTGAAATAACCCAGTCTCCCTTCCTATGTAGAAAAACAATGATATGGAAGAACAGGATCCAGAACTCCTTTAAATACTTTCTCCTAAGTTTCTCAGCCTTGAACTAATTCCCTGCCTCATAGCCACCATTACCAAATCCATCGTATTGCACTAATTGGCAAAGAAGAGCATGGCACTTGCATCCCTTTGGCTGTCCAACAAGACTTTTCTATCCTAAACAGTGACTTTAATTGTGGCTCTTTTCCAAGATTTCCCTGGAGCATGGTATTGTAAGTCTTTGTGCTCTTCAACTTAAACTTGTGCGCTAAAAAGTAACATACATAGATATATACTGGCCCAAACCTGACCTTTTCCAATGGAGAATCTAGAAAGATGCAGTGCCTTACCTGGTGATTAGCTCATCCACTGCAGTCCCCGGCTGGAGGGACTGGAGCCATATGCTTTATCCGATTTCTCAAGTCCATTTCATCTCTCAGAACTGCCCTCAAAATATCTCTAACAGAAATATCACCTTGCCAGCAAATTCTTCAGAACAGCATCTGCTATTAGAAGCGAAGGCACAGCTCTCACCCCATCACTAACTCTCAACCCTCTTTCACTAAAAGCACGCGGCCTGCAAACTAGGTGCAACAATACTAAGGTTTCTCACGCGTAACCTTCCAGAAAAGGAAAGAAATTTTTAAAAGTTGTGCCTCTTATTTCCACTGTTAGAAACAAATGTTGGAGTGCCAGTGAAAAGGGCTGAGATCAAGCCTCAGAGCCCATTAGCAAGTCTGAACTGTCTTGGTACATGCTTAGGAATGTGCACAGTTCTGTATTAGTCAAAATTCAGACATTACTGATTTCATAGAAAACGCAACAGCAGCAGCTGCAACACTTATTCCCAAAAAAGTCATAAATAAATATAAAATCACAAACAGTAACATAATAAATAAATAAATAAAATAAAGTACATACAATTGATCTATATCACACGTTTCAATGGGAAGTACAAGCATAGTATGGGAATAGTTTAAAATTTATTCTGAAAGTGTCTGGAATGACTGGGGACATGGTGATGGGGAATGGTAAGGGCAAACTAAATGACAAAGTGTGATGAAACCAGCAAGGCAAAGTGGAAGAATGTTTCACTGACTGGAGATACACTGAGGAAGCGGCACTAAAACTCTTATTTCAGGAAACCCAGTACACAAGCAAGCAGCTTCTGAAAGAATGCCTCAGGGTACTCAGTGGAAAATAATAACTATTGGACAACAGAGCTATATTTAAAAGAAATGCTAGTAAATTATTTGCATAGCTGTGTGCAGCCAGACCTGCCAACAATCACAAACTACTCTTCATAAATGAAGTTCAAGTATAAATAATATACTAAGGAACCATGCATGCTATATTATGAGGGACAATTTGAGAAGTTTTCTGAGGTATTTTTAAACACATGCAACTGGTAGGTCTACTGACAGATTTTTTTTTTTTCTAAATGAAGGAAACATAAGATGCCTACTATTTCAACATCCCCCAAAAGTAGAAACTCTTACATTTCTAGAAAGCGTAAGATTTAATCATTGGTAAGTTAAATCATTTAAGTTCAAAGGAAGAGTGTTTTGTTAGGTACTTGCACAGTGCTTAGAAGAATACTACCCCAGCAAGGGCCACAGGTGCTAGGAAACTACCTTAAAAAAAAAAATTAAAAAAAAAAAATATTTGGCAATCAATTAATCATCAATTAAATTTTCTTCCCTGGGCTTAGGAAAAGAGCCTAAGCCTTTCAAATTATTCACGTATTTTCAGAAAAAAAAAATTAAGTAAAATATTAAGAATTTCTTTCAAGTGACAGACTTCTATATGCTGAATTCAAGGTGCTGAATTAACAGATATGAGCGTAAGTTTGTTTACCACTTAGCAGAAGAAATAGTCCCACAGTACAGCTAACCAGTGTTTCAACATGATCTGAAGCAATAATCTGACACAGTAATAAAGTTGTTCAATCCTTGCTTTCCCTGTTACGGTATATTATGTTATTCAGACATGGACTATTTTCAAAATTCAATATGAAGTATTACTTCACTTCCGCCCACCAAAGAGTAATCCTTCCCCACCTGCTATCCTCACCTTCTCTGATCAATCTTACAGACTCTTCCTTGAACGAGGCGCTGTCTTCCCTCACCCCTTTGCCCAAACCTGAAGTGCTTCTAGTACATGCTATTGTAGAATAAATCTAATTTAACAGAAGAGCTAGAAAACATACGAACCTCCCTCTTCTCTTCCTGCTCCCCACCAACGCATTACAAAATTTTGGGGAGGGAAGAGAAAAGATGGATGGATTACTTCCAGCTGGATCAGTTTTTTGATCCAACTCACCACGAACACTAATGGCAATGCAGAAGATGGCATGGTACATGTTTAATGCTAGGTCAGTTTAAACCAGAGGCAGAGCTGCACCCACGAGGCTTCCAAAAACCAAAGGGGATGGTCAGACATTATTGCTGTTCCCAGAATGATAGTGCAAACCTCAGCATTTGCCTTTCATGTGTAATATTCTCTATTAGGGCTGTGCATTCCTAGAGCTCATGGGCAAGTGCCTACACCAGGCTTAAATAAAAACATTAGAGTTCTCACTGGCAACTTAGGGACAGCTTAGTCTGGAGAGAATGCCAGTTTAGCTGCCCTTACGTGTAAACTTGAAAATAATATGAAAGATTAATAGCTGTATGTACAAATCTCACCAAAAAAAGTACTTGAAACTGGGTTCTGACTGGGCTCTGCTTGTGATTTTACCACTACAAACCACTTCTAAAGAGCTTAAGAAGTCCAACAGCTGCAGAGAAGTTACAATTAATGTTTTGATTTTCTTCATTTTTTTAAATTAGGGAGTTATCTTTCACATGATGAAGAGACCCACAGGTTTACGAATACCTTTTTAAATGATATTGGGATCATAATAATCTCATTACAGAGAAAAAAGCATCATCGGCATTTGTGATAGTAATTTGCTTCTATCTCCTATACTTCTCCACTTAGAAAAGTTTGCCAGGGTGACCGAGTCTTACTGGAAGAGAGAGGTTCCCATTCTTTTTTCGCCCAGAAACATGCTCCAATTTCATGTTATAGGCAAGATATTTTAAGATGGTGAACTGAAATTAACCCGTGCGGGGGGGGGGGGGGGGGGGGGGGGGGGGGGGGGGGGGGGGGGGGGGGGGGGGGGGGGGGGG
>JAVJGG010000090.1:17507712-17519221 GCA_035590195.1 Aviceda cuculoides | reverse complement strand
CCGCCGCCGCCGATTGTCGGCGGCGGGACCCGCCCCCGCGCCCTCCGCCATTGGGCGGTGCTACCGCCACCCCGCCTCTCCCGCAACTGGATTGGCCCCGCTCGGGCGACGCCCCGCCCACTAGGCGCTGACTCCTCCTCCTTCCCCCTCAGCTCTGAGCTGCCCGACCGAGGCGACGTCCCGCCTACATGCGACCCTTCGTGAGTGGGAGGCACTTCTTGAAGTCCCGCCCGCCTGCTCACGCTCATTGGGCACAGGCACGCGGCGCTTCGGAATGGCACGATAGCACTGCTCAGACCGGCTGTCAATCGACGGAACCAGGGGCCTATATGCCGGTTGGCAGCAACGCTTCGGTCTGAGGAAGGACCTTATTCAGGGTTCCTTCCGCAAGGCCTGATAAGGCCGGGGAACGGCATCTCCTCTAGCCTCGCTGTGTAAGCGCTACTTTGAGCAGACGGGAGTAGCTTGGCTCTAGATTTCCCCGTAGAGGTTCTGGGTTAGCCGTTCCTGCTGGTGGTGCCGGGCGCTGGGAGCAAGTGTAGGCTCTCCCGCATCAGGCAGTGTGTAGGGCATCCGCGATGGCTGAGGTCCTTCGGCGGCCTCCGGCGACGCTGGCAGGAGCGTTCCAGCACCAAGATGGCGGCGGCCGCCGAGTTAACGGCCCTGGGGCGTTGCTGTTTCTGGATGCTAGTAGGGCTGCAGGCGGTGAGAGGCCGTTCCGGTTTATTCGCGCTCGGGTCTGAGTGCGGCTGCGATTTCCCGAGAGAAAGAGAGAGGGGGTGAGGGGGTGGGGCGGGAGTGAGACGTGTCCCGTAGCGGGAGGCGGAGGCAGCGAGCCTTGCCCTGCCCGTCCCATCCCCGAGGCGTCGTCTCCGTGCCTCGTCCCTCTCCTGCCTCCGTGGCGCCTTTTTTGCTCTTCTTGCCGCAGGCTGTTCTTTGCTTCTGCCCTCTTCCCTCCTCCTCTCGCTGCCTCTGCTCCTCCGGACAGCGAGAGCCGCGTTCTGAAGCCTAAACGCTCCTCCGCCGTGTCCCTCGCCTCGGCCCCGCTTTACCCGCGGCGATCGGTGCGGGCGTTGCAGTGGCTATTGAAATAAAGTTACAGGCTTCCTCGCCCACTTTTAGTGGGATTTGTGTGTTGTTATAAAGCTCATGACCCGGGTTGTCCTTAGTAGCAGAGTTAAGAATGGGTTTGGAAGGTGAAGCTGGGAGGCTTTTGATGTCTAACTGAAAGTGGTCCTGTGAAGGCAGTCCCTCCAGGTTTGCCAGACAGGTCAGCTTTCTCTATTTTAGTGCACCTGATGCCCTTAAAGTTCTGACCCACCTGAGCTCCAGAGACATGAGGTTATGTAAGACCTGTTCAAATGTTTCACTCTGATAACTATTAAATACTTCCTAAAGCGATTTGTATCGATGCTGTATTTGTTTTAATATATTAAATCATCCACTGTGAAAGCAAAGCAGTTGTGTAATGTGTATTTGTAGTCAAAGCTTTAAAGAAGAGCATGCTGCTGAAATGAGGCACATCATTGGCTAAGTAGATGGAATTATCTTGTTCTGGTGGGAAATTAGCTTCTGAAATGTGAGGGTTCTTTTCTAATCCTAAACAGAGACATTTCTTATAATTGTTGTACTTATTATTTTGGGATAGTACAATAGTTACAGTACTAAAAACTGAGGAAAAATACTAGGGAGAGCCAGTTCCTTTTTTTTGTTTTTTTTTTTCTCCTCCCCCTCCCCGTGGTTTTGTTCTCAAGCTGTTTTGAGCTTGCCATGTAACTAGAACCTCTTCACTGAGGAATTCTCATCTAATGGAGACTTTACTTGCTTTCATACACTTTTTTTTTGGTTGCCTCCCCCCAAAAAACCAACCAAACAAAAAAAAACACAAAAAAACCCCACAAAAATCCCCAGGATAGTATTGGCCTTATATATGCAGATGCTCTAGCACTCTGCTGGAGAAAGGTGTAAGGAGTGTTGCTGGTGGAATCAAAATGATAATGCTAGTAGTACTGTTTTTGCTCCCAGGTGAACAGATTCAAAAGTGAGGAAAAGATGACAGTAAAGCATAAAAGGGGTGGGTGGCAAGCAGCAAGGTGCAAGAAAATTGTTTTAGCTACTGTCATCAGCATTAATTTAATAAGTGAACAATAATTAAAATGTAGCTTTGGTAGTGTTTGGCATCCTCCTTAGATTTTCTATACTACTGCAGTGGTATTGTATTTCTTGTTGCTTGTATCCCTCAGACAGGATAAATAATAGATTATTCAAGTACAGTACAGTCCCATTTTTGCTTGCCTGCTGTCATATATAGAAGTTCCTTTAGCAGTGTCCTGTAGGAAGCAGAAAAATAGCTTTCTGCCTGACAGAATAATAATTTCAAAATAATTTTCAGTATATTTTACTTTTCTGTTTATGCTTTAACTTTTTTTAGCACATACAGAGAAAGAGAATAATGAGGCGCCTAATGTATTTTCTACCAACTCCTAATCCATAACAATGCCTATCTGTCACATCAGTGACGTGTCCTTCCTTTGACTTTAGGTTGGCCACTTCAGGGGAGGAGATGAGTTTTGTGTCTGTCTTGGGTATGCTGTATATATTAAATGTGAAGAGAAGTCTGATTTGCTGAAGGACAAACTTAGTTTGTTTGGCCCAGCATAATTCTTTTGACTCTTGGTCTGTTGTCCAGTCCAGTTTGCTAGTGTTATCTCGCTCTTCTCTGAAAACAGAGATGCTTGCTGATTGTTTTGTTGGTGGTTCAGATGTTGTGGGTTTTGCTCAAGGTCTTTCACCCGGACTGAGAAGCATCTGGCAAAAGGAAAACTATCTCCTTTCTCTCCTTTCTTAATTTCCTCTCATTCTCTGCCACCCCCCAGCATACAGCTGGAAGGCAAGGTTTTAAGCTAGGGTGTGAGAAATTCCTGTGTAGGGAAGTGGGAATGCGAAAACAAAACCCAAATATCATTTAAGTGCTGGGATAGTTGGTAACATTGTTTTTGCTGCTCACTAAAAAATGGAACTGGTGTTTTACATAGAAGCCATGTAATCGAGTTGCCTATTTTAATGTGTTACTGGTAAATCAGAATTGCAGGTTTTTATCTACACTTCCACTTTTAGTATGCAATTTTCCTGTACCATTAATGCAAACATGAAATTAAAATCCTACTTGTATGCCTTGTTGAGCAGTTAGGTCTGTTTCATTGCTCCCTGGTTGTGCTTTTCCCAAGCTTAGCTGTTATGCTTATTTTCCAAGTGTGGTTTTGGTGATATGAAATTTACTGAAATTGTTTTGAAAGGGCAGGCTTTAGAGAGCTGTAGCCATGTGTGTTTCAGCTGATTCATTATGTTTGGGTTTTTTTCTTAATTTGTAGCTAGCAATAGGGAAACAGTAGAGTTGTCAGAAGCATATATAAATGAATTTTGGCAGGTCTGATGCCTTGAAATGTGCATAGTAAGAGGGTTTAAAATTCACTGTTAGTTTAAGACCATTCTTCAAAATAAGGTGGTGTTTTGCACTTATGGGCAGACCGTTAAGCATTGCTGTAAAACAGTCACAAGAGACTTAGTTGTTCTGCCTAATCATTAAAGCATTTAAAATCTTCCTTTTTTTAAAAAACTAACTTAATACTAAAGTATAACATTGTATTGATTTTCAGATAAGTGTATATGGGGCACAGTTGTCATCAGAAGCTTGCAGAGAGCTGGGCTTCTCCAGTAACCTACTATGCAGTTCTTGCAACCTTCTTGGACAGTTCAATCTGAATCAGTTGGATCCCTTCTGCAGGCAGTGCTGCCAAGAAGAAGCTCAGTTGGAAACCAGAAAGGTGGGTTTTGGACCAAAGCCTTTGTGGAATAATTTAACACATTATGTGATGTATACGAAACTTTTCATTTTAAAAATATATGAGAATCCGGATTATAATCTTGAGGAAAATGCAATGTTTCTTGGTAGCCCAATATACATAGGGGCTAGACTTGTGGACTTGCCATACTGCTCTAAAATAACGTTCCTGTATGAGCAGGAGAACCTTTGGTTCTGTGACAGCCCTTCTCTAGTGTGAAGTGACTAATGGGAGCTATGCCCAGCTTCTTTAAATTGAAAGATGTATGAGATTTGAAGAGGGAAAAAAAAGATGATAAAGGAGGCTGGTGTTCTTGATTGCAGGTATTGCTTGGTCACTGACCCATGGTGTAATGGCCAGGACAGTTCAGTTCAGTCCCAAGGAACAAAAGGCTGCTGCAGCCATCAGGTCAACTCCTGAAGTGGCACAAACTTGCCAGAAGCAGGGCTGCTCAACAACATTCTGCAGCAGGGAGAACAGTTAGGTTCCAACAGCTAGAAATACTGGGAATGATCTTGCTCAGATCCCGTGCTGTGCTTCAGTGAGTTAGGCCAAGGCAAAACCTTTCCTTTACCTGCAGTAAATAATACCTATCTTGCTTAAGGTACATCAGCAAGGAAGAATTTTTTTACAGAGCTCTTGAAAAGTATACGTGCTTTCAGATATGTTGTAATTTAAGAGTACTCTAGAATGCATTGAAGACCAATCAGGAAGGTAGAGATTTCAAGAAGAGATGATGAAATTATTTTTAATGGCTAGGAGCTAGCTAAATAACCGGCAACATGAAATTAATGAGGAAATCTAGCGGGTTTCTCTTGCCAATTAAATTCAGCATAGTATTAAAAAAAATATGTCTGCCTATAATTTTTAACAAAATCACTGATTACGGTGTTAGGTAAAATATATTAAATATCAAGAAGCAAGTGTTTGAGATTTGCAGAGAATTAATAATCAGGAGTTCCTTAATATTGAAAGACTATTAAGGTAAGAGGTAAGTCTGTGAATTGTGTTTCATATATTGACAAAATAATGCTTGCACTAGTGTTTCAGTACAATCCTTATGGGACTTGATATCTAAGACTTTTTCTTTGCTAGATATATGAATCTTATAAAGGAAAATTTGTCTCTGGAAAATGCTCCAGTTCTCTCTCTCTCTCTCTCTCCCCCCTCCCCCCCATATATACACATATACATACACATACAAAAGCTGAAAAGTTTCAGAATAAAATATAATGAAGTGTACTAAAAGGGAATGGAAAAATATGAAAGAGTCTTCAGCTGTGCTGTGGTTGTGTACCACAATTAGTAACAGTTGTGGCAGCAGCAAGGCTTCCTGTCCTCATGTAAGGAGCGGATGCTTTTATTCGTTCAGATAATATTCTTACAGTTTTGCCTCAGTGTGCACAAGATGTAGCACAAGAACTTGTGGAGCAGGATAATTTCTGTTGTCATTTGTTGGGAAAATAAAGTAGAGGAATTGTGTTGCATTTCTGTCAATGGGACTTGTAAGGAAAAAAAAAATCTGTCGTCTTCAATTATCAGTAATTTACTCAAGATGTAACTTTGTGTTGTAAACATTACATTAATAGAAATTGGATCAAGCAACAGGATTTAAAATCAATACCTATTTTTCTGATTATCCTGCATCGGACCTAGATTTCACTGTGTGGATAATCACACTTTTTGTATAAGACTAATCAAATGCCATTTTGTGGTCAGGGCTTTACATTGTAAATATTTTTAGTCTCAAAACTTTTTTTATTTTAGTCATGCTGAATGTAGTAGAACAAATAGTGTAGGGCTGGACAGGGTCTCGAGGCTGTTTGACAAATCCCTTCAGAGTGAACCAGAATTTGTTGTATATTCATAGGAACCAAGAGATTGTATATTATAAGTTGTTTCTTTTTTAATCTATTGGTGTTGGTTTACACAGTTTCACTTTCTGCTCGTGCTTTGTAGTAAACAGGAACAGTTTGCTGCTATAGCACAATTCAGTGTACATCTTGATTATTATTTTATCTTACTTCTGTGACATTTTTTAAGAAATTTAATACAAATGATAATTGAGATTTGGAGCTAGCATGTTTTATATTGGCTTGAATTACAGGAGTGATTATGATACTATTTTCATGCATTTTCATGTCCGGGTTTGAGTGCCAGCTTTCCATACTGTGTGTGTGAAAAGAAATACTCGATCGTTCTAACACTATGGTTATATGGTTGAGTGCTAAATTACAACATCGTTTCTAATATTCTTTTGAATGCTGTTTCAGAAGGTGGAAATTTTTTATACTGTTACCACTGCTTGGAAATATATATTTTGGATTTGCTGACTTTTTTTTTTTCCCCTTTTTTTTTTTCTTAAGTTAAAAAAAAAACTTGTAGTAAGTAACTTCCCTTGACTAGCCAGTGGAAAATTAGTGTTGGGAGAAATGACCACAAATACGATCTTAAAAGATTGTATTCAGAATCACCACGTTTTGGACTGACTTGTGTTTTAACTTACTGCTGGTTGTAATAGGTGTCTGTAATTGTTAATTTTTACATAGAAGTAAAATCTTAAGCTCAATCTAATTTATAGTAGCTTCTTGCTAAAGTAGTATTTTCATGATATATGCGCAGAATAGAAAAACTGAATGTCGCCTTTTGCTATGTTTTTTCCCTTTCCCTAGTTTTTTCAGGTTACCATAGAGGTCTTCTTTCTAATGAAAATTTGGTAGTCCAGAGTGAATGGATGTTAAAAATCTTAAGGTTTTTTCCTACCCTCTTGCTTGAAGAATTTTTTTTAGTCTTACTCTAAAAACCTGCATCTAGATGGAAGGTATCTGACTTGCTGATTAACAACCTTCTATGTTGCTGAGCTCTAGAGCACTGGTGCTCTGGGTTTTGCTAATGCTGTAACTATGTCCTTTAACATCCTCAAAGTACATTAATCTTTTTTTCTGAACCATGATTCCAGCACATGACCTAGCTTGTTCATTATGTGAGCAGATACTTGTTCCCATCATGTGACACAGCATGTTGGTAGTCTGTGCTACAGACAGACTTCCAAACTATTAGACTTCCAGGACAGACTTCAGGATTTTAAGTATGTGCCAAGTGTTAGAAATAGAGAAAGTGAGAGTTAGTTTATTGCATGACTTGTGCCTGAGTTTTAAATGAGAATTTAAAATTAAAGGCAAAGAGATAGCATGCGTATCTGATATTTTTTATGTATCATTGCTGCTTTTCACAAATGATCTGTGAAATATGCCCAGTGCTAAAAATACTTTGTGCTGAATAGCATCAGTGCAACCTCAGATGAGATGTTTACAGATTTCAACTGTTTCATATCTTTGAAAGATGTTTATTAATCCTCATCTTGTTATTGGTCCAGTATTCTGTGAATTGACATTGCGGAAAATAGCTGTGAGGTACTCTTGTTACCCAATATTTGTCTTACTCTTAACTTCTGCTGGCAACTGTCCAGTGAAATATTTTAATTACTTCATAATTGTACTGTGGGTAAAATGAAAAAAAAATCTTTTGGCTATTTTCTCATTTTCTCTTCTTCTAAGGATTTTGTATTCACTTTCAGCCTAATTCAGAAGCTATCTTAAACAGTATTGCTTTAGACAGCTGCAAGTTCTAAGCTTCAGTCTGTCAGATGCAGAGTAGTGCTGGTGTGTAAAACGTAGAAGGATGAAATGGAGGTGAAGCTAACTGTGCGTGAAATTGTAGTAGCAGGAGAGATTGTCCATATTTTGCAGTAGCTGAAAATAGCCGCACTCCATCTGCAGCTTCACTTATGCTGTGTGATCATTTCAGACATAGCTATAAGCATATAACATTAATTGTATATTATAATCTAAGATTGTATCTCAGCAATTTATGCATGTCAAAATCCAAATTGATTTTAAGAATCAACTCTGTGATTAAATTTGCCATACATTAAATTTCACAGTTGTACTGTGCAGCATTGCTACCACCCTTAGAACTCATCAATATTTCTAAACAGAGCTTTGAAATACATTTTGCTCACTAAGATTAGTGTTGAACTTCAGCATTTTGAATTTCTGTTGTCAAGTATTTGTCATGTCGTAATGCTATGGATTGATGAATGCTATGGATTGATGAATTGATGTAATGCTATGGTTTGGTGAATTAGATAATGTGACATCAGGTGTAATCAAAAGTTGACCAGGAAATTTGAGACATGAAAATAGATGGTTTAGATGGCAAGTTGTCATGGGTAACATCACATGTGTCTACCATACACTATTTCTAAATAGTTTGATTCTGCCGTAAAACAGGGCAAACATAATGGTACAGGAGTCTATATGCATACTTTTAAAGTTACATAGAGATGGACAATAACTGCTCCACTGTACAAATTTAAGCAAGAACATCCAAAATCCTGAGATTTTTAGCAACTTTCTTGTGCACGTATTCAGGGTTGTCAAAATATGATAAGCTGTCAAAGCATCGTTTAATAACTTAATGGAATATCTGGCCTCTACATTGCTAAGATAATAGCAAATTTAGGATTGTTTTTTACCAACCTTGTACCAGATGTAACAATATAAATAACTAAAATAATTCAGAAACTTGAAATGGATTATTGTGCTGTCAGAGGGGAGGTTCCAACTAGACATTCTTCCTGCACCAGTAAATATAAAAATTTCTTTCATTTTGACATCAGAGTATTGTGAAATAATAACCTGAAATATGTGTGGGAAGCTTAAGCTTTGGCTATTATTTTTTCCCAGAAATCTTAAAGCCCATGTTAAGGTTGCTTTACATTCAGATCACCATTCTACATCCTACGTGAACCTAAAATGATTTTCAGTGTTTATGACTGCTGTTTGAAAGGTAATGCAAGTCTATGGACATAACCCCATTAGCTGTAGACAAACAGAATGGGTGAGATTTAGAAAATAGTGGTATTTAGTGACCTTTAAGTATTGTTTTCTCAGCATTTTGAAAAATGCTAAAAACAGAGAACCAACTTGGGAGAAAATCCTAAGAATGCGTATTATAATACTCTGGAAAATGAGGAGAAAAGTCAAAGCACAGCAGAAGAACATTTCCTAGAGTTTTATTATGGATTTCCACTGGCCAGCCAGGTAAGCATGTCTTCATTTGCAGTTAGATTGAGCAAAACATGTGGCAGCTAGGCATATTGCAGACCTGTTCCCTAGTTGTTGCCTTGTAACTGGTGCTATACTTAACCAGATACTTTGAGAGTTCTGCAGGAAGATCATACCATGTTTTCACTGCATCAAGCTGAGATTCTTTTCCTTGCAAGTCCTTGCTACTTGAAAGTGTGGGAAGTCATTTTAAGACATGAACGATTCAGCCTGTTTCAACACTGCAAAACCAACAGAACTTCTAGCCTGTTGAAAGTGAACCCTGGTCTCTGACCCCATCTTCCATGTCAGCCACCTATTTCTGCATAGTATCACACAATTTGAGAGGGTTTTTGTGTGTGAAAAATAGAGGTGAGGGATGATATGCAAAAGAAGAGTGACTTATACCTATATAGCCCATGTAATAAGCAGCTGCTAATGTTCAGCTTGGTCTATTCTGAAATAAAGATGAGCCTTAATTTCACTGAAAGGTAAAAAAATACTCCTGTACAAATTCAGTTTTGTATAGTCCACCTTTTCTGTCAATCACGCCTTTAAACATTACAGGGTAGGAGATGAGCATGAACACAGAAACTGTTCCTCAGAACAGGTTATTTTAATCCTAATGGATAATACTTATATTCTCCTTATGATGTAGTTTGACCATAACTTAAAACAAATTCTTTGGGTGGAGTTAGTGTTAGACCCCTCCTGGAAATGAAATAAATATTTAGTGTAATAGTAATAAACATGTCCACTGTAATCATGACTGTGTGCTACTTTTAATAAAAAAATAAAATTGAAAGCTTTCTCAAAACATGTGCAGACCTTTTTACATGTGCAGACCTTTTTACATGTGCAGACCTTTTTACATGTGCAGACCTTTTTACATGTGCTGTTATTACAAGGAGGAATAAGGTGACATTCTTGTTCAGACTTAATTTTTAAAACTCACAATAGTTTATAAAACTCACAATAATCACTGAAATTAGAATAACTTGAAATGCTTTTAATGCTTTAGGCTTTTTTTTGTGTGTGTGACCCAATTTAATTTCATTTTTCAGGGTTTTTTCTTTCCATGTCACTATTTAAAGTGCTACACTCAAAAATTACTGTTGGCTGCCTGCTTGTGCTGCCAGAGGCTCTTAATATGAATAGTTCCAATGAAACAGTCTCATCTCTTGGTTTTTAACTCGATGGGTAAAAATAGAGAACTACTTAGAATTCACTGACATCTCAGTGGTGTAACATGTGTATGTCTTACCAATACTTGTGTAAATGAATTAGAATTTTTGTTTACTTGTAGCTGTTTCTCAAAACCCCCAGCTTTGTCTGTCTTTTGATGTGTTCTATAAAATCCTTTGACTGCTCTGTAAAAATCAAATTGTGCTTTTACATAGCTGTACTCCTTATTTCTAACACACTACATAAAAATGGTTCATGTTCATTGTTTTTACTAAGTGTAACTTTTAAAAATCGTGTAATTCAATGACAGCATATTTAACACTCGGGTAAATAATCAGAACTCTGTAATTAAGGTTAATATGTCAAATTATATCCCTTCAAAGTTTGCTTTTAACTAAAAAGTATCCCATACAGTTCACAGAGGAATAATTTTATGGGGAATACTGATAGGGAAGTTGGGGAATTGAGATGATTGTGTTCTCTCTGAGAAAGTCTTTTATCAGAGTACTGTTGCTTCAGAATATTATGCACAGCCATTCCTTGTAATGAGGTGCTGAAGTGGATGTCCTTCTCAACAACTTTACCATGTACACTCTTTCCCTTCCTTCTGTACATGATGTTATCGGCCATGAAGATTAATGTTGACGAGCAGTAGTCCTAGATAAGGAAGGGAAGGTGCAGCTAGCTGATGAATGCCTAAGATAAAGATTTACCATCTTTTGTCTGGATCAGATTCACCGAAAGTTCATCTGTGTCAGATTAAGATAAAATACATTATCTGTCTGTAGTAGGGCAAGTCTTACCTATGGAGGACCTCCTTCTAGTCCTACCAGTGAAAAAGAAAAGGTATGGGAAATTGAAATGTGAATTTGCTAAATGTGAGTTAAGGTTTTTGATGTGTGTCTGTGCTGGTGAATGGAATAGGTTTAGCCAATTAAGTCTGACCTCCTTCAGCTGGATACATGTCTGGGTAAAATACTGGCATTTGACTCTGTATTTGTTGAAGCAACTTCAAAAAGTAGGTGGTCTCCAAATTACTTAAATGTGCAAAGTCAAATAAACAGTTGATGAGTTCCATTCTCAATGTTTTCTTTGCAACTCTTCTGAGATGCTTTCTTTCTTAATAAAAGCACAGATTCTGAAGAATAAGAGATGTTCAGGGATTATACTTCTAGAGGGGAGTAGATGGTTAGATAGCAAAGTTAATTGGACAGTATATTCCAAAACTGGAACTTAAACTGTGAGCTTGCTGTCTCTACTTTTTCGCTTACATAATTCTGTTCACTAGGTCCAAGTGACAGCCTGTACATAGGAGCTCTTTTTCCACCACCCTTCTCTACTCCATTCTGCTGCCCCCCCCCCCCCGCCCCCCCC
>JAVJGG010000090.1:17491501-17507612 GCA_035590195.1 Aviceda cuculoides | reverse complement strand
AGGACCTCTTTGGCCACCACCCGTCTCGCCGCCATTCTGCTCCCACCCCGCCCTCCCCCCAATAAATTGGGCATTTGCACTACCTAGCTCCCCCCCTGCCCTCCCCCCCAGTAAACTGGGCATTCGTACCACCTAATCCATGCTACAGCTCCAGAGGTCTAAAGTTGATGGTTGCTCAGCTTCTGCATTTTCTCTCTTGCCCTTGTGCCAGATCTCTTGCTCACATGACCTTACACCAAACCATTTCAGAGAGCAAAGTTAACAAAAAGTAGTCTGTCAGGAGGGGAAGTTGTTTTGGTGCTTTATGGTGGTCATTGGATTTAAACAGCAAAAATGTTTACATAATACTGCAAGGGGGAGATTGTTTAACAAAAAAAATAAAACACTTAGATGGATGACACGTTTTCTGTATGCTGAAGATTATAATAGTAATGCACAACTATGTTATGTACATACAGAATAAAGCTGAATTTCCTACTCAAAGCAGAACTCAAAGTTCTGAAGATATCCAAGGATACAGATTCTACAACTTTCTTAGTAAATTATTTCAGTGCTTGAACATCCTCATTGTGACATCTTTTTTCACCCCTGTATTCATTTGGAATTTCCTTCCTTGCAAATAAATGAGAGCTTAGGTTCTCTTTCAGCTTTGTTTGGAGGAATTTGCCTGTAATACATAGCGCTAATCACAGGAATAGCACTAATTCAGATAACTGGTTTTTGACTGTTTGACTCTTTGTTTCCAAACTCTAAATAAGAGTTAGGCATCTTCCTTCACAGGATAATGAGTTGTGAATAGGAGCAGTTTTTGTTGCTAAATCTACTGATTACATCAGTTCTGAATGATGTGTGTATGTAGCAATGACTTTATTGGCTTTCTGCATTACAGAACAGTAATTCATAATATTCCTGGCAGTGAGGCTTTCTGACTGCTCTCTGTTAACCCAGAGATTCTTGCTCGTTTTCTCTTTCTCCAGGGAAGGGGAAGACTAGAGTGATTTTGAAAACTTCTAACTGTCCATACAAATACCCTGCATTCTGTCCCCCATAGAAGAGAAAATACTTTGTAGTTTATATCTCAGTGTATATTCCTTTATTTTAACTAACCTAGTTTTCTAGTAAAAGTAACAAATTAATTGGTAGTTGTAGGAAAGAGCAGAAGAAACTTGCACCAAATCTCTTTCTTTGTGACTTTGTCAGAAGAACAAATATCAAATATTAACTTGTTTTGCTTCCTGGGTGGGTGGGACACACTAGAAATTAATTTGCATGCCTTTCAAAAGAGAAATCATGCACCTTGCTTTAAAACAATACCAGTTTGTACATGCCAAGAAACTGTGGCCAATAAGAATAATAATGTCTATTTTTCCTGACTTTTCTTTGAAGTAAAACAATAGTATGAGTTGATAGGGGATGAGGAGGTTTCTTTGGCAGATCTGCTTATATAGTCATATGAAATAAAAATTACAGTGAATTTAATTTAAAAAAAATTCTTTGCATTAGAAAGATTAATTGTTGGTAAATATTTAATGGAAGATTTTCTTGTGCCTGAGACAAGTGAAAATTCCAATTTTAGCAGTAGTCATAAGTTGTGTTTACTGCTTGTTCCCAGAGCTTAACTTTATTTTTTAAACTGTTTGATACTAGGAGAGGAAAATATGCAGATATCATAGGGAATCCAGATACCATGAGATAGCTATTTACCATTGTGTGGCTTTATCTTAACAGCCTGTTTCATTGCGTGTTTTAAGATACCATGGTACTCTAATTTTTTTTCAGCTGATTGCAAACAGCTGTACAAACCCAGTTTGAGTGACACTTTGTAACCTGTGCAGGGTCAGGCTTGGTCAGTAGTTAAAAGAAACCAGTGTGCAAAGTACATGTGCTATGGAAGTAAAATTAGGGATAATCTATTGTATTTTACAAAACTTTTTTTGTCACCTTTGATCTAACACCATTTTATTATGATCAAGGAGTAATCTCTGTGAATTATCATTTTTTTTCAGTTCAGTTTGATCTCAATTCCTGTTTAATTGTAAACATTAACAGTTATATAGCCGCTTCATAGCAGGAATATAATTTTTCTTCTGGAGTTTTCACCATGAGTAATTGTGATAACAATACCGTATCTATTTATAAATGAAGCACCACTGGAATTTTGTCTTGCAGAAATTACATCAGTTCCCTCCCTAATAACAGGTGAAATGTTTTCTCTCACCTAAGTTAAGGTTCCTTGCTTTTAATTGATGGAACAATTATATTTACAATACATATTTTTGTCTAGCACTATTCTTATGTAAATGGTCGTTTATTCTGCTACAATTACCACTTTCCTTCATCAATAAAGCAGGCGTGACTGATAATGTGGCTTTCCTCCTCTCAGTTGTGAAAAGCCATCTTCATTACATCGGCGTGAACTATTACAAGACATCCAGGTGCTTAGAAAAAGCTTTCGAATGAAATTTAACTCAAGTTGATGCTTTGTAAAAGATAAGGGAGGAGTTCAGGTTTTGTCAGACTAGCCTTAGAAAGCATGCTATTAGAATGCTTTAAAAAAAAAGCTGAGTTATTTTTATAGATGCAGACATGAATCAGCCTGGAAATCATAACAGCACTTGTTTTGGATGTTAAAATGGACACTAGTAATAGTTTAGGGAGTCTTTATTTCATTGCTTGTAGTATGAAACTCACTTTCATGAGCACTAAAACAAGTGAAGCATTATTTTAAAATGAACTAACGTCTGAGTTAAGCATTGTGTAATGAACTGACTCATCATGTTTGTGTGCCTCCAGACTGAGTGATATGTGTCATTCTTAGTAATACGTAGTAAACGCCTTCACAAAGAAGTTTGGAGGGCATCTGCTCAGGACATGATGAGATGGTAGCAGCAGTAGATATTAACAAGTATGCTTTTGTTGTGGGCTAAGTGATGCAAATAAACCTGTGTTTCTTGCAAAAGACACCTTTGTTTAGAGTTATAAATGAAGCCAATTGATTTTTCTTTTTTTCTTGTCTAGCCATCTAGAGAGCAGCTGTTTGTCCCAGCATGAATCTGAACTTTTTTGTACCAGCACAGTTGGGCTTCAATTACAGCAGAGTTACAAGCTCAAAATATAGACATCAATGATTGAGCTGTTTTCCTTGTTAAACTTCACTTCTATCAGATATTGGCTAAGAGATACAAACTGGGAGTAGTTTGTAATTACAAGATGTCTTATGTAGTTTAGATTCTTACAGTGATCTTGTTCCATAGTTTATTTCTTCGTTTCAGACAAGGATTTCTAAGAATTATTTGCAGTAATGAGAATTGAAAAATGCTTGTTTTGCAGTTGTACTAAATTTGGGTGCACTTAGTTCTTTATACACATATATAAAATAATTAGTTAACTAGATAGAAGGTGGCTATTTATTCCTTTGTCTACTTTATACTAACTTCTTGATAGAAAAATGCAGATAACTGTCAGTATCAGAGAACCAGTATAAACGTTCAGTGTATTAGTGAGTATGCAAACTAATATCTAAATCTAGGATTGCTGATACAATTGTTGTTGAATGATTTTAAAGACTAGTGAGTAGAGACAAGGTAGGTGAACTTTATAATCTTGCTATTCCATGTTTGCTCCATCTTTGTAATTCTTTCATGTTTTAAGTCCAGAGGAACTTTAATTATGCAAACTAGTATCTGAGCATTTTATCTGTGCCTTTTTAAATTAAAATCTTTGAGTGGTAAAAAAAGCTTTAAAAGTGTGGTATTTTTGATCTCTTGAATATGGTTTCATAGCAGTTCTGAGTTTTAACAGTGTAAATCTTAGTTTTTATCTTAAATTGAATGTCTAGTTGAAAACATAAATGTGGCTAAGCAAATTTCTGAATGCTGCTCTGAACAGATAATGCAGTGTAACATTTTTAGTTCTGTTTCCTGTGAAAGTAGTGATTATTGATTAGTTCACGTCAGGAAAGAAGTTATAATTTCCCTGCAAATGATTAGAGTATTTCTTACATTCCAATTCGTAGTATTTAGGCAAATATTGAGTTGGACCTGAATTCACAAGATTCATATTTTGAAATGAAGATGTATTTCTGGCTGTCCATAATGCCTACATCGATAGGTGACGAAGTGTTAATAAAATTGTCTTTGAGATTTCTGTCATGTCGTGTGTTGTTTGCTTTTATGACTCGTCACTCCTTTTTCAGTGGTGTTAGTACTCATTAAATTTCATAGTGAAAGCTTATTTCTAATTACATGTATTCACTGTTCATATTAAGTGGAATGTGAATTTACTTTATTTCAGTAAGGTTTTGTTTTTCCATGTCCTGACTTGCAAATTTGTTATGAAAACACTGTCTAAAAGAAAGTGAAAGTAGAGGTCTTCAATGCACTACCTACTATAAACAATTAATTAAAAATGTTTAACTGAAGCTTACTCTGTTAGCTTCTCTATAAACAGTGGGGTTTCAGGTTAGAAGGACGTGATTTGGTATACAGTATTGACAACTATTTGTAATAAGAGTAAAATGCCTAACTTTACAGTATGAAGTTCTATTTTAGTAGCCAGAAAAATGTGTTGTTAATTTATATTTAAGATTCAGCAAACTATGTCTGCAGTTGCATGTTGCCAAAAAAAAACACCAAAAGTTTAAAAACATGTGACAGTATACAAGATCAATAGGGGGGTTTTTTATTTAGATCCTACATAAAATTGAAATGAACTTATACTTTGCTTTAAGAACATTGAATCTGAGTATCTTGCATAGCTGATGGAATTGGTTGACATCTAAGTGCAAGCATCAAAGCTGGCCCAGCCTGTATATATTACTTCAGTTAAGGCCTATTGATGTGATCTGTCTTCTTTCTGCAATCACAATAAACTACTAATAGTTAGCCCAAATGGGAAGTATAAAGTCACTGCCTCATCTTTATTATAAACAGTATTTCACTGTCCAAGTTAGGTATAAAATGGAAACTAAACTTTAATGAGACTTTCTTAGCATCTCTGGGGAAGAAGAAATAAAGTTTTCCTGTTACTAGTCCATAATTCCCATTGTAACATGTCCAGTTGCATTTTTTTTTAATGAAGCTTTGCTTCCAGCAACAGTATATCTCAAATGATCTTCTTTTTCCTGTTTTTATATTTTTAATACAATGAATGAAAATTATCCTGT
Source organism: Aviceda cuculoides (assembly GCA_035590195.1). Lineage (NCBI taxonomy): Eukaryota > Metazoa > Chordata > Aves > Accipitriformes > Accipitridae > Aviceda > Aviceda cuculoides. The sequence continues at coordinate 17,502,448 of JAVJGG010000090.1, read as the reverse complement.
ATCTTGAGTGAATAGTCAATTGTTGCATAAATCGGAGACAGGTCTGGAATTGTGATTCTATTTAGGCTCTTATTTGTCTGGAGTTACTATCAACATAGTGGTGTCTTGTCTCCTCAAAGCAAAATAGTTCAACAGATAACACACCATAAGTAAACTAGTAATTTAATTTTTTTTGTCATTAACCGCTATGTTTATTATTACAGCTTTATGCAGGAGCTGTCCTAGAAGTATGCGGATGAAAATTGGGAAGGTTCCCTCAAGTCCAGGGTAAGTTAAAGCCACTACTGTTCTTTCAAATATGAAGTACTGTCACAGCTGAATGACAAAATGTGCTTTTAAGTACTACCACAAGTATTCATAAATTTCATATATTACATCAGGAAAGTTGCATTGACCTGAGACTCATGGAACTGGTCTCCAACAATTGATAGATGAAATTGTATTGTGCACTTAATGGAACTACTTTCTTTTCACAGATCCTGCAGTATAATTGTTTTGTCAGTGGATAATGACAGTCAACTAAAGGGGATGGAACACAATAATGTAAAAGAAAAGTCAGTACCATCAGTGTGTGGTGGGAGGAAGCTGCAGGAAAAACGTCTGTGAGAAATTTCAAACTGGAATTTTGTTATAAATGGGGAAGAGCTTAGGCGATAGCAGTACTTTGATTTTTTTTTTTTTTCTTTCTCTTTAATGAAGATCCTATATACTGTACTTTGGACATAGAGAACTAGCTTTAGACATAAAACTGCACAAACAGCACGTGTCCACCTACCATGGCCAGTATTAATACCTCCCTGTTTGAAGGCTGACTGACAAACAAGTGAAAAAAAGGATTTTAAACCAGGTTACAATTAACATAAGTTACGCTGCGTTAGACCCTCTCCTGCCACCTCTACCCACACACAGTTCAGTTAATTGACTGCAAGACCAGAGCAAAGCTATTTTCTCTTTTCCACTGTTTAAAATGGCAAACCAAGAATTGTTTAAATTACTTGTCCTACTTCAGGGGCATGAGGAGATTAACTTTGTTAGCACAGGAGTCCATATTATCTCCATGACCATTCAAATTTAGCAAACATGAAAACATTCCCAACTGTTGCTGCCCATTCACTCAGCTTCTTTATGGTTGTGAATTTGTAACAGTTAAGTGTTCTTTTGAGCTATAGGTTTGAAAGAAAAGGTCAGCCTGTTAGCCTGACTCCTGTCCTGCATTATGTCTTCGGTTATCTTCATGTGTAGGTCCTAAATGGGTCCTAAATACTCATGTGTAGGTCCTCCATTTCTGCTGTGTGCACACTATGAAATATGTTCCAAAAGCTTACAGTACAAAAAGAAAAACTTGAAAATTTTAATGATTTTTTTTTTTTTCCCCTTTCAGTCTTTGGTTATCTAAACCTGCTCAAAGATTTGCATTCCATTAATCATATAGCTTGCTTTTAAAAGTGACTGAATGAATTTCAGTGGTTTCTCAGTAGGTTCTTTGTTTTGACTACCAGTTCTTCTTTGGTACAGTAAGAATTCAAAAAAGGACTGACTAGTGCACTTAAGGATCTCTTGCCTTTTCATCACCAATTTCTGCAGTTACCCAATCTAAATTTATCTTGACCGAATTTACTGCTAGAACAGGTTGGAAAATGGGATAAATTTTAAGAGCGTATTAAGAAATTTTAAAAAGCAGTAGAATATATTCTTCCAGCTGGTATTTGTTCTCACATTAGTATTAATCTCAGAATACTTGTACTTAGATTTTTCCCTTTGGTTTTAACTTCTACCAGAAACAGTATTTAATGTCTCCATCTTAAGACATTAAAATTCAAGAAGTGTTTTTAATTCAAATTTTCACTTGGATGTTTGCTATGGAAGTTAGGTTGCCTGAAGGTCACGTTGCTGTGTTTGAAGCATTGTCTTTGTAGGCTTCATTGAACTGTGTACCCTGTCATTGACAATGTCTTACTGCAGGTAACTCCAATTCCTTTCCCATAGCTTCTGCTAGGATTTTGTTGGGGTATTTTTTTGCAAAATATACACAAAATGGCACTACTAATTGCAGGACTGTGTATGTATTAGAATTACATGGATTAGTATATGTTACTTCTGTATCTGACCATGAAGTCTTCACCTTTAAGTACCTGTCTAAATTGTTTTGTCACTTGGTTTACTCCCATAGACTTGATTTGTCATAGACTTACTTCTGGATTATATTTTATTTGGCCAAAGAATGAACAGTGGGGTTTTTTTTTATAATGAGAATAATATCTTACAATAGTTAAGGATTAAAATCTATTGAATTAATGAAGGTTTGTAAAAGTTACACAGTGAGAAAGTTACACAGTTGGAAAAACCTGTGCACTGCTTGTGGTTACTAAAGGCAATATTCTATGGTCCTTCTGTATCAAAATTTCTGTCAAAATTACTGGTTATATAATTTTTAGCTACAAATAGCTGCTGAATACACCTGTGTGCCTGAAATGTGAGAATCTTTACATATGGAATATATTTGTAGATACTGGGAAAGCAAAGAAGTGACAAGTGATGAAAAAAATCTAGTCCTCAGCAAGAAGATGAAAAAAATCTAGTCCTCAGCAAGACTATCTCAATCTTAAACTGAATGTTATTCTTTGTAATATCATAACAAACTACTAAATGCTTTTGTGAATATGGCCAAGGATGTCTCTTACATTTTTCAAATACAGCTTCTTGTGGTAAGTCAGGTAACAGACCACATTTCTGTAAGTCTCTTTATGTTCAGTACTGAAATATTTTTCCTGCTAAGTTTCCCTTAAAAATAAATTGCTCTATTATAAACGCTGTACTGTAAAATTGATTCCTATATTACATGTATTTTGAAATCGTTCTGTATAAAATTGTTCTTAAATATTTATCATTTAAAAGCACTCCATCGAAGTAGAACATTGAAAACATAAGTGACAAGATTCATAGATGAAGCAATATCTTATTGTACCAGGTAACAGAGAAAATATGACAGTTTGGCTGACATTCATAAAACTAAGTCTCTGAAATAGAATAATAAATTAGCTGGGTCAGTGATTAATCTAGCATATTTGCTTTAAGTTCACTTTTCAGTGGCAGCCGTGTGCTGCTCATGATGAGATAGGAGATAACAGTGTCTAGATTCCTACGTTCTTTCCAGTTTGTTTAACAAAAGCTGATTTAGGCTGGGTTTTTTCATTTAACATTTTCTTTCATATTTCTCTGCATTTTTTTTGTTCATCAGTAGAATAAGTCTCACCTTTCCCTGTGTGACTCTGTTAGCTTAAGAAATGGATGTGCTCCCAGCAAATCTTTTACAGAGACAAGGTCCTTAATCCTTGAACTTATTTAGTATGCAACTGCATTAGATCCTCTGACTTCAGAGTCAGTAAGCACTCTGTTTTGTTGCCCAAGTTCTGCAAGTGTGAGGGGGATTCTTTTAGCTACTAAAATGTAATTTGTTATGGATTTGTATTTTTAGGTAAGATCACTTCCTTTTTATTTTAATCTGTAATTCTTAAATGCTAGTGAAAGTTAGAGAGTTATATTAACCTTAAATCTTGCATTGGTAGAAATGTTAGTAAAACTTTTGCTAAGAAATGTAGGATATTGTAGTGGGAGACGCATTGTTTTATCATAATCTTTTGTAAACAGATGATACACAAACTAAAACAACACTTCTCTTCAGATTTAGAAATGTCTCTTGCCCTACGGCTTCTACAAAGTACTCTGGGGTTTTTTTGTGAAGTTTCTTTAGGCTTGATCAGAGCTCTGTCTTGGATTCGCTTTTGAAAGTGTGTGGTGTTTTGTATAAAATCATGAACAGCTGCATTGTAACTTGATTACTAGACTACAAATAGTAGTTATTGATGTTCCATATGAATTCTTAAATTCAAATTCTTATCTCAAACTGAGGTCCCCAAAAGGTAAAGAGCTATAGCCATTAAAATGTAAATGAGTGCTTGACATCTGCTGTAGTTCCGTCTTTTTGCTAGGTTCTCATGGTATCTTTTGAAGGAGGCTCGTGGGATCTTCAAAACTGCAGAGCATGTATTTGTCCCCAAAACAAATTATGAAAGAGTCTGAGGAAAGAAATGAATGCTTTTGGTTTGCCTGTATTCCCAGTGATTTACACATTCACATTTTTAACAAATATTGCCAGTTGTCTTAGCAGTGCTTAGATATTTGTGATGTAATTAAATGTTGCATTTTCCTGTCTTCATAAAATATCTACTCTTCCTTTTGTTTTGGTTGTTTTTCTTTTCCATAGGTTTAACACTTGATAATTAGCCATGCCTCAGTAAAACCATTGTTTTATTCAAGTTCATTTCAGGTACAAAATGGTCAAGTCTGTGGTATGATTAAGTCCTTTTTGCCTTTTTTTATGTACAAATCTGTGACATTCTGCATAAACTTGTGTTTCTGGTAAAATTTATTTTTACTTTCAAACTGCTTGTTTTCATTGGTTTATGTGAAGTAATGTTACATTTGCCTTCTGTTTATTGAAATTAACTCAGAACAACTATTTATAGATAATCTTAGATGTACTTTAGTCATTCTCTTGTATTAGTAATAGATCAGTTATTTGCTGTAACACATTTTGTGTACATTTAGTCTTTCGAGTTTTAAAAAGCAGTTGTATATGCTGCATTGAGTTGCACAAAGTACCACGCTACTTTTTGATAAAATGTCTTTTCAAAGATAGTAATAACTCATGTGCTTCCTACTGCTAATTCAATGTGTGAAACATTTAAATGCATCACAAAAAGACTTTAAATATTTCTCTAAAAATAGATCATCCTTTATACTAATTTTGAAACATTCCTCCTTACTTATGAGTGATGATGGAAGCATTCCTTTCTGATGGTGCTCTCGGAGCACTAACATTCTTTGCCCTGATCACATAATGGGCTCTTTTGGTGTGACACTGAGGGACAGGAGGGATAGTCACCTTCATCAAAAAAGTATGCTGCTGCTTTTCAGTGCACAGTCAGCATTTTTAATTAGACTTATCCGTAATACGAACCTGTGTATCTGTAAACAGCATCAAGAGTTTAGAAGAAGCTGAAGGGTTCTGTTTACTAGAAAAATACCATAAACTGAGAACGGTGTGTCCACTTTAAAAAGTTAGATGAATCCCCATGAGCATACATAGTCCTTATAAGTAGTCCAACAGTAAGCAATGGAATAAATCTACACTAAAAGCACAGCTTTTTAAATAACAAAAGTATTACAAGTTTGAACAAGTGGACTTTTCCATTACTGGCAGATACTTAATCACATTAGATTTTTGCTAGAAGATATGCTGTAGCTTACCAGGAGGAAAAATTGTACAGTAAAAATTTATTGTTGACCTTATGCTGAAGATTTGACTGGTTATGACTTGTGTTTTTCTGCCATTAAAATCTGAAACTGATATAATAGAGACAGTAAGGTTTTTTTTAATCTCCCCTAGGCCTTTCTGATTTGAGGCCGTTATAATCCTTCTGTTGCGTGTATAGGCAGACAAGGTTAAAAATGCTTGTCTGTGTGCATAGTTGTTTGAAAACTAGTGTGAGATTTTACTGCCATTGTATATTGGCTCTCATTCATGTATTAAGAGATTAGCTTAATTTTTTCTCAGTGTCATTTTGTATTTTTTCAGTTACAGATGAAGCAGGAGATCTTTGCTCCTAAAGCAGGAATCTAAATAATGTGAATATTCCTGAATGTAGATATCCTTGGTAGCCGGGATCATGCCCTTAATGTATAGCAGTAGGTAGTCAACTCTGTTTACAAAGAAGTTCTGCATAGCATATAGATCTGCAACTCTGCATGGAGAGATGTGGCATCATGTCCATTTTGGCTCAGGAAGTTTTCTTATGGTCCATCCTACGGTACCTCAGAGGGAATAGCACAAGTGCCTGCATGCATATACATAGACTTGCCGTTTGGGCCTGAGTGATTCTTAGATTCCTCAGTAATCTCTGCTTTGGGCTATAGGCTTTAATTCCAACAGACTAGTTTTCACGGACTTTCTCAAAACAAAGAAGTGTTACATATTGAAACAAAGTGACATTATAAGGATAGCAGTGAGTTTCTCTGTTCTACTGTGTTTGAAGGCAGAGGCTGCTCTTGGGTCTTTAAAAGCACTGTTCGGTATTACCTCTCTTTGCAAAACAGTTTGGTGCTGAGCAGGCTTTAAAATGCCCATATGGACCTGATCCTTTCTCTGACCTTTTAGTTGTAGTTAATTGTGTGGCAATCAAGCCTGCTCTGTAGGCTCACCTCAGGATTGCCTTCAAACAGAAGGCATATGCTTTGGTATTGCACATTTTATAAGAGCATAAGGTGAAGTAATTTTCTCAACATTATGTGAAAGGACAGTTGCAAAGCTGGCAGTAGAACAGCTCTGACTTCTAGTCCGGTGTTTAATTCACCGGAACGTAGTGTCATGGCACCAAGCTCAGAGTTCATCTCATGGAAGTCAAAGTGGAAAATGCCTTCCCCACTCACCCATGAATGGAGCATATAAATGCTTGTTTCTCTGCAGTGTGTAATTTCTAAAGCTGTCACAGGGAGAGGAAAATGGGGAGATAGCTATGATTTTAGTGTTAAACATCAAACTTAAATAATGGTGTAAAGATGTGCAAGTAGCCTTCAGACATAGGATCATCGCAAGTAACAATGTTGATGTCAGGGTGTAGAGGGGAAACTTGCTGGAGCAGTGCTGAAGGTGGAGCATGTGCACCACACCACATGATAAGCATGTCCCAAAATGTGCACTGTAGCTTCATCTGACTTCCTAACCCCATTAATACTATTCAAAGGCTGTTTATTCACTTAAGGCATGATTCTGAGGAAAGAAAAAAAAGTGTTTGATGGGATAATATGTATTTTTAATGCATGTCAGTGTATTAGTTTCTCACTTTTGCTTCCAAAATTGAAAATATACAAATTATTTGTACAGTGGGTGTTTTTTCTCTGTTGCATTGCAAACGCAAGTGACTAATGCAGAAAGGCACTATGATCAGCATTAGAAATAAATAGGCCATTAACAGAAACCAATTTTGTTCCAGCTGTCTAAAATTTCAGGAAAAATGGTCTGTAGTGCTTCAGCTTTCAGAAGATTTAGACATGTGACATTGATACAAGTGTGTAATAGCTACTTTTAAAGTGACAAAATGTAATACTGCCTATAGAATACTTTCTTCTTCCACCTAATTCTGTTCCCATTTTTTGTGAGTTTGTTCAGTCCAACACTGCAGCCAGAGAACAGCCACTCATGTCCAAATGAGCTTTTGTCTGTCACTCAAGTAACAAATCCTTACACCTGTTACAAGCTTAAAGTGCTGTAACCTGAGTTAACCCCCAAAGGCTGTTCTTTAATACAATTTAGTTCCATAGTTTGGATTTGCTTCTGAAACTTTACCCATTGTACTATGGTCTCTTACCATTTTTCTTTAAGTTTTGCAATTAAAGTTATCCACTGCGCTGACTGCTTCTTACAACCTCCTTTTCGTATAAAGCTCTAGAGACTGATTTCAGCTTTAGATTTAAATTGAAAAAAAAGTGGAAAAACTCCCCATGAAATAGTTCAATGTGCTGTGGACTTAACAAAGAATAAGAAATACCTTTGACACTTTTTTGCATGTTCGTGTTGATGACAGCCAAGACAACTAGCAGGTCACAAGCAAATGGAAACACCGAAGTTGAAAATTATGTCTTTGTAAGTTTAAATCAGAATTGAAGTGCAATATGTGAACAAGTAGTGGTTTAGTGCTATTTGAAGTTGTTATATAAGTACAGCTTACAATATGACATTAGCGTATACTTCTATAGAAAGAATGAAAGCAAGCCTTATTTTCTTCTTCAGGGGTCTAGTATATCTGGCAGCTCATTGGGCCATTGGTATTTTTTAACTTGCTTCTGCTGTGTAGTTGTTGGTGCAGTAGGCAAAGTATATGATTTTGATCTGTACCAGGAGCATAGTGGAAGATGGAAAAAAATAAATGTCACTCTACATACATACTGAGAAAGTGTTAAGGTAACTGTCTACAGTAATATAAAGATAGGTATAAAGATGCCAGAGGCCATCTCTAAAATTCCTGAGGAAAGCACTACGTTTTGTGAGGCAGCATGAAACATTAGTCCTGAGGTCGCACTCCTCTCCATGCAGCAGCTGGATGCACTGCAATTTGTGAGAGGTTCATTGTTGTCTAACCTTGAAAAAGCAGCTTTAACATGCAGCTAGGACCTTTGTAAGAGCCAATCTGTACTGACGGGGTTCATCCTTCGGGAGATGCTACTGACATACTACAGGAGTGTCCTGAATCCACTTAATGTCAGTACAAATACTAAATTCAGCCTTGAGCATAACCTGAATGTAAAAAGGAGGAATGAAGACTATGGCGTTTTCTAAATAAATTTTAAATACTTCTAGAACTCAGACATTCATTAGGCTAAAGTGTTTGGAAGTAGGGGATTATGCTCACACTTTGTTCTGAAATAATTCCTATCATCTTTTCAATGTTAACACAAGGCCTGGGTTGTGCTGCAGGGATGCAGGGACTATGCTGTAGTTAGTGCTTACTGTTTGCTGACTAGTGCTTCAAGTGAAGAATTGTTCATCAGCAGCTGACCTCAGACCTGAACTTCTCTCCATGTAGCTACATGACAGGCCATAGGGTCCATCTTAAAGCTGATTGCCTTTAGGAGTGTCAAGAGAAGAGGAGATACCAGCCTCTCTTCTCGTTTTCAGCTCTTGTTTCCTTGCTGTTTTTCGACATGTAATCTCAGAGATCTCTGCAAGACAAGATTGTCTGTCTTGTTTGCAAGAATAACACCTCTACCCACAGTTTCCTCTGTGCCCTTTCACCTGCACTGCTGCAGCTTTTGTGGAGCATGCTGATGGGATGTGTCATATTTAGCCTCCCTCACAAAGCTTATCTTCAGCCAGATTTTGATTGCTCTAATGCTTTTCCTCACATTTGCATATCGCAGCAGCATATGGGCCAGTCTGCTGAAGACTGTCAGTTGTACATGCCGATAAACTGATTTAGACAGTTGCACTAGTGTTTGAGGAAAATCCAAGCAGATACAAAGCTTGTTGGGAATACTAGCAAAAACAGGGTGTTCTTAGGCGTAATAGGTTTAGTATTACTAATTTTTGTAGGTTTTTAAGAATTTTAACATTGGAATATCTTCTAAAGCTTCATTCCAAAAGAAATAATTCAGGGAAAACTAGCTTGAATGTAAATCTACTTTATGCAAGTGGAGAAGAGTTTGATTATCTATCTATCTTTTTTCCAAACCATAGCTTTTGTCAGGAGTGATAAGCCAAAACTCTTCAGGGGACTGCAAATCAAGGTGAGTAGTAACCTAACTTTTTTATTTGGGATGTTAGGGAGAATTAAGCTTGGTGGAAACAGTCCTGCTGTGGATTGTTCTTTATTTGCTGATTAAGTAATCCTTTAGCAGAGGACATATATTTGCATTGCCAGTATAAATCTTTACAAGTTCCTGCTGCTAATTTTAATTGGTTTATTGCTCAGTAACTGTTTGGTACCAATTCTTTGTGGTTGTTTTGGGGTTTTTTGTTGTTTCTTTGTTTTTAATCCAAGAAAAAAAATAACACTGGAACCCGTAAGTACTAGCAGATGGCAAAAGAATGAGAGGAATGTTTGCATTCTGTCCTTACTCTGTGGATGTCTTGGATTTACTGAAGCTTACACTGCCAGAGTTTCCTTTTTTCCTGTTCTGTTCTCTCCTCATTTTCTGATGGAGCTGCCGTTTCCATACATTCAGCGATTCTTAGATTTTTCTCCTCTCTCTCAGACTTCCCTTGCTCTGTGTTCTATGATTCTGTTTTTCTTTATAGTCTTCAAACATCCAGCTTTATAGAAATGCACATACTGAATGGTCTTTCTTATGACTTGCATATATGCAAATCTGCATAAGCTGCAGTGCCTTAAGCACAAACAATTCTTTGGTTTCAAGATCTAGTGTAAGACTTCACCTTCCTCTTAAAATCCTGTGTGAACTTCCAGCATACTTCACAGATACACATCTTGATTCTCGCATCTTGTGCTCCCATCCCTATTCACCAAATGGCACCATCTGGAATCACTTCATAGCTATGCATGGCTGCAATAAGTGATTTGTCTTCTCAGCAGCAGAATCCATCTAAAACAGATTTCCTCTGTCTGTCTTATGCATTCATGTCTCTGTCCTCCAATTTCTTTCAAAAGCTTTCTCTTCTTCTGCATGTCTGTTTCATTTTTATTTTAAACTTTGTAGTTGTATTGAACGTCAGTCTAGACTACAATTGGTGTAAAGCACTACCAGAAAAAATTTATTGCAAATGGATCTGTATTTATTTTACAAGACTTTTGGAAAACAGATTAGAGATGCCACTAGCTTCATTAAGTAAAACCAACTAGGTTAGCTCAGTAGGGTAAAGTAAAATACTCCTGGGGAAATCTTTCCATAAACTTAAATGGTTAGAGCCTCCTAATGCTGTTAAAAGCTTTTATTTGCATTACATATTTTGTGACTTAGTGAGTCTTCAGAAGCATTAAAGTATTATGTTACCAGCAAAGCCTAGTAGGCAGAGATACAACGCAGCAGGAAAGAATGTGATTACATTAGAAATTGATAGTAGAACTTTGAGCTCTTAAAGTGACTAGAAATTTCTCGAATGGTAAAAAGGCTATTGATGATATGAGAAAAATCATTCAGCTGCTTGATTCAAAATCCAACTTCAGTAACTTAAAACAGTTGAAGTAGAATACCACCTTTCAAAGCTAGGCTTATGGCATTGCCCCCCTGCATACGCATTAGCTTGTGTAGTAGGGCAAGGAGAATAAGAAGTAGGTGTTTGACACACACACCCCCCTGACACCCACCTACCCATCCCACCCCCCCTTCATTTGACTTATTCCTCCACTTTCCTCTCTTTGACGTTAAATGCAA
>JAVJGG010000090.1:17474207-17486908 GCA_035590195.1 Aviceda cuculoides | reverse complement strand
AAAAGAAATAAAAAGCCAAAAAATGCTTTATTGTCATTCTACTTCATCAGCATGGAAGCTGGATTTTTAGAGCTGCATTAGAACTTCTCTACATTCTACCCATAAGGCAAACAGGCTCAAATCTAACTTGAGATAGTTTCAAGAGTGCATTGCAAGGAACAACATCGTTTGCTGGTTCTTGCAGTGTGTAAGGAATGTTAGACAAAGCACAAAATTTTCTTTGCTTGGGATGCTTTGACTACTTAAAGTAAACGGACTTTGAAATTTGTCAAGTGTGCTTGAGAAGGGTCCATCAAATGCTAAACCACAGAATATTTTTATCAAAAGCAGCTAAAGAAAACACCATCTTCTGAATTTTTGTGGTTTTCCTTAAGTTGTGAACTGTTAAACCCCAACCCAATTACTCTGAAACAAATTTGCTGTCATGTCTAAGAGGAAGAGCCCAAGGGACAAGATAGCCAAGGAAACGAAGAACAGACACCCCGCTGACAGGTTATGTTACTGAACGCCTGTGGTTCAGAACACCAGCTTCCCTCCCAAAGGCACTCTCATAAAAAGTCTAAGCAGAGGGTAACTGGAGTATATTTTCAATAATTTTTCTTCCTTATCACTTGTCATAAAGGATGGACAGAAGGAAACGCATTATGAAGTTACTCACCTAGTGAGCTCAGACAAGAGACAAACTACAGAAGCAGTCAGAGTATTCTTGCACTTATTGATTTAAATAGGAACCATGGCACCAGGCGAACACAGACTGTCTCAAAGAGTACCTCGTTATCTGTTACGTTTTGAAATGGATTCCTGATGCTGAATGAGGCCCATCAGCTTTGTTGCTGTCCGAGAAGCAAAGTATCCAACTATGCGGTTCGGTTCCACCTTTGTACACTGAAAGCCTTACATAACAGCAGCACTTCTGTCTGCTGACATACAAGTTAAACAAAGCTTCAATACACTGAGAAATGGAGTGTGTCTCTCAACACTTCCCACTACTAAGGCAACCAAGATCAAAAGAGTTGATCGTGATTTACTCTTGCATTGAGTAAGCACTTCTTTTGAATCATAGTTCATTTTGTCTGCTCTCTGGCTGTGCTGCCAAGCATATTTGTTTCAAAGCACTTCCAGTCATGCAGTGGTCCCAGAGGATCTAGACAGCCTAATGCATAAGCTTCAAGTAGACAGTGGTGACATCCATACCCTCATATGGGTATTCCTACCACCAGTAATTGTTTTCCTTGAAAATACACACCAGACATATATTCTACAGGGGCCCAGTACAAAGCTGGATTAATGACATATTAATTGTGCATCTTTTGGAAGTTTCTAGCAATATTAGTGTTCTAGCCTGACAGCCTTCAGAGGCCATATATGCCTGATATAGCTTAAAAATTTTGTAGAAAGGGACTTGATCCTAGTCCATAGGAGTTCAGTTAGAGTTGCAGATACTTGCCAGGATGAGCACTTTGGTGGTCATCATAGGTCTCGGTAGGTCTGTACCACATCAAAGATAGGTAAGAGCACATGTTGTGCCTTGGGAAGTTAGAGTTTGACTAGCTTCAAAAAAATAAAAAAAAGACACACTGGTATGAGTATCATTACAAACTATAAATACTCTGAGGGGATCTTAGAGTATATACCACAGTTGTCAAGCCCACATAATGCAAGTTGCAGCCACCTATGTGCTACAGCATGCTACAGTGCTTCAGTGCTGCTGCTTTGTCTCCCTGAGGGTTACCTGTTGCCTGCTTCAGATTGAGATTACGATCAGGTCACTTGACTAAACATAAAGTTATGTCCTTACCCATTTCTGAAATACAAAGAAACTCTTTGCTCTGAACATCTCCCAAAAGTGACAACAAATAAAAGAACATATTAGAAGTTGAGTGGAAAACAATTTCATGTTTTCAGAGGAACACTTAACAGTGTTTTATATTTAATAGGAACAAGGGCATGAACTGAAGGCAGCAGGACAGTAAAAACTAAGCAGTAATTTGAATGAGAATAAACTTGTTCAGTAAAAATCAATGGATACTACAAGGCTATGAAACAACATAGTATTATCTCATAAATAACTCAGGGTTTCAATCTCAATAAAACAAAGATTTGTACACAAAATAGAGCAGCTTAATTTCTTGGTTTAAAAGCTACACTTAATTTACTGCTATACTAATTACATAGGCTTTCAACAAGGTATTCTAAAGAAAAGTAGTTGTATCTTCATGTGTCATACAAAATACATCACAAAAAAGTAAGAGTTAACTATCAACTTAGCAGAATCAAACTCCAGAGACTAGGATACTGCTGCTTTGTCTTAGTTTTAAGTAAGTGCCTGATCTCCTCAGCAGCAGCAGGAAAGCAATCACTCTAGTGAGTTAACATTGTAACAGAGCACAGTATGAGTGTCTTAGTTCTCCCTATTCTTCCCAAGATGTTACTGTGGTGAGCTCCCACTCTAAATCATGCTGGATGAAATGGGAAGGAGTAAGTAAGTCTCATTGTAAATCCACAAATTCATCTAAGAATATATTTCCTAGTTTCTGTATAATGAAAATCCTCAGAGGAGGCTGTGTTAGCACTTGATATATAGGAATAACTAGATAATGGATTTACAGTGTAGAAGTCTTAACATTTCCAAAATGATTCACTAGAGCAGTTCCATACCTTGACCTTCTTGGCTAGTATTCAGCACTGCAGTACCATACATATCCTGGAGCTGGGAATACACCCCCTTGGGGCTGAGTGTATCAAGCACAAAAAAAACCACTTCTGAAGTCGCAAAGGCCACATCCATGAGTGAGAACAGAGGGAAGAAACACTCCACAGCACTTTTATACCTACCAGGTAGATGGGGCCCAAGCAGATGACTGGTTAGGGAGGGCATAAAGAATACTTCATCATTTATTTTAGAAAGTTCTGCATGGTATGTCTCAGTAACTCTAGAAAAATGGTTCCACGGGACAGGTGATAGCCACAGAACCTGCATGCTAGGGTGCAACCATTATTTGGGAATCCCACAAACAAGAAGGAAGCAGGAACCTTGACTGGTCTCCAAGAAACACTAAATCAGGAATATGGGTGTGTAAAACCTTATCAGAAGAAAATGTCAGTGGTACCTAGAAATAGAAGACCTCTGGCCTTTGTTTTCTGGGATATAATCTTCAAGGTCAGCTCAAAATTTTTCCTTAAAAGTACTTCTAGATGTGTCCCTCAATAATTTTAATACCACTGTTTGTAAGTTTTCTATCCTGAAAATACAGTGGAAGATGTTCTCCTGACAATGATCTTTTGAGGTTGAATTCAATTTGGTTACCTAGGAGCCTTTCTGACACACCCCCACCCCCCACCCCCAATTAAAGTGCGACTGGTAGGAAAAATACATCATTTAGTATTTGCTCTTGCGTGCTTGCAGCCAAGCTATAATTAGGAGGGCAATTCACATTTTGGTATATTCTAATTCTTTCTAACCCAGTATTATCTTCATGTAGTTATTTTAGTGGAACAGTGGCTCAAACCATGGACTAAAGCATTCCTCATCTTAAATACAGGCAGAGAAAAATTTCCACTTTTCTCTGTTGTAGGATGCATGTAATTTTAAGGCAGGATGTCTACGAAACCTATCTCTAGGCTACAGTCCCTGACTGGGCTGTAAATTCCATGGGCAAACACAGATTTTTGGTGCAGGAGGATAAGCAGAGAACAGGATAGTTAAGATAACTTTTTACTCTGCCTTTTCCCCCTGCATTCAATGACATGGTTTCTCCAATGTTACTCTACATTTTAAGCCATCTGACCCAGTTTCTGGAAGGCACTGATCTTCGATAAGGAGAGGTCTTGAGAACAGGCAGACACATCTCTAATTAGCAGATTTAGGTGGCTCATGGTGAAACACATCAGAGCCTCTGCACTTACTCAGTGCAGCCAGGCTCCAGCCCGCGGAGTTTCCAGTCAGACGGTATGACTCTCAGTGCTGCCAGCGTCTTTTTTCCCCTCCTGGCTCTGAGAGAGCTGAGCTGTAACGAAGTACCAAACCGCAGCTTCCCTCCGCTCCCTGCAGTGGTGACACACCCGCATTCACACTCCTGCGTTAGTCAGCCGTGCGTGCCCCAAAGTAAGCAGCTCTGCCTCCAGAAGGGAGTCTCACTAATGCTTTTATTAGATTGTCTGCATCGGTCACGGAGTATCTAGTTTTACGACTTTTCACTTCTGAACTCCGCCATGCCACACGCCTCCCTGGGAGCCGGGCCAGGCTTTCCTTGCCTGGGCGTGCAGCCTCCCCGCCGAGGGTCACCCCATGCAGCCAGTGCCCAAGGGAACGGCCAAGTGCCACCTTCATCTTGCCGAAAGGTCGCCGAAGGGACCGTGTGTGACAAGGAAGAGCCGCAATCTGATTTTCCCCGTTGAGTGGAACAGGCAGAGGTGTGTCACCAGCTGTGGGACAGCCTCCCCGTGACCTCCCGACTCAGCCGGCACCTCTGCCGTCCGCGGCGGCTCTCTCTGGAGCCTGCGCTGGTTCCTGTCACGCCAGAGGCCATGGCCCATCAGAACAGCAAATCCAGAGAAACCACATCAAAGCAGAGCTCTTGCTTCTTAATCCTGGCTGCAAAGAGTCAAGATTTCCCAAAGAAAAGCATGGCAGCTGTCAGTGGCCCTCAAACAGATTTGCCAGGCCAAGAAATAAGCCTTACGGATCATTTCTGCATTACTGGAACAAAGGGCGGATCCTGCCACCAGGCAAAGCACATATTGCCGTGAAACAAATATAAGAGGACATCTGACACCCACGTGAAGAGGTGTGTGTATATAAAAAGGGAGAGAGCAATTTCTGTCTGCACTCTTTAGCAGCCAGCGCGGCCCTGCTGCAGGCTGCCCGGCGCCATCTTGGCTGCCCTCACTCCTGCCGGCAGCACTGACCACCACAAAGGGGACTGGTCTCCACAGCAACTGAGGACAGCAATTAATTAATGTCAGGCTGACATTGCCACATTTTCCTAAGGTGATCTGAGAGACAGAATCATGTAAGGGAGCGGGTATAAGAGTAGGTTTTTCTTTCTTTTTTTTAAATAAGAAAAGGTAAGAGTAGGCTTTTCTTTCTTTTAAATAAAAAAAGGTAAGTCTAAAGGGACATTCAGTTTGCTTGTCCTAAGCTTCAGAGCTGTGAACAGCTTCAGCTCCAGCTCCAGCTCCAGCCAACCTGGCTCACCCTTTTCCTAGTTTACTGACAGATTCTTCACTGTGAAACTGTTTTATTTATCCTCATTTATCATTGTAACAGCTGGGGATTGCCATAAATTATTTCTGTGAAAGTGAAATTCACCCCTTGGCCTAACATGAGCACTGTTCACCATTCATGCATGTACAAGCACTGGAAAGCCACAAAATTTAATAATACTAGGCACATTTGTTCCCCCATTTCTTGCCTTTTCCAGGACTGGGCCCCAGCCGGGTCCTGCTCAGGATGGGAGCATGGTGACAAGGACCGACCCTGCTCTCGGCAAAACGTGGGCTGCCTCCTGCTGCTTTTAAGTTAAGACATAGTCATATCCCTCCTCCTGTTTAGCAGATCATTATTCCTTAAAAAGTACTCACAAGGAACATCACTTATACACTGTGAATCTGTATTCAGTGAGAAATTTTACCCCAGTTTAATTTTGTGTCTTTGGTTACAAAATCAGAGGGATAGCATCACTTCATCACCAATTCACCCCAAGCTGAGCATTTACAGTGTAAATCAGGCATGCAGAAAAGGGCCATTTGGACCATGAAGATGACCATGCATGACAGATACCACGTCTGCACTGGAGCAGCATGATTACAGACGTGTTTCATGGGTTACTTGTCGTAACAACAGTGTTCAGTGTTAGTGTATAAACTTTATACTGAAGCAGGCTACTCAAACAGCCACTGAAAAACTCTCTGCATGAATTTCTGTGGCAGAATCAACAGTTTTCATGTGATCTGAAGTTCACCATTGTCTTTTGCTATCCAGGTGTCCTGGTTTCAACTGGAATAGAGTCAGTTCTCTTCCTAGTAGCTAGTATAGTGTTATGTTTTGGATTTAGTATGAGAATAATGTTGATAGCAACAACTAAAACCATCAGTGTGTTAAGTAGTGTTTATACTAAGTCAAGGATTTTTCAGCTTCTCATGCCCAGCCAGCAAGAAAGCTGGAGGGGCACAAGAAGTTGGGAGGGGACACAGCCAAGACAGCTGACCCAGACTGGCCATTCCATACCATGTGATGTCATGCCCACTATATAAACTGGAGGGAGTTGGCCTGGGGGCAGATCGCTGCTTGGGAACTAAGTACGCATCGGTCAGCGAGTGATGAGCAATTGCATTGTGCATCACTTGTTTTGTATATTCCAATTATGTTGCTATTATTATTATTGTCATACTATTATTACCATTATTTTCTTCCTTTCTGTCCAATTAAACTGTCTTTATCTCAACCCACGAGTTTTACTTTTTTTCTGATTCTCTTCCCCATCTCACTTGGGGGGGGGGGAGTGAGGGAGCAGCTGCACGGTGCTTAGTTGCCGGTGCTTAGTTGCCAGCTGAGGTTAAACCACAACCATCCAGGTAAGAATTGCTGCCATTAGCAGATAAATTCTATACATAGAAAGGCACATATGTGAATGGCACTGCAGTGAAGTGTCTGAGCAACAAATTGCCCATTACCAACCTCCTCCTGTTCAGGCACTGAGCAACACCCAGAAACCTCACTCCTATGGATGAAGCGCCTTTCCAAGGGGCTGAGCCTGTCAGCATACATCAAAGGGTTCTTCCGTTGACATAGGAGCACAGTAGGAAGATGCTCGCATTTTCAGTGGGTTTTAAAGTGTGTTAGTTATGGTAATTGTCTCCGAGAAGGGAGTCTGTTTGCCTATGCGTTGAATGTCAGTGCTTGTGAGACAAGCAGAAGTTGTGATCCTGCTTAAAGCAGTATCATTTCAAGAATTACTTAAAAACTTGGGTAGAAACCTTCATCCAAGCTCAGAAAGCTGTGAGACTTTCTGAAGAGAGTTTTCACTGCTCTTTGGTGTCACTGACCACCTCTGTCTACATTAGCATGGCACAGAGGGAGAGGGTTACAGAGCAAAAGAGCTGTTGCTGAGAATCCAACATTACATGATAGCACATTCCAGGTGTGCTCCTAGGAAACATCTCCCATTTTCATTTCACATTAAAGGAATCCAGACCACATACCTGAAGACCACAACGATATGAACCAAAGCACACTAGGCAAGGACAACTGGGAGGTTCACATCAAAAGCGCACTCCCATTTTGAACCAAAACGCCCATGCAGACAATCAAACAGCGTCCCTTCCCGCAGACAATCAAACAGCGTCCCTTCCCGACTCCACAGTCCAGGTGTCCCTTCCTCTGAGCACAGCCATTTGACAAAGAACAGTGCCTGTTTCATGCAGATACACATTTAACAACGGACACCATTGTCACCACTGTTCATGATCCTACTGCGTGGCTTTAAAAATTGTATTTAGCACATTCATTACACTGATATTTGCTGCAGAATTGATAGGATGACAAACAACTACAGTAATCACCATTGAGACAGAACTAGTCTGTGGCAGCAGTGCCACAGAGCAGGCTAAAATAACATGCTGTTCTCCACCTTTTTTCCCAAATGGTTAGTGCTGCAAAGCAGCTAGCATTTAATTCCGTCCAGCAAAGACCTTACAAATATACATAATCTGAATGTACAAACCACCTCACTCATATAGGCATGTTTGAAAGGTGTGCTGGACTCAGGCTCATAAGTATACTATACCTTGCAAGTGCAAAGAACAGAGACATCAGCACTTTTTTAAACTAGAGCAAATAAAGGTTACATTCAAAATACGCAGGATTTTGCATAACCTGAGAGCAGTTCAGTGGAGCGCAGAAACTAATGCCACTGCCTCTGGTGCCACTATGGTCAGAGAAGCAGTAGCCTGCAGGGGCTGTTGGGACAGAAAGTGTCTGGAAATGTCCAGTCTAGAAGAGCTACCATCTGTACAAGTCTCACATACATAGTGATCAAAGTCTTCAGAAGAATTAAATGAAGCTACCTGCACAACTGCTCAATATTCATCTGGCCCCAAAACTTAAATACCTCTCCGGTCAAACTCTACAATGTTTTAAAGACATTAAGCTACCAGTCTAGCCCATCATACCCTATCTACAGACTTTTTTACAGGATTAACACAATTATAAAAAAGCTTTATGTTCCTCCCTTGTTACCACAGATTTCTCCAAGCATATTAGCAAAAACATGCTACCGAAAGACCCCGACTGGGATTGCAACTGGAACCACAGGGTTTCCGCTGCACACTGACACATGGAGTTTGGATTTTGTTTTTCTAATCATTCATTTCTCACCATCTGTAGTCCTACAACCTCTCACCTTCTTGCTCACCAATAATGGCAGGATTTGAGCCTGTCTGGGAAGCTGGAGTGAGGAAGAATCTGCACTTCCAAGAAGCCATCTCCTGTGGCACAAATGGTGCAGAGAAACTTCAGATGCCGGTAGTAGAACAATGGAGTAGGTCTGGTGGGGGCAGGACTCGACTTTTGGTTCCTGTCGTTTACAGCCACAAACTCAAGTGCTACCAGCTGTGTGAGCTCAGTCAAGTGCAACTTGGAAAAGCCTGAGGGTAGCCATAGTAACTTGTAGATCTTCACTTGATGCACTAGTCACTGTATACTGCTTTTAAGAGAAATATTGTTGTCTCTAGAAGTATCTACAGAGCAAAAAAAGCTAGCAAGCTTTGAATTGACAGGAAAAAAAAATCCTTACTCAGTTGACACTAGCAGTTATTCTATTAGCACAGGGCAAATATGTCCGTTCCGATCCAGGTTGGACCCTGTCTACTTTTGTGCTCCCCAAGTGGCTGCCAGACCTTCTCACAACTGGTGCTGAACAATTTTTTAATTTTATTTTATTTTTCAAACAGCCTGTCCAAGAACCAAAGTAACAGAGCAAAATGAAACCTTGGGAAAACTATAAAGTAATATCAGGGTCTCCTTTCAAGACACAGGAGAGAAAGAATTCTATCTAAAGCATTTTTCCCCCTCTTGCTATTAATACAAAATGTGAGCACAGCCCCCTGAGAGGTCATCTCTGAGCCAAGCTTTACAGGAGAATATGACTAGGACACAAGCCACCAGGAAACAGTATGCTCAATGACCACATCACTAAGACAACATGGATGAATCGTCCCCCATTTCTGTGCTGCAGTTTCTCCCAGGTAAACAGAGACAATGACACTCACTTTTGTAAAGAAAGTTTATGATCAGCAATACGGAAGTGTTACACTGAAAATAATGAATAGTTTCTCTGCAGGGGGAGCAGGATTAGAAACCTAGAAACTCTACTGGATGCTTAATATTCTCAATGGAGAAACACCAGTGCTATTTCCACTGGATGGCGTGTAAAGGTTGATGTGGGAAATGTGAAATTAAGCCCCAGTGGCATTGGCCTTTACCTTTTCCAAAGATGCATAGAACATAACTCCCTAAAATCTCTAAAAAGGGGAATTGAACATTTCAAAAACTTCTAACGCACAAGCCCCCCATATTTGTCAGACTCCTGATGTATAGCAACATCACTGTTGAGTATCTAGAATTAAAAGCAATTTAACTCAGAGAAGTAAAATTGGAAAATTATTTCTCGTTTCAAATGTTTCTCCTTTTAAAGAAACAATTTCCTAGCTCATTATTCCAATTCCAGTACTTTTGCTTCTGCCTATAACTGTGTAAAGACATTTTAAAGCTTTAATTCATTTTGCAATTCTAAATAGCTTCCCTTAATCACTCATGTCAAACACCTATTTCACGTTTTTAAAAATTTATAAAACAATTCTGTGCTGTCAGGAGAAAAATATTTCTCAGCATTCAGATTATTAACCGCATGCAAGCTCCCTGTGTTAATATGTTGCCTATCGTTCACTTCTGGAAGGAAACTATTTATAAAAAGCATAACATTCATATAGTAATTTAGTGTTTGCATTCATGGTACATTTTCTTGCCATTCCCTCAGCTAAGGTACAGAATTCGTCAAGCTACCCAATGTGTTTGGAGGGGCTCTTCACTGCCAGATGCCATGCTGAAGGCTCCGTGTCGCTGAACAATGGTAAGGGCAGTAGCGTAGAAGATGACTGAGGTTGTGTCTGTCAGCTTGACTGATGTCTTTGCGTTTTCACCAAATACAAATTCACACAGCTAAGTGAAACTAACAAGCTTGCAAAGTACTGCCTTGTACTTCCATTAATAGCTGTGTGATTAATTGGTTACAGCCCATTATATTAGAACATACCCGGTTAGGAATTCTACTTAAAGAAAAAGGAAATGGATCAGGATTGGGCTGCAGGCCAAGTTTAGCAAGGATTTTCAGCAATTCATGAATTCTTAAGGTGAATGAAATGGAGCAGAAAACTAGAACGGTTTCAAGTAGGTCTGAGATATGGGGATTCAACTCTAGTCTCGCAGGACTCAGCAGACCTTGACCCTAAATAAATATATACATTTGGCAGTCCATGAAAAATAAGACAGCCTAATTCTGCAGTCCTTGTTTAGACAGCACTTTTAACCATAGTGCCAGAAAGGCAATGAGTAACTTCCCATCACCTCATATAGGGACAAACATCATCTACTAACTCTCACGGGAGTTTTATTAAACAGGATTCCAGGACTTTACTTATTTATGCCTGATGAGGCTTTGATAACCCTCTTCCTTTCCCCAGAAGTATTTATTTCAGACCAGATGACTACCTGACCCTCTAAAGGACTACCTTTGAATTGAGATAAGGGAAGCCACAAACATATTATCAACTACTGATTAGACATTTAAACATTAAATCCTTTTGCTCCAAGTTTAATGTGGAGTTGCATGGCTAGGTGGAGACATTCCACAAATTCTGAAAGATGGACTAAAAGATACCAGGTTGCACTGCAGGATTTCACAGGGCTTCACTACCTTCCAACAACAATTTCAATCTCCATTTTTCGGGAACTGAAAGTCTGTTTCCCTTCATGCTCAAGTATTTTGTGCTGAATACATATGTGAATATTTTTGCCTGTTCCTTCCAGGTGGAAGCATAAAAATTACTAATGGGACTCCTGCCAGAAATGTGAGTCAGAGAAGTAATACGATGTCTTTTGAATGAAGAACATTGGTTTTATAAGCCTTTCATATTTGTGGGTTGCCACGAGTGCCTTTCTGTGTACTGCAGTACCTGGCTTAAACCCCAGAGCAATGATCTATTTCACAATGTCAGTTTTTAAGCCCTCCCAGATTTCAAGGTAGGATGAAGCACAGTTCAGCTATTCCAATTGATTCTGATGGTATTATGTGGACACCAGCACTAGAATCCTTTACAGTGAATAATAGTTTTGATTCTGAAATACCAGACAAGGTGTTTGCACAGTACAGACACAGCCAGCACGAGTCCTAACAAGTTTTATATTTGTTCTTACATTTTCCGAATCACAGTATATTCTTGGTGTGTTCTATCATTCAGAAAGCCCATGCCAGCTCCTTGTAAAATCTGAAGTATCCATATCTATACTGTACAAAATACAGATGAGGCCAATCCTGCCCAATTTTCTTTCCTAGATCATCATATATAAATCCCTGGCTATAATGCTACATGCACAAATAAAGATCAGGCCTACCACAGTCAGAATATCAGTAAGCTACCAGGCCAGTTCAGCCCTCACCAAAGCTGACAGGAGTCCTTTAATATACAGCAAAGTCAGTCCGAAATCTAATTTTCCTTTAGGTTTGACTTATGGATCTGTATGGATATAGGAGAGTATATCCTGCACTAGAGGAACTTTTTTTACTATACACTGTGAGGAAGAAATTTATCATTCACATATCTTGCTGACTGGTGCACGTGACCCCGTCCTTCACTGCTCTGTATAAAATGCAAAACAGACTGTACTCAGGCTTTCTTCCAATACTGCAGTGTTTAGGAACTGGCAATTCCTGCCTTCTTGAGCTGCTTATTTACTTCTAAATCTTTGAGTTTGTTTTGGGGGGCAGTTTTCTGAAAGCCCTGATGGCCAGTTTCATAGCAAGAGTCAGACCTGGGAGTAAGCTAAGAAAGGAAAACAAACAAAGCAAAATATAAATTAAAGGCATCCCTATATTCAGTACCACCAGATATACAGAAAAAACAGGAGAATTATTCTAAGACAGACAAGATTGTGTGGCTGGACAGATTCCTAGAAACCCAGACCTTGAGCACCACTAATCTAAAAATACACCACTAATTTGGTTCTGTTTAATATATTATGTCTTAAATGTATCTTCCAGTGTTTACTGGCATTATGCTACAAGTTCTATACAAAGGAGACTTCTTCTTATATCAAACCTTAAATTTTAGCATGGACGTCTTAATATTTAAAGGTACAGTGAATTCTGAAGAAAGGGCAAAACCATTACGAAGCAACCCATATTCCCAGTTGTATTGGCTTTGTGTGGCAAGGTTTTGGTAGCAGGGGAGGTTACAGGGGTGGCTTCTGTGAGAAGCTGCTGGAAGCTTCCCCTGTGTTTGACAGAGCCAATGCCAACCGGCTCAAAGTTGGACCCGCCGCTGGCCAAGGCCGAGCCTATCAGCGACAGTGGTAACGCCTCTGTGATAACATTTTTAAGAAGGAAGAAAGAGTTCTTGGGTTAGAAGAAGAAAAACGGCAGCCG
>JAVJGG010000090.1:17443987-17462573 GCA_035590195.1 Aviceda cuculoides | reverse complement strand
TAACGAATACATCCTTGATTTATCAACACTGTTTTCAGCACCAATCCAAAACATAGCCCCATACTAGCTACTGTGAAGAAAATTAACTCTATCACAGCCAAAACCAGCACAGAGTGACAGTTGTTTTCCTCCAGTCTCAGGCACCTGTCCCAGTCACCATGATCAAAGATTATCAGGAATGGCCTCGAAGTAACATCAGTCAGCTTCCTCAGCATGCATGGGTGCATCCCATCAGGGCCCATAGACTTACATATGTCCAGCTTGCTTGAGTAGTCTTGGACCTGATCATCTTCCACCAGGAATATCTTTTCCTTGCTCCAGTCTTTCCCCCTGGCCTCCAATTTCTGTATACTTCCTTTTTATGTCTGAGTTCTGTCCAACTCAAACATGAGACAGCCAGCTCCTTGTTCATCCATGCAGGCCTCCTGGCATTTTTGCCTGAATTCCTGCTTGTTGGGATGGACTGCTCTTATGCTTGGAGGAGGTGATCCTTTAATATTAACTAGCTTTCCTGAGCACGTCTTCAGTTCCAAGGTCTTATCCTATAGGAGTCTTCCAACCAGTCTTTCATATTTCTCAAGAAATCTTTCATTCAATCTTTAGATTGTTTCCAAGCAATCTTTCATATTTCTCATGGTTCCATTCTGTTGAAACAACCATGGAAATTATTTTCTCTAGATAGATGACAATTTTCAAAATCTCGCTTATGTCTTGCTAAGTTGACTTCTAATTGTCTTCTTAGCAGGGAATTCTGCATGAGGTTTTGTTGTGTATTGGGTTTGCATGGCAAGGTTTTGACAGCAGAGGGGCTACAAGGGTGGCTTCTGTGAGGGCCTGCTAGCAGCTTTCCGTATTTCCAATAAAGCCAATGCCAGCTGCCTCCAAGGCTGAGCCCATTAGTGATGGTGGTAGCACCTCTGGGATAATGTATTTAAGAAGGGGAAAAAGATTTTGCACAACAGCAACTGCAGCCAGAGAGGAGTGAGAACATGTAAGAGAAACAGCCCTGCAGACCCCCAGGTCAGTGAAGAAGGAGAGGAAGGAGATGCTCCAGGTGCCGGAGCAGAGATTCCCCTGCAACCTATGATGAAGAACATGGTGAGGCAGGCTGTCCCCCTGCAGCCCAGGGAGGTCCACGGGAGAGCAGATCTCCACCTGCAGCCCGGGGGGGACCCCACGCCAGAGCAGGGGGATGTGCCTGAAGGAGGCTGTGACCCTGTGGGAAGCCCGTGCTGGAGCAGGCTCCTGGCAGGACCTGCGGATCTGTGGAGAGAGGAGCCACGGAGCAGGTTCCCTGGCAGGACTTATGACCCTGCGGGGGACCCACACTGGAGCAGTGTGCTCCTGAAGGACTGCACCCCGTGGAAAGGACCCACGCTGGAGCAGTTCATGAAGAACTGCAGCCTGTGGGAAGGACCCACATTGGAGAAGTTCATGAAGAACTGCAGCCCGTGGGAAGGACCCACGCTGGAGAGGTTCGTGGAGAACTGTCTCCCGTGGGAGGGACCCCACACTGGGGCAGGGGAAGAGTGTGAGGAGTCCTGCCCCTGAGGAGGAAGGAGCAGCAGAGACAATGAGTGATGGACTGACCGCAACCCCCATTCCCCTGCACTGCTGGGGAGGGTAGGTAGAGAATTTGGGAGTGAAGCTGTGCCCAGGAAGAAGGGAGGGGTGGGGAGAAGGTGTTTTGAGATTTGGCTTTATTTCTCATTATTCTACTCTGTTTGATTGGCAATAAATTAAATTAATTTCCCTACATTGAGGCTGTTTTGCCCGTGACAGTAATTGGTGAGTGATCTCTCCTGCCCTCATCTCAACCCATGAGCCTTTATTTATATTTTCTCTCCCCTGTCCAGCTGAGGGGGGGAGTGACAGAACGGCTTTGGTGGGCACCTGGCATCCAGCCAGGGTCAACCCACCACACAGTGGCAGCCAAGGACAACGTAAATTTTTTCCATACTTCAAGTTAACAGGGCTCTGACCAAATAATTTAGGGTAAACCTCACATTATTTCTGGTAGGTAACTGCATGGCCACCAGCTGTACATCAATATTCAATGTTAATTTTTAACAGGATATTTCATAAATTAATGTCTTATACTGGCCACCAAGCTACTACAGCTATTTCTGGAGCTTGTAATTGAGGTGTCTTTAAAAATAAATAAATCCAAACTATAGCAAATGTTGTAACTTCAATTAGAGTAAAATTTCTATTAAAATGATTAAATATGAAACTTAAATCCAAAGAATTCAAATTAAAATTTATTCCATGTTACATATCATTATCAGCATTTTAAAAATAATTTGACAATGTAGCAGTTTTAAAGGACTTCCATCTAGCACAAGCCAAAATTACTTTAGAGTACTGGGGGGGGAGGGAGGGGGCACATGGAAGGACTCAAACACAGAAATACATAAAAATACGTGTTGTAATATCTAAGATTTATTGTTCCAAGACAGAATGTCCTCAGCTTGGAATCTAGATTACCTTGCCTCAATGCTTATATGCATTTAGTAGCTTGTTTGTAAAAAACAAACCCAAAGGCAAAAATCTACATTAAGTCGAAGATGCAGCAGTTACTGTTCTCAACAAAACAGAGTAAGGAAATATATTTTCAGGAAACTTCATGAGGTGATACTGATAGGCTATCGGTTTCAAAAGGATTTTACGTGTTTGCAAACATCCTGTTCTTGCTTTCCGCTAATGTTAATCAATATGAAAAGTTGCATGGAAGGATCTTGATCTCAGAAATGGGCACAGAAGAATGATGCAGTTACCCCAGAAATATTTTTCCATCTGCAGTCACTGCAGCTGGGAAGGCTTACACATTAATTAAACAGTGAGGAAGCAGCTATAGACTACTGTGTGTTTCTTAAAACTGAGATAGCAGTGTATGTATCAAGTTATAAACTAATTAGGTTTTCAAAGTTTGTTGAGGCAAGACTCTTTGCTTGGAATTTTCCTATTAAATTTGTATTAGTATCAGTGAAATCCATCTGGCAGTCCCTGAGAGAAATGTAAGAACAAACAGAAGAAAAAAGCAGATCTTATAGCCAAGAGGGGAAGAAAAGCATTCTCTTCTGTATTAGCAACATCTTCATTTCCTTTAAAAAACCCAACAAATTCATAGGTAAACCATTTATCTGAAGATAAATAGTCTAGTCTCTTGCTTCTCTAAAATCAGCAGTTGCTAATGTGTTTCTTTCTTCCTGCCAGGTAAATAAATACATGAGAAAAGGAACTTATAAGAAGGGGAAATATCCATCAGAATAATTCTATTTGTTTCAACAATATTTTAGCCAATCAACTATATTTTCTATAAGAAAAGGCAAAGCAAGTAATGTGGTAACATGTATTAACTTAGCCAGTACAGAGTGACTTTAAATACACTGCTTTACAAAAGCCTGATGTACTAGCTTTGTACAGATTTACATAAACTGATGTGTTTAATCTGTTTTGCCCATCCCTCTTTTCAGTACTGCTAGGTCAACAGTAGCAGGACAGCATATCTATTCTACGCCTTACGGTAAAGGTGAAAACCAACTGACTTTCAGTCTGGGAAGTTTATAGCCTGATCACCTTCATTTCTGAACAGAATGAAGAGCTCAAAATACAAGCCCAAACTTTCCAGTGACCCCCAGCTGCAGTCATATTTTGATTTTAGAAAAATTAGAAGGCCTCACTGGTTATCTCCCATGAAGATCCCTCAAAATGGTACTTGCTCCCCAAGTTCAGAATATGAACCCAGTTTCTGAATGTGAATATTCAGAAATTCAGAAGTTCATAATCTCACTAAATTTCACATAAGAATGTGACCTCAGAAATATTGTGCAATCCTGTAGTGAAAGGGTAACACAATCATAAGAGCGTAGGAAATAAAAATCACCTTCCTAATGTTGTTTTATTAGACATGCTATTAGCAAAACAGTGATAATGGATATATTCTTGCTACCAATATAGCTGGGCCTCCTTGTCTCCTTTGTAGTCAAAAGAGGAGCTCCTCTTGATGCTGAAAGCCAGTCTAACCGCAACATGCTGAACACACACTAAAAGCCTCTGCTCTTTCCCTTGACTGCACCAGACATCTCAGAAGATTCCTAAAAAAATTCATGTTTATAAAGTGTGTAATACCGGTACCCACCCTATGTGTTTTATAGTACAGTATTTAATATCCTCTAATTCCACATTTCAGAGGGGAAGTTAAACTGTAGAAAGTTTGTCATTGACACCATGCAGACCTTTTGTTCTAACCCAAAAAACCCCTGTAATTGATCTAGAGATCATGGGACAGCCTGAAATCCTTGTTGGGACACTTCTTAGATGTAAACTGAAAACATCTATGAATCTGTTTCTCCAACTTTCAAACATAGAAAGACAGATTGCCTTTAGAAACCTGGATGGATTACTTTTTCTTTGGCAGAACATGCGTGTTGTAGTTTCTTCTCAACAGTTCCTGCTTTTTATATGCTTAATAAAAAAAGGGAAGCTTGAATTATGTAATTTATTAGAAGTTTTAAAGCTTTTAGTCTCCTTTATGCTATGGTTAAGCACTTGTATTATTTCTTTTTCTCTCCAAGACACAATCTGTTAGATTTCACTACCCTTAAAGTTGCTTGTCATCATCTCTGAAAAGCAAATAGTTCTATTCATCATTGTCTTACAGATTCAAGATTAGTTTTCATTACAGCAGTACTGCTTCCCTGCCATCTTTTTCCCAAAACAGCACTGAGTACTCCAGCAAACAGGTTTGCTGCTTCCAAATTTTTACTTTACTTAAATAGTAAAATAATTCTCAAACTTCGGGATCAAAGTTGACCTAACCCTCCTTTTACAGTTCAATCTCTAAATTCCTTCTTCCCCCTAAACCCTCATACTCTACACATATACTCCTCTGTCTGCACCATAACTCACAGAAACTTGCAAAAGAAAAAGCCTTCGTTTATTTTCTCTCACAGCCCCCAAAATTTCACCCAAAGCTCCATACCCCCGCTTCTAATAGCAATTCCCTACACTTCCCACAGCTGCCTATCTAGTCCCCTTTTAAGAACCATACTCCCAAGCCCCTGCCCTCCAGCTACCCTTACTTTCTACTGCTACCCTTAACTTTTATTTCCCCTCCTCTGCAGAAATCCCCTAAGAAATTTCTTCTTAACTGTTAGCACAGCTTCTCACAGCCTGTTCCCAATACTGCTTTGTCAGAGCCAGTAAGCCTGATAACAGCCCTTCCCGTGGCACTGGAGCTGCTATTGCCTAACACTCCATTAACTCCACCGAGTTTGTCCCTGTGCAAGGGATGGCATGACAAGAGAAGGGTGCAGCCCCCATCCCAAGGCTAATGCTGTATTTATGAACCAGCCTTCAGTCCGCGTGCGGTTTTCAGATGTGCCTACCTCCTAACTTCAGTTGCTTAAGGTAAGCACAGCATTCTCTAGTGACGCTGGGAGAAAGGCATGGAACAAAAAAAAACTCAACAAAACAAAACACCTCCAAAACAGTGTTTGCTCAGAGTTTCTTGCATGCACTCCACCATTTTAGTTACTGTTCCATGTTCTGGGTAAAAGTTGAAGAACGGTGTTTTTCAGGACAGTTTAGATTACTTTCTGAAAATTTTCAGATAAGCTAATTCTTAGGACATCATTTTTAACAGGATGCCATACCAGTAAATTTTGAGACAAGTCCTGTCACATGAGAATCATATGGTACTAAGTGACAGTTAGCCAGGAACAGCTTACTATAAAACAAGCCCCAGGCATTGTTTCAGCAGTGGAGTTTGAAAGGCCCTAGAGGGAAGCAGTGTATTCTGATGTAACGCATCAGGCTGCCAGCATTAGATTGAAATCAACAACATGCAATATCCTTTATTACATTTGATCAGCACAAGTTATGGTTTCAGAATTCTGCAGTTTCTAAATTGTTTACTTACTTTTGTCACTTCCTCAGCCCATATCTAGTCAGCATTAAGAGTAGGGGGAAAAAAATAAAAACATACAAACTTGAGACATTGGTGGTACTTTAACACAGGATGCAACCATACTTAGGCTTTTAACTACTTTCCTATCCTCAGAACTTCACAGGGATTTGAGGAGTGCTGTAAGTCAGCTGCCCAAAGCACTTCACGTACAATGAAACTACAAGAAGTATGGATAGCACTACATCTGTGAAATAAGTTAGATACTGAAGAATGTATGACTTGCAGAACTTCTATGTTACAAGAATCTATTTAAAACAGGCTATTACAACAGAAGACATAACTACTTAGAAAGTTACATGAATGAGACAAACTAAATTACCTTATGGAGGAATTTAAGTTACCTTAATGTGTTAAAATATTGGTAAACTATGGAAAGCTATTCTCACTTTAACACCATGTTAAGTAAAGACTGAAACAGACAAATGAATGATTTCTCTTGCTAATTCCATTACCGGTTTCCTATTTCACAAGCACTTTTACTGAAACCTAAATTTAATTTAAAATGCTACAACGGTATCTCAAACTGAGTATTAAAGTAGTAGCAAGTAGTACAGCAAAACCATACAACTGCAAGGAATTTACTTTAGAAATTAATTACTTCAGTTTGCTGTCCCAATTCACTCTTGTAATACAGTTCTTTAACCTTCATTTTCTGCAGTTCTAAGATGACACAATCAGGACTGCAGTAGGAAGAAACGTGTATAAAGGTTGCAGAAGCAAGTTGTAACTAACAAGTTTATTCACTCTTATCTGATCATGACTGAGAAATCTGGAACACTAATTAAGATGAGACCCGCTATGCTGTGTGGATCCAAGACCCAAAGCAGGACAGCCTGAACAGCACAGTCTATGTTGTACATAATTAATTAACCCCTTCCTTTTCTACTTTCACAATTATGGTGCTAAAAACAGCTGCATTAATGAGTGTTGCAACAAGTTTAGGATATACTGTACTCTAAGGTAAGCCATTAATTTATTAATTCAGTTTCAATTATTTGTAAAACATTGCTTGAAGGGAATAATATCTACATATTCCTGGCTATTTCACATAATTCACTCCTACTTATATTAAAAAAATAGGAAAACGAAATAATTCCTTTCCCTCCAATGGATGACATAATTTCAGAAGTGATAAAAAAAATCAACCCCTTTGCATCCTAATTCATAAACTCATAGAAATTAGAATATAATGCTGTATACTTCAGATTATCAGAAATATTCTGATAAAAACAACACCTAATGCTGTACTGACATAAGTGTATTTAGTACACTATACAAATCCAGTTTGGAATGGAAAACATCTGAAACAAGACCAAATAAGCTGGATAGCAAGAGGAAACATTTGATAGGAAAATGAATGAACACAGGAGGCCAACAAACCTTTAGCCATTTTACATGCAGCAAGTTGAGCACGTAAGAGACATTTACCATAATGTTATTCTCTTCAGGCTGAGAGGTGTTTAGTTGCTTAAGTGCATAGATAAAAGACAAAAGCAAGTTACAACACTGAATGTAGCAAATTAACAGATTATTGGCACAAAGCGCTGCAAGTTTAAGCTAAGCAAGACTCCGACCAGAATATAGATAAAAAAACTGTTTAGATTTTATTTTAAATACTGATCTAAGCTACTTCAGTTGTATAGTAAGCATAGGAGAAAAAAATAATCAAATATAGATATAATTTACCACTTTATCCTATCTAAGAAAGTAGTAAAACATAAAAATTTGCATCATAACTCAATACACTTTGCTAACCTATCTGACAAACAGGGCTGAACTGATATCTTCCTTCATAAATGAGCCAGCAGAAGATGAACCATTTGCATCACACCTATATCCAGGTTAGTTCTCATTTCTAATTGCAGAGGATAAAGTAGAGATGCAATTTTTTCACTTCTCTGGGAATTCTACAATCCAATACTTCTTAAACATCCACACTGCTCTTAAAATGTAATTAAAATTGAAGTATAGGCAAGGTAATGAAGTAAGAGGCCTAGAGTTTCATACTCTACCAGCACTAAATTATTTGTGCATAAATCTGTGAATTACTTGCTATATGAATGTTTAAGACTGGTCAAGTAGTAGCAGCAGCAACTGCCAATAATTCTGTCTAAGCACCAACCTCTAGATATTACACTGGTGATGGAACTAAAACTCAAATCTAGAGCCTTTCTTTTAACACTAAGCTCAAGGGCAACAATCTCCTTATGGTCTTTCTATTGTTTTAGAAAGTAAGGCATATGCCTGCTACCACACCACAGAGGAAGTTAATAACAAAAATACTTTATTTGTTTGGAAACTTAACTATGAACAAATACAAGCAAAGGAATAGTTTACTATTCATTGCTTCCCTATGCATTGCTTCCAAATTCCACTACTAGCTGACCAAAACCCTACTCTGCTCTCCATTGTAAGTCTTACAAATTAAGAATGCTCGACAAGTAGAGAAGTAACCTTTTTGCATAAAATTTACATAATGTAAGGAGAAATACATGCATGGACTTAGAAAATACAGACAATTTAAATACAGGGACAGTGTGCGTGACATGGAGGATTGAGACATAGAAGCAGAACTGTCATGTAGGGATGACTTTGTTTTTTTTAAGAAGGATCACCATCCCAAAGATGCAAGGTGCTTCATCTACAAAACTCCGTCTCAGAGATGACACTTCTAAGATCTTTCAGGACAGTAATCCATTTGGAAAAGCCAGGAAAATATCAGAGTCCCGCTTCTGCCTCTTCATCATGTACACTGTCCCTGCGTACTTACATTGTCTGTATTCCCTCAGCATCTGCACGCATGACCCCTGCTGCATTAACCCTTATGGGAAAAAAAAAAATCACTTCACTACTGTTCATTAACTGCTGCACTTTTCGGAATGCAGTCAAAAGATAGCTATGAAAATACTATAAGCATAGTCTGCTGAAATTGCATGCATTCAATCATCTATTCTTCCATTTAGAGGTGTTTTAAGAGTTTAAAAAGTAAAAGCCTTTTAGTTTATAGTAATTTTAATCTCCTTGAACATGCATTTCTTGAGGGAATAAAAATGGTTAAGAGATGCGAGTTTAAGAGTCTCACCCTGTTTGGTGGTGTGAAATAGTAAACAACATAGAAAGAGTAAACTACAAATATCTGATACAGAGAAATTACATATAGATAGGTTCATCAGTTGGAAGTAATTATACATATGCTTCAATGCTTGTAGAGGTTCAAATGCCAAAACTTGACCTCTGAATGATTTGTATTTACAACCATCTTGGCAGATTGTAGCAAGTCATTTTTGGCAGTATAGGCTCATCTAGTACAGAACAAGGGGAGAATATTTACTTGGGTCAAGTAAGTTCAACTTGATGGAATATCTAAAAATAGATGACTAACACCTTGATCAGCAATTTGCTTTTGTTTCCTTGTGTTCCACTGAGGCATTTCTTACACAGTATCATCTAGAAAAATAGTGAGCATAAGAAACTAGGACTGAAAACGTAACCAAGCAGTCAAGTTTATAAATATACATCAATAAGTTTAAATGTTATGGATGAATTAAAGAAAAAAAAAAAATTCTACTTACTGCAGCTCGAGCTTCTGCAACTTTTGCCTTCTTCAATCTGGTTTTTGCTGCATCCAAATCTAGTCTTTTATTTTGTAATAGTTTTCGTTCTTTCTGAAAGCAAGTTAGGTTAGTTTGTGAGAACAGGTACACATACTCAAAAGCAAAAGCCTGACTACTTGGAAATTTTTTAATGAAGTATCACATGCAAAAAGGTTCTTCAGTTGAACAGAGAGGCAGAATTAGACCCTAATTATTCCACACATTTTATACTCAAGATACATACTTTTATTAGAACAATAGTTACAAAAGCAAGTTTTCAGAATTATCTTGATTTTACCCGGTCAAAAGGAAGGAAAATACACTGAAGGCACAAATTCTACCTGAGTTTTTCCTACATCAGTTTAAGGAAAGCAATAGTGCACAATTATCTACTACTTCATTTTGAAGATTTACAGTTACAATTGGTGTGAAATGCTGAAGAATGCACAAGTCAACTTACAGTAATAGTTTTGTAGTCTCCTTCAATAAAGTTTCTCAGGGGAGTGAGAAAATTTATAGCAGAAGTTTGAATTAGTTCTCTGTCTGCTGTCCCAATTCGCTTTTGTGTTTCTCCACATTTAATAAGTGCATTTCCTGCAAAGGAAAAAAATGTTAGTTTCATAGTAATTCAGGCAGGCGCTTAACAGAACAGGTTTCTACAGGCAGGAAAGTTTAGGCCAGCAGTTTAAAAGATAAGCCAATGCTATCACAAGGGCTTTCAGAAGAAATCCAAACCAGCTACAAAAAAAACAAAAACAACCCAAAACCAACAAACCCACACATCAAACCAAACCATTTTTATTAATAACAATGACAGGTCAAGGCAAGATTTCAATGAGAACAGATACAGCATTGTAGATGTGGCACCAACTATGGCAGCTCCATTATGAACACCTATTTTAGAACTGGATATTGTACCTACTTATTTTAATCCAACAACCTCCTCTCCTGATACCATATTTTTGTTTAAGTCAGGAGTAGTTGGTAGCAAGGAAAAAGCTCACTTAGCTACTGGAAAATAACGTGCTTTTCCCCACCCCCATCTACTCCAACTTCTAAATATGCATTTGTACATTAACTGAACAATACTTTGAAATTTGGTTGTGAGCTAGGTATTGAAACTGAAGTTAGTGTATCAGGAATACAGTTACTATTATCATGTTTCAACAGACTGACAGGGCTGAGCTAGAAGAGACACTAAATTTTCAGAGAACTATAATATTTTGTGTCACCACATGAAGGCTAACGGTGTATCTATCTTTATGATAATAGATTTTACTTGCCTGAACTCTAAAAATTCTGCAAGTTAAGGGATAGTGTGCCTGTAAGTACAACTTAATTTGATGTTAAAAAGCAAGACTTGAGGCTGATGATCAGAAGGAAGGCCACAGATACCAGCATAAAACCATGTGGAAGTAAGAGGAACAAAGCCTGCCATTATTGATTTTGTGTCCATAAATCTTCTATAAAACATTTACCTTTTTTTTTTTTAAGTGCACTTTACTTCTTTTGAAAAGGAACACCACTATTTCCAGATATAAAGAACTCATTCTTCCCAGAATAAAAGTTTTCCCTCCCACTGCAATTTTGAAGAAAGCAACTAAAGAGAGCTAACTCAGACTTTGATTGCAGACTATATTATATACATAGACACCTATGCATTTCAGTTGGTTAACTTAAATTAACAGCTAAATCTATTATCAAGAACTTCAAGAGTCTTGTTGTACAGAACACTAGAATTAGACTTTATAACTAATGCCAGTGTAAAAACATCAGATATAGCACCCCCAATTTGCTTATCATAGGTATATAAATTTGCTGGAGAAGGAAGAAAATTTAATTATGTTCTACACTCTCATCTTTAGCAAAATATATAATAAGAAAAGCAGTAATACTGTAAAGTTAGAGAGGTTTCTTTCTAAAGAAGTTAATTTCAGATAACATTTTCACTCCACAGATAAAATGCATAAATGTTGTTAGATGTGCAAATGTGTTCCTTTAATGAGGAAACTAAATTCCAGAATTATTTGTTCTGGTAAGAAAGTTATCCATCCACAAAGACTGTTATCATTCCAACAACAGGTTCTATTTCTAGATTTGGATAGAAACTTCATCATTGATCTGCTAATGCTCAAAGTTATACAGCAAGTCATCTCAAACTGATACAAAAGTAATTGAACTGTTTTATCTAGAGGAAGACAAGAAATATCATTTTACATTCTTAAGAAAAATTAGAGCTATGCATTTTTCCCCCTTCGTTTCTATAATACGAGACATACCTTTCACTTCTACTTACCATAGGCTGTTCCTGGGCCAAATTCATTCCCAGCATCAATCATATACTGGCCTAGTAACTCTGGATTATTCATGCGACTCGGTGCTTTACGGTCCAGCTTCTCATAGACAAATTCTTCTATTCTGGCATCTAAAAAAATGTTTATTTGAAATAATTACTGTCATTCAAAACACAAGTTAGAAACAGAAACAAACTAACACAAAATTCAAAATCCAAACATTAAACTCGACATTAAGTTGAAAATACTGTTCTTGGCAACTGACTTTATTCCATGTTTGTCATGCTATGTTCAAGTGTTTCTTAGAGTCACCTGTGAAAGTGAAAAATTATACTCTTCCTCTCCCTTCTATCAGCATATTTATAGTTTTTCAAAATTTTGTCCAGAAGTCTTCCCTGTAAGAGCATAATATAACACTCCTTAACAAAACCAGTCTTCTTCCTAGAGGGGGCAAAAAGTTGTGAAAATTGTTCACTAGAATTAGGAGCGTAGGAATTAAGTTCAACAACTACTGCAGGTTCCCTATTAAGGTATTCTGAAAGTTTGGTAGCCCCAGAAATTATATCCTCTCTTTCCAACTCTCCCTGCTTCCTTGAAATGCACTGAAAGAAACCACTATAAGATACTAGAAAATGTTTCATTTTGTATTCCCATCTTTCCTTAGTTTGAGCAGCAAAATTATAAGAAAAAACTTGTCATGACTATGTGATCATTAATAGCCATCCATTCCTTGTAATATTAAGCCACAGTATGCTACTTGGGTGAAAAAGCCTCACAGACCTAAGCAGGGACACTGCTAATTACAGTAGCAAACTGCTCAAATACAACACACAATTTCCCTAACCAACTGTTTTGACTTCATAACTAGCTCACTTTATTTATGCAGTCAGTATGAACTAATTTCAGCCTGCAATAGTACAGACAACCACAAAGAAGCTCTCCAATGAATAAACCTGCCACTTTAATGCAACCAAAAATAATACCGTTAATTAGACAACTTTCATCAGCACTGGATTAAATTACTCTCTCATGAAGGTTACAAAAAATCAACCTGACAGAGACAAACACGGGTACCAGCACATTCCCTGGCACCAAGGGTGAACTAAAAATTATCCAAATTCATTGGTTTTAATTTAATCAATCCATAACATTTATTTTTGACTAAATGACAAAAGAACTGAAAAGTAATCTAAAATTAATGGACTATTACATGGGTCTGACCTAAAGGTACAATTAAAAAAGTGATTGAAAGGCATTTTTCCTCCCTGAGACAGGGTTGCTCTATTAACAACCAAAAGAAGCTCTCTACAGCATGTGATAGTCCTCCCAAGTAGGCTGCCAAACAGCTGAAGTTACATTCACTGACAAAGACCACTGCTTAACACTGAGTATTTTTACACATCAGAAAATTGACTGGTCAGCATAACTGAGATACTACCATATATTATCATTCAACTCAATTTTTCTCATACAGTTCTACCAGCCTTCAGTTAGTGATTTAATATTCTACAATTACAAGTTTCTGAAAAAGCCAACAGATATTACAAATACTGAATTAAATGAACAAGATAACTATTTCCTCTGGCCTAGACAAAAGTAGAAACTTGAGCCGGAATATTCTTTTAGTTCTATTGCATCCTTCCCACAGGATTAGTTGTTTTGGCTTTTATGTTTGTTTTTCAAATACTGCTTTTATGGAACTAAAGTTCCATCCTTTATAGAACTAAAGGATGCAACTGGCTTCCAAAATAATACTTCTAAGATAAGCATTATAAAGAATTTAACTATTTGGCATTAGAGAAGTGCTATCAGTGTATGGTTTATCTGTACTAATAAATACTCAGAACATCACTACAAGGAGAATATTTATGTTTTCAGTGCAGAGATATTAGCAGTATTATAATTTTATCATTTAAGTGAACATAAAGGAGGTTTAGATTTTTTTCTTTTTGTAAAAGTAGTTCGCCCAGTGACTAAAGACCAGGTCTTGACTTGAAATCTAGATCTATACACTAAGCAAATTCCTATAGCTGCCAACTCTAGTACAACTGCCACGAATGGCACAGATAACTGTAGGATATGAGTCTGAAACTGATAACCTCAACATTACTACTCATAGCAGCAATTTAAGAAACAAATAAAATTAACACACCAGAAAACTACATTTCTTCCACCAATGTTTTTTTCTGTTATTATTATAGTAAGAGATTCACTAGTGATAAAAATTTATTTGAAACTTTATTGTATTGCCTAAGTATGGTGTATCAACCTAATCATTCTTTAGTAAAGGAATTCTTAAAGACAGACATTTAAGTTCATCTTTTCTGCTTCAAGCTGAATTGTATTGTGCAGACAGTTTAAAGTAATGAAATAGTAATGAAATTTCTTAAGCCACTGCATCTACCCCATGAAGAACTTCAGAGTTCTTACAGCTACCTAAGACTTCTGGAATTAGTGTGGGAAAATCAATTAAACAGGAAACACCTCAAAAACCAGTCAGCCTAAGAATTGACCAAAGTATGGAACCAATGCTATAGTTCAAAGAGCTCTGTCTAAAGTTTTTCCCATTTGAAGGGTTAAGGAAGTACCAGCAACTGGTACAGTGCCTCTGATCCTCAGTAGCTCTTCAAAATGCGCTTTCCCTAACTCCAGCCTTCGTATTTTAAAACTACTATATTTAGTCATGACTTATACAACACCTATTGCAGTAAACTTTTACGTTGGCAGATCTATTAATTCAAAAGTTGCAAACAAAAACCTGAAGGGCTCCTTACTTGGATTTGGCTGCAATAGTACTTCTGTTTGTTTCATTATTTTTTCTGTCCACAATTTAGTGCATTCTGCTTTGCTGAGAAGGTTCTCCAGGTGAGCATCCAGTTCAGTCTTCTCTGCTTGACCAAGCTTTTCTTCTGTAAACTATGAGTTAGAGAGGTTGAAAATAAGCAGTTAGTTCACAGAAATAATTTCCCAGGACAAGCTTAAGACAGTAACTATTCATTCATATTAGATCATGTTTTCAAAGACATAACCATTATCCAGTCATCAATAAAAATCTAAGGATATATTTGAAAGTTGTTAAGTTCAACAATACACCCTTACTATCAGGAAAAAAAAAAAGGGGCGGGAGGGTGTCAATCAGACCAAGATGAGGAAGGTAATTTATAACATTATGAAGAAATCCTCTGCTCTACTTGGTACTGAGAGTTCTCACTTGAAGCATTTTGTCCAATTTTTCCAATTTTGGCTTTGAAACACAAGCCAAAAGGAAAGAGGCCAGCAGTAAGGAAGACCATTAAAAGATTACTTCAATCTTATATACTTTATAATTAAGTTTGTCCCGTCTCCTGCAGTAAAACCTTAAGACACAACAGTTTCTCATTGTAGCTACCTTTAATGTGTTTCAAAAAATGTTGTCCTGCCCACAGCAAACAGGACAAAAAGTAGTGAGTTTAAACTTCAGCATGAAGATTTAAATTAGGATTTGACATTAGAGAAAGCTTTTAAAGTCAAGGATAAAAAGCTAAAATAGACTTCTCTGGGAAGTTTTAGAATATATATCTTTGGGAGTGCGGTGTGTTTTGCTCTTTAGAATAGGACAATTTAATGTTTTGATGAACTGTTTAGATACAAGTGATCCTGTTATGCCTTACAGAAACAGTAAGATGACCTCTGCTGTTCTTTTCCAAGCTGTGTTTTCAGTGACAATGAAATACAATGTAATTCCATTTAGCCAAGTAAATCCAGCAGATTATTCATTTCTGTTGATATTAAATTCATGCCAACTCTTATTAATCCACAAGCAGTTTGTACTTCAATCCCAGTTCTCTGGGAGAGGGGGAAGCCACACGTTTCACATCAGGGAACCAAGCAAAACCAGAACTGAGGGGTTTGCCTGCCCCTCTTTAGAGCAATAGTTCCTCATGACAATGATGATCTCACCACTTGACAGCCTGTTTAAAGTCAGGCATTTTCAGAAGAACCTGGCTTATGATTAAATCCCTAACAAGCTTACCAATTAAGAACATAATAGGACTGGAAGC
Source organism: Aviceda cuculoides (assembly GCA_035590195.1). NCBI lineage: Eukaryota > Metazoa > Chordata > Aves > Accipitriformes > Accipitridae > Aviceda > Aviceda cuculoides. The sequence continues at coordinate 17,446,675 of JAVJGG010000090.1, read as the reverse complement.
ATTTTTGACTGTCAAACTTCATTCTTAACAAGTTCTTCGGTGGGATCTTTAAACTTGCAGTAAGATAAAAGAATACAATACAAGCAAATTATATTGTCAAAGTTTGTTTTAATTTCTATCAGATGTAAAATAAAATCAACTTTGACAGCATGCACATCTAAAGTCTAAATAAATGCTAGAGCATTTCCAGTTCTACATAAAAGCAAACTGCCTTCATGAGAAAGTTCGGTTGCAGTATAGGAAAGAATGTAATTTATTTATGGATGTATTACTACAACTGTTTAAAAGGCTCCTTAAAAAGACGTCAGGTACTGTAAATTGTTCTCAAAAACTTTGTACAGATTCATCACAATACCATATTAATGGTTTTGAAATTATTTTTTACTAATTACAGAGGAGAGTATTTGTATATAAAATGGGCTTTCCTATTAATATTTCCATAAATCTTCTCAGCAGTGTGAAGATTGTTTAGTGAAGATTGCAGTCTTACATTTGACATATACACTTAAAGGAAAAACTTGATTTTAGCAATACTGAACAGCATTGTAAATAATAGTTTGACAGAAGTACCGTTTCCAGCATCAGTTTAATGCAACAATGCTGCCACTGATTTCCCATCTCAGTTACCCTGAAATCTAAATTTGAACTGGTCTTTCTGGTTTATGTCCTTTTTCAGGCATTACTCTGTCCCTTAAGGATAAGAACAAAATAAGGAAGGTGGTGCTATGTGTTTCTGCTACCAAAGAGTAAAAGCCCAGCTCACTCCCAACCGCTAAGCAGGCGGCAGCTTGTTGATTACACAGCCTGGCAAGAGGAAGGACTCACATTCTTATTACTATACTCTACAAAATTCTTTATTTCACCTCAAACACCACTAACTATAACCATTCACTACTTTGTTCCACAAACTGCAACTACTGCAAGACGACTCCTTCAAGCATTTTTGCCTGCCAGAAGGAAGGGTAGGCTTTGGATGAAGATGGCCAGTAAGCTTGATTTTTCTACAGATTACAAACTACAATATGTCAGTCTGAACACAGTATAATCTCACCCACAGAAGGGACAGGTTTCCTGGAACACGAACATCAGGTAGTTGTGGGTAAAACAGACTCAATCCCTTTGTAACAGTAAAGTCTGATAAGCCTGAGAAACACTAACAAGATGTTCACCATCTTACAAATTGAAATGGAAATTTTAAGTGATTTTCCTACATACCATTTATGCTGCTGAATTGTTTCATAGGGTTTGGTGGGGTTTTTTGTTTCTAATATCCCAAAGCAACTAGTGTCAGGTCATATCACGTCATCTGGTGATGCCTGAACACAAGAGTTTAACTCAATATACAGAACTGCAATTTTTACTAGAGAACACAAAATCTACACCCAGATTATATTGTAAAAAATCCACAAAATTAATCAATATTATGTGTACGCCTTACATAGTAACTTTAAAAAAAACAGGGGAAGCAACAGTAGCACAGAGAACATGAGTTAGTTTGTAAGAACATGTTAGGGATTTGCTCCTCCCCCTCAACGGCTTCATTAAACTTCTCGTTTTAGGGGAAAGTAGCAGCTGGTAGAGCAAAATTCATACTTCCACATTTCCACTGAATTTTAGTTTAGATTAAGCAGATAACTAATGTAGCTATTCAGATGTAAACGAACAATACAGATACCACATACTGGAGTAAACCACAGTTCACACCACCTTTAGACCACGACAGACTGCAAAAACCTACATTAGATTTAATGCAATACGCCAATTTAAATGTAAAAACTCAAGATAAGAGATAAGTCACAAAATCCCATCACAGGATCTTACAATAACGGGTGAACTGCATCTCCTTTTTTTTTTTTTTTTTTTCTTGTCCAGCAAGAAAAGGGAAAGGGGTGGAGGCTGGAAAGGAAGAGATGGTCTGTGAAACATGTAGACCTAGAAGAAGCCAGGGGTGGGGCTGGGGGGGGAAGCATGGAAAGACCTCTATCACAAAGAGAAGCCACAACGACTGCTTTAAGTTCATTTAAATTTGCACAATGTTTTCTGATGAGTTTGCATTTTCAGAGCTCTGCTGTGCTGCTGATCATTGGTTCTGCTTGAATATTGAGATTCAGGGAATACATGAGACGGATCAGACCAGGTAACAACTTTAATCACGTTCCAAACCTGACTGTGACCCAGCGAGAACTCATGAGAAACCGAAGTGGATTACTATGCACTGCTTGGATGTCCACCTCCCTACAGGAAATCTGTTCAGGTTTGATTATATAAAGAAAGGGGATTACAGCTCAAGACAACAGCTAAGAAACAAAAGCCAATTATAGTGCCCTTAGCATGAAGAAAGGGGAAGACCGATTCAGAAACAATGGGCTATCGAACAAGCTTAAAAAACGATACTAAAGCTCAAACAACCCCCCAAAGCCTAAGCAGACAGATACTTTCACGTGTCACATCAGAGCTCGAATTTTACGATCAGGCAGTGGGATACATTTTTAGCAGGCAGTAAAAACACCAGCTTACTTCAGGCGAGACACACCTTTGTCCTTCCCACGTATCAAGTCCGACCGTATCTCCTCGCAGCTAATGCCTGCCCACCTCGGCCCCCCACAGCCCAGGAGCCTCCTCCCCTCTTTGCCTGTCCTGACCTTGGGCTGCCCCAGCCCCCCCGCCCCCGCCAGCCCCCCGAGGCCA
>JAVJGG010000090.1:17413594-17426564 GCA_035590195.1 Aviceda cuculoides | reverse complement strand
ATATTGGCAAAAATTTTTCTTTACTGAAAGGGTTGTCAGATATTGGAACAGGAAGCCCAGGGAAGTGATTGAGTCACCATCCCTGGAGGTATTCAAAAAGTGCATAGACAAGGCACTTCAGGACATGGTCTAGTGGACATGTTTGATGGTTGGACTCGATGGTCTTGTAGGTCCTTTCCAACCTAAATGATTCTATGATTAACAGTGAGGAATGAGTTGCTAAAATCATTAACGATTGGCCTAGATGAAAAGTCTAAAAGTTTATACATTAAAATGGTACATATGGCTTAGGAGAGAAGCTGTATTTTAAATTGTATCTTTGTTACTTAAGTTAGACTGTTAAAATGCTCTAAAAGATAATATTTCATGTAAGAGTGAACTAAATATCCTGGGGGATTTCTGCTTGCTTTTTTCTCTCAAAGTCTCTTGGACTTTGACAATTATGAGAAATAATTTTCTTGAGTTTGTGAAATCAAGCATTATATACATTATGTAAATTATATATTTATTTCATTCCAGTGAAATGTAGGAGATCACTAAAATATGTGCTTGTTCCTATTTCCACGTTGAGCCACTGACAATTATGATCATTAATGTCTAATTTCATTCAATTAATGATCAACTAAAAGCATAGAGGAAAAAGAAGTGTTGAAATTCAGACCTGAATAGATTGTTCACAAATATCTCCGCTTCTTGATGTAATTGCACTGAATGTCTCAATTAATTTACTGGGGACGGCTCCATCTACAGCATAAAGATTTAAACCTCCTGTAAGACAAGAGCAAAAGAATTAGAAATACTATTTTTCACTCTAAAATTGCTAAATTTTATGTGACTTCTGGTACTGAATGTTCTACTGAGGCAGCCAATTTGTTACAAAATGAAAAAAGAAGTGTATCGTTTTATTACTCTGTTAAAGCATGTGTCATAGTAAATTCTGGCTTGTGTGATCAACTCATTTAATCTCTCATTAGCAAAGTTTGCAAAAAAATCGCTCCCTGCAGCATATCATCAAGTACAGCATTTTTAGACTTCTCCTAGTACTTTTGGAGTCACATTATCCCTCGTGCGAAATTCTGCTCTGAAAATACCACTGTAGAAAAGACACAGTGGCATTCCATGGTTTTTGACTCTTAAAATCCAGATCATCTTTATTTCCAAGTGTGAAGTTAAGATCTCTCTTCACGCATACCGAGTTCAAGCAGCTCTAGTCCATTGGAGGTTCTCATACTCGGTGCAGGTCTATTAATGAATTCATGGTGATATGGCTTCACACTGCTCTACTGGAGCATCTGCACTTCACACCTTTGTTGCAAGTCTCTCTCAAACTAGGATCATGCATGCCAGACATAAACTGAGCCATCGCTGGGTTCCTAATGTACAGGTCACTGGAATCCGAGAGTGGGGGAGAGACTGCTGTGCAGCACTGAGCCCTGCGGAGCCCAGTCGGGGTGTGCAGAGGCTGCGCACAGCCCCTCCCTGCCACCTACCACCTCTCACCCCCATCCCTCGCACATAGGCTGGCATAAGGTGTGCAGGTTACATCACGTATGGGTCTGTCTCATGAGAGAACACGTGGAGTCGTATGAGCTGGAGGAGGTGTTAGCTCAGAGATCTAGTCAGTATCTTTGGAAAATTGATTTTTGTTTCTAAGCAGGAAGGCTTGCTGGTTGATGACTACATGCTAAAGGACTATCTGGGTTTTTCTGGCTCACGAATCATTCTTAATAAATACTCTGCAAGTGGAGCTTAAACAACAAATTCTGTCTTAAAATACAGGCCAGAATAGAATTGAACTCTGGACTTTCCCATAGTCATGTTGATCTAACGATGTTGAAGAGTGTATAAAACATTCCAAGTTATTTAAATTGCTAAAACAAGTGGATTGTAGTCTGAAGATGCACAGCATGTGTACCTGTTATTAGAATATTTATTCGCCATTTTTGTTTGGAGTCAGCTTGCTTTCTAGATCTACACAAGAAGTTTTCGTTCTTCCATGGCATTTGCAGGTGCTTTAGCATGAAGCAACACCCCTATGGATAGTTTTTAAATGATTGTTTTCAACTAATTATGTAGCTCCAGCTCAACTTACAGCTGTGCTTGCTAATGACAAGGGTAGTCACCGTGTTTACAATTTCCTAGCCAGTGCACTTCAGCCACAACAGTTGGAGAAAATTATTTTTCTTTATGTAATAAAAAAATGCTTATAAGTAAAAGCATATAGAAAGTTCAAGGCATTGCATATAATGCCAGAAATAAAATTATAGACATTTCTTTTTGTTATATAACAATATCATAATTAAATCTCCTTAGTAATAGGGTATTGTCATGTTATTGCATTTTTTAAATTAAGACAGCTCTTAAAGCAAATCTATGGATCGAAAGAGTTCTGCTTGTTTGCATTAAAAAAGCCTGTCATGAAAACCAAATTTCTTTAAAATTAAATTTGGGTTACATTTCTTAAATTTCTTTTTTCCAGACCAATTAATTGCCATGCTTTTACATTTTCATACTTGAACATGCATGCCAGACAAAGAGTGGATTTGGAATATTTACCTGTTAGTTCTGAAAATCTTTCTAATTCTTTGGATGCCAATGGCCCCAGTGCAATGGTGTGAATTGTTGCTGCACTTTGTTTCACCAAGTCAAGGCAAGCTGCTATACATGGGTCCTCTCCATCTGTCAGTAACACAATTTCTGAACCACGTGTAGTAGTCATTTTTTCTGCAATTAACTGCATCAAGAAAAGAATTCATGATATAAGCAGCAGAATAATTTTTAAATACCAGTTTATCCCAGAGCACAATGTATGCATTTAGAGCTGTTAACTTCAAATATGACACATTTATTCTTTAATAAGTGCTTACATTTTTATGTAACACTATTACAGTATTAATTATTGCAGTTGATATTGCAAAATCTAATTGCTTAGATTTAGTAAGTGTTCAATTATAAATAATGAATATTTAATATATGTTTTCCTAGGGAAGGAACCTGTCCCACATTGAAGATGTCAGAAGCATTCTGCCTGTACATGCTTTGCTGGTTCAGGGACTGGATTTTTAAGGGCATCATATTAAAAAATTATGTCCACTGTCTGGAACTACTCTTTATTCTCCATCAAAATTTCAGGAGTAGAGAAGGACAGACTTCTGTCTAAGGGTGGACTCTGTGGTAACTGAAGGTGGGGCAGAAAGGGGTAGGGGGCAGCCAAGGGGGAGGCCTCTATCTGTGTCTGGTTGCCAGTCTTCCTCCTGATGTCCCCCTGTCCTGAGCCTCCCCTCTGCCCTGGACCATCAGCTATCTCAGCAGTCTCATCCTTCTCTGTACAATTTCTGTCCTTCTCTTTCTTCCCTTTTCCTGCACGTTGCTCCTGATTTTCAATTTTGCCTCTAAATTAGGTGCCATCTTCTAGGACTTCAGACTGACAGCCCAAGGAAGTAAAACAGACAAATAAATAATAATATATATCCATCACTGTTTCCCCATCTCATGATTTGTATGTGGTTTCACAATTTCAGGGGCTTGATTCATGACTAGTGAACTGTGGGAATTATTCTAAAATTTAGATCATTCTTGTAGTTCATTTTGGAATTTGATCTTATTTTTCAATATCCTTTTTGAAGCATGGACATCACATCTGGCCTGTTTTCTGGTAATACTCTTTCTAATGCCATATAATGGTAATGCCAAATAGTTTCTATACCAAATTTTCTCCTGAGAGATTCAAGAATCATGTTATCTTTCTTAACTCTACCATTGCATAGAAATCCACGTTCAGCTATCTTTCTCGCTTCTTCCTCATTTTCCATACATTCCAGGAGATATTTCCGCATTGTACTTTACCTTAAATCCTTTACGTATGCCTGCACAGATAGTGGTTTGTCCACTAGCAATCGTAGGCAAACATTGAACAAGTTTTTGGCGTGCTGCGTCGTTGGTTATTTGTTGCAAAGGAGCTTTTTCAGATGCGTCAGAGTCAAATGTGACAATTCCAACCCAGGAACCAATTTCAATAATATGGAGGAGAAATACCTCTGCAGCAATATGGAGATGTCTGAGGCGGTCATGCTGTATGTGAAAAAAACCAACATCCTTAGAATGCAATCTCTCCTGAAAAGCTATGACTATGAACAAAATGTAGACATTTTTTGATGTTGATGAGATTGTAATTGAAAATTAAAAACTATCTGCCATAAGGTAACTCGTATGTATGCTCAGTTCTAGAAGAAAGGAGATGTAAACCATGTTCTGATATTGTGAAAGAGCAGCAAACTGCAACTTCCAACGGTGTCGCCAGGCAAAGTCCATCTTCTGATGTTATGACTTCATTCCTTATCAAGATTTTTGTCACTTTTCTTTTGATAATGTGATGGCAATGCAAAAGGACATCGCCTATGAAGACTGAGGAGTAGGTTAGTCTAGAGACCAAGTATTTTGAAAATATACATAATATTGAAGTATGGCTATTTTAAATGCAAATATTTGAAGGGATTACTGAAAAAAAAGTTATATTTGAAAACATTTATCTCTGGAGCTAGCTATTCTTGCAATATTTATTTTATAATTATCTTAATTTTGGTTTTTGTTATTACATTATTATTTATTAACTGATTTAATAAAATGTACGATTGAGACATCTGTATTACAAAAATAATATTTATTACAATTGCAGATCTTTGCTGAAGATCAGTCTCACGAACAGCTCTGGACTAGAATGGTGTGTCTGGAAATAGATCTGTTGATGGAGCCATATGGGAGAATCCCACAATTATTTTATGGATGCCATAACTACAGTTGGAACATATACTGCTTTATGCTTCTTCATGTATATTTTGGTTTAAGGTATGACTGTCAAATATTTAAGAGTATTTCTCAACATGTTTGAGCTTTTTGAATTACTTTCTTTCGATGAATAGTCTTGGTTTTAGCCTTGAATTCCTATGAGAAATGAAACACTGAACTTGCAGTATTTTCAATAAGAGAGTAGTGGCCATTGGCTTACTACTGAACTGTGGAAGAGGTAAGTTACAGATAAGAAAATGCAGTATGTCATCAAAACAATATATAGGCTGATTTTTAAAAGCTGTTAGAGTATGCAGAGATGTTTGAAGTCTATTAATAAATCGTGAGATAGCTGCCTTACCTACCCAGATAATTTTGTCATCTTTCTACTGATGATCACATTGCTTACAGCTTTATAAAAGTATTAGGATATTTATGCAAATAAGCACATATTCAGTGCTTGCATCCATAAACAAGCTTAGTATCTCATGCCACAAGGAGCTGTGAAAGAATAAACCTATGTAAAGTCTATGGAAAAAAAAAAGGAAAAATAACCTCAGCCTTGTTAAAATGACATAACATTATGCCAGCTCACATTCTTGATTCCGAAGAGCAATATTGTAATGAGGAAAAAACATCTAATTTATTGACATATTGTGACCTACATATTTACTTTAAATTTTAGAATCATTCATAACAAAAATACAATGTGAAACTCCATCTATGATACATTTTCTGCTTGGAAGAAATACAAAGGCATTGTCATTCTAGGTCTGGAACAAAGGAAGGAAAGGATATAAAATTGAGATTTTAGAAGAAAAAAAAGACCAAGTCTGGCCTACAACTCTCAGTATTTTAAGTGGTATCTTGTAGGAATTCCTAAATAAAATTACCAAGGAAAATAAGAGTAGTCCTTTTTTTTTTCTAAAATAATCAAGTTAATTACAGAATTGACTGATTTTTTTTTATTATTTTGTAACTTTTTCTTAAAATTTTTGCCAAAAATTGCTTATAAAATGCATATTCTTACCATTGACATGCTCCCAGAAACATCAAGTACTAAGGCGACTGCTCTGTTTTGGGTCTGCAGTAGTGTGAAGGTAGTCTCAGAGGGGGGTGCAGAAGCATTTATAACAGCTGAGTTGCGAAAGTCATCAGATTCCATAATTACTTCCCATGTGCTTTTGTGCTTGCATATCTTATTCTGCATATTTGGAGCCTCATTATTGTGAGTGTTTTTGTCACAAAATTCAACCACCTAAAAAGTCAGATTGAAGCTGATAATAATTCTGAACCAAACAGTATGAGCATAAGAAAATATCTCAGAAAATATGTGGTGGGGGACAGGACAAATGGAGTTTCCATTTGTTCAATTCCAGTGTTCTCCTATAACATTAGTGTGTTATTGGTACTGTTTTGGTCAAAAATCTAAACCATAGCACCATACGATCTGTTATGAGGAAAGTTAACTGTATCCTAGCCAGGCCCAGTACACCCACAAAGTTCTTGGTAAAAGCTTGCCCAAAGAAATAAGGTTAATAACTGGATGAATTGTGATCCTGTACCACAGAGATCTAGCCTGGAAGGAGACTGACTGTCCTGCTAACCCCTGTCCCAGCACCCTCTCCCAGAACACTGGAACAGTACAGAGCTGGCCTAAGGAGGCCTGCCTGGTTGTCCTGGCTGCTTTCAAGAGAGGTGGGCTGCTGTTTCTGTATTAAGGATATACAGACCAGATTGTTCTGCAATGGAGTGTAATAGAGCTAACCACGTAACGCAGTTTAGGTGCCAGTTTACATAGGGAGTGATCAAAAACCACAGTTGCCTTATGGACAAGGCATTTGGCAAGAATGCTTCATTTTCATGCCTGTTGACCTGATTCTCCAAATATGGAGCAAGGAGGATGCTGACACTGCAGTACATCTCACCCTTATTGACAGGAAACAGCTGTCAAATAATTTTTAGTAGCTCCTTTGTCTTCTCTTTTGAACAGATTTTGATAGAACTGATAGCATCATCCATTTTCTTTTAAATAGAAATTAATTAAACACCTGACTGATCATTCTCCCCAGTAGAAATAACTGACTAGACCCCAAATGCTACTAAACTCTCAGTCCAGAAAGGTATAGTAATACTTACAGAAGGTAATTGCAAATACATAACAGAACATGAGCTATTTTGTTGTATATCTGGAATAAATATACATCCTTTTTCATATAGCTGACCATCATATCTACAGATTCTCGGCTCGCACTTGTCTCCACTGCAGTCTTGGAAAACAGGTATACCAGTCACACCAGCTGGACAGCTAAGGAGAGAGAAGATAGGCAGGGCTGGTAAAGAACCCATATATAGTCTGTAACTGGTTATTTATTTGAATTTTGGCTGTCCAAAGCCAAATTGCTGCTGACACAGCACTGTACTAGACACTGCACAAGTACATAGGTAGGCTGTCCCAGTGCCTGGCATGGTCCTCAATATAATCTAGAAATAGTTAAAATCATAAAACACTTGCGGTCTTTTGTGATCTTCCTTGTGATAATTATAGGCTATGCAGGAAAGACATCCTGCTAGTAGTTGCAATACAAAAAAGTGTATTGGTATGCCTGAGCTGTGAAAAACGGCAAGCCTGAACTAATTCTCTACATCCATTCAGTTATTGTCCCTGTTTGTAGAAAATGTTTAAAACCACAGTGGTTTCAGAAGGCAATTTCAGTGTTGTTGATAACTGCTCTTTAATAAAATTATGTTAAATAAATACGAAACAAATGGTGGCTGAAGTCTGCAGTTGCACACAGAGCACAAGATTATCCAGCCTGATCTCCTGAACCTCTTACAAAACAGCAACAGACAGCTGTGGTTTTCTGGGCTGCAGAGCAGGCAACAGAGGTTGCTGACTAAGCATCTTTTAATCATAGGAACAGGTCATGGACACTCTACAAAGTACAAACTCAGCACAGACAAGGAGAATATTGAAAACGTTATTGAGATGTTTAAACCTGTGTAATGTAAAAGCAGAAATATGAAAAAAATAGTACCTTGTTGCTTCAATACTTGCTTCTTCAGAATTTCTGGACACATAAAAAGGCATGTCGCTACTATATTCATCAAACACCCCCCACCGAAAGTGAGCCCATTCGTGGACAAAAACTCGACCTGTTGAAAAAGAATAGCACACGCACATTCTAAATACAACTGTTTAAAAGCTACTCAATGTTTTACTTAGACATTTTAACAATTTAAAATAATTCTGATCTGAGGTAATACAGGAAGATTGTGAAATATTTAAGCAATTGGCATAGTAATTTTTCCTTGAGGTAAAACTAGGAAGGTATCAGTTTAGCAACCAGGACCAGAATTTTTATTCATATTTGACTCTCAGAAATGCAGCAACTGTTCTAGAGGCTTTCTTCCAAGTTGGCAAAAATCTTCTAAGGAAATTTGTGAGCTTTCTGTCCCATAGAGCAGCAAACCTTACATTTTTTGACACAGTGTAGTACACAGTGAGATACACAAACACTGGATAGTTTATTTAATTAAGTGGTCATAAAATGAAAGCTACTGCTAATGGCAGTAGTTAACTGCAGAGAAATAACCATTTAAGGTTTTCAAAGGGATAAACACCTTCTGGATCCAGTGTTTGAATATTTAACTTCAGAAATTTCACAGGTATTTACTATTTCCGAAAAGTATGTCTCTTGAAGTTTTTTTTCATTTTAGCAAGCAAAGTACCTAAATTCATTAATCACTTAAAAAAATCTTGGCCATTTTGTACGAACAATAAAGCAGACAATTAAATTAAATAGTAGTATTACCTTTTTCTCCATAAACATTAGTCAAATCGTCATTTAACAGGAAGTTAGGTGTGAAATGGATGTACTGTCCTTTCTCCTTACATCCTCTATAATGTAAGGTATAAGGATCATCTACGTGTGTCATATAAGGGTCTGCTATGATGACATCTGCCTGAAAAAGTAAGACCAAAGTTATACATGACATGAGCATAGAGAAAAGTTAGGTGATTCTTCTGGAATAAATTCAGTCCTGCAATTTTTTTTATCCTATGAACACTCTCAACATATTTGAGTAAGAACTTCCAGGATTAGTCCTAGATTTTGCTGTGATTCGTAATGTAGCCTTATCAGTCTAGCTTTTCCTTGTTGTTCTAATCATAAAGAGTTCTCTAAATCATACCTTATCGTATGATTCTGTTTTTAATCTTGAATAGTTCGTGTTTTTCTTCCACGTTTTAGGAATTATAATTTTTACAGACTTGAAGAAAAATCGATGTTTTGTCATTTCAAACAAGTAATTAGAAGCATTTTTAATCATATTCTAGGGAATGAAAGAAAATAAAATTAATATCAATGATAATATTAGAAATTTGACTGTATGTGCAATTAATAATTTAGCCTTATCAAGACACAGCAGCACAATAAAGTAGAACTAAGTACATAACACAAAACTAGAAAGTATTACAATCTTCGCTAAGAAAAGAATAAACAAAGAAGCCAAGGACTAAACTGTAATTCTTGGAATCTCTCACCTGTTCTACAATCCTGCTTTTAATCAGAGATTGTGGTAAAATTCACACTCTAGCCTTCCTTTGAGATGAAAACTACTAAATAGAAGGATTTTACCCTTAAATTAATACTGGCCTGACAGCAAGTGTGGGCAAGTTTCAACATTGCACCTGCTTTTCATTTATCTGATTAATGTCATAATTTTTCTGTCAAATTCACTGTTTCACATTTCTTCTTATTTGTATTATAGCTACTATATGCTGCCATTACCGTCCTTTCCTCTTGCTCTTTTACCACCTCTCTTGGAGTAGAGGCATCAGAAAAATAATTCCCTTTGTTTATTTTTCTCTCCAATAACAACTAAGCATTTAGTGGAAAAACAACAAACAAGAAGGAGGGACTAAAATCTGTCCTATAGGCTTTTCATAAGCTAAGAAACAAGCTGTGACAGAGGCTTTGGAATCAAATGTCCACATTACACATACATAAAATTCAGCTAAAGGAGATTTCTTGAAGGGGTTCTGTTTGCCAGGACTGAGAGTGATAGTGAGTGCTAACCCATGAGAAGCTGAGCAGTAATGGGACATGCCACTTCAACTGTTCCTGTGCGACCCCTTGCCTGCTCTGCAGGTAGAACAGAGCAGTTTTAACTGGTTCAAGGGAACTGAAGGGATGGTGTAAGAGCAAGTTCTCATAAGGTCAGCTATCATGTGAATTTAATATGTGGTAGGTATCTCACAGTAACAGTAACCATCACTCATACACTTCTACCCTAAAAAACACGCAGTGCTTTGTCCTTAATGAAAATGGAGTGATCTAAACTCTAGTTATTGTTAAAAAAGGGGACAGTCAGTGACTGATGGTAAAAAGTAAACTATATCAGATCCACTTTTACTTCATGTAAGCCTCTTCTCACAAGATGAAAGAAATCTGGAAATGTTAAAAATGTTATGGTATCCTTTGTACTTGATCTTAGAGATTACATGGGACTGAGGTAACACTACATCAGGGTCTAGTAGGCACTAGACATGCTGCAGAACCTGGGCATTTGTCAGAAGTGTCCCATTCAGCAAGTTTTCTCTAAAATGATTTGACTTTGTAGAAAACAATTTCTTTACTTTGAGACCTGGGCCAGCATCCTATTCTAGGGCAATTTATCCATCCAGGCATCTACTTGGATTGGAATAAAAGTTAAGGCCAGAAATGCCACTAAACCTAATTTTTTTTTTTCATTTACAATTTTTAAAGGAACATTATGAGACATACTAGCTAATGACGAACAGTAGTATAATCGATGGCTATTAAACAAGCATTCACAGGATATTCTTTCAGGTAAACATAATTTGGAAAGCTGCTTAAAGGAATTTCAGTCTGCCTCCCAACAGAGATATTACAGCATTGTCTGAGGGAATTAGTGCTCTTAGTAGCGACAACAGATGGCAGACAAATTAGAAGTTACTAGTTTAGTAACCATGGGATTAATCCATAATTAATTCAAAACAGCAAGAAAAAAACCTATTGGCAAGAATGGGAGCTAGACCTGATTTGTGCTGCTTCCCAAGCAGAAAAGTCAAGTCATAACTGCTGAGAAACAATACTTGTAAATGCAAACGTTCTTACCATCGTGTTCAGGATGATGTTGGCATCTTCTGGCACTTGGGGATTAATTGCAACAACCAAATCCTCATAGCCGTTCTTATTTAGCCATACCATAGAACCTTTTGCCACATGCAGGAGCTGAAAAGACAGCAAAAATATCAAACTCTTAAACACCTCCATTACTTGTTGCTGTCTGCAAGATTCTTGGTTAGAAAATGATAGCTTATCAGTCTTATTTATATGACCGCCTGTAGGGTGGGAGAAGACTTTGTTATGGTAACCCAGGATAGTTTGCCTCCCCCATCCGAGTTTGTAGAGTCCCAAGCACATCTTATCTTCTTGTTACAGACACCTGGGATAGTTTGCTTCTTCCTGTCCAAGTATGTAGAGTGCCCAAGCGTGTCTTATCTCATTGTCATAGTAACCTGGGGTCATTCACTTCCCCCTCATTGCATGGCCGCTAGCATGACAGCCAGCTACGGATCTTGGCATTCGGACAACAGGACCTGCTTACATCAGCGAGTTTGCTAATGAGCCAAACAGGACATTACATATGTATGATATGTTAATCAGCGCGAGTTTTATTATATCCACCTCTGCGGTGCTTTCCCTTGAGCTTCACTCCCAAGCAGGGCTCCGCTGCATTGGGTCCCCATTTTGATTAGCATCACTGTCTTGGGGCTCCCACCATCGTAGTGCTACACTTTCCATAAAGCCAAAGCTTTCACTCGCTGAGTGTTGTGCCTCATCCTCGAGGGATTTGCACCTGATCTTTGCTCCTAAAACTGCCTTTATGTCAAAAAGAGTATTACAGTTTGCAACAAAACACTGATGTTCTATGCAAGTACACTTATATCGGATATGTTGGCTGCATTTAGTTGTGTCTTAATTTTAGGAGAAAATACTTGATGTTTTATCGTGAGCTAAAAAAAAACAATTTCATTTCCTTATGCCTCTTCAGGTGATCTATGCTTTGTTATTCATTTTAGAAGAGAGAAATAATTGCAAAAGCACAACTGGAATTTCCTGGAAAAAAATTCTGAACAATGCAATAATTAGGTAATATGAACTTGAAACAATAGAAAAAGCAAGATTAGATCAGTGAGATAGTAAAATGCTGATAAATTCTGTATACAATATTTGGTATGTAAAATCTCCGCTTTTAAATGGCATTGTTTGCTTTTAGATGAATAACCATCCCATTTGGAATAAAATGTGTTTTTCTTGAGTGGGAACAGTTTGTCAAGCAAGCCAGATTACTCTGTGAGGCTGTCCTATCCCTCCTCATCATTTCTCACTTCATACTCAAAGAAACTTGTCCAGAAGTTACTTTATATTTTATTCCAGTTCCTTGATAAAGTATTTAACAGCATCATGCCTATCATGATTTGCAATCCTTTGAGAAATGTCTATTAGATGATGATTCCCTACCAGCTACTTTTTGAGATCTCCCAGCTAGGTAGCTCCTAATTTGTTAACAAGGTGCTTGGTTAATCCAACATAGTACTGTATTTTGAACTGAGCTATCACACAGTAATCAGTTCACAAATATGTCCTGATACAGCTACATTGTTAAATTCATAATTGCATTAAAAATAATAACAATGGAATAAATGTGGTAGTGATTGACCCTGATTATATTTTCATCCTTTGATCCATTCTTGATTGAATTCTGTATCAGCTTTCCTATTGTTTTTGTGGGACAGATGTTAAGGAGATTTTCCAATAATTTTGCAGGTCATACCCTCTGTCTTTTTAAAAAATACTATGTCTTCTTGGTGGTGTTGTAAGAGTCATTAATAATCAAGAGAGTAAACTGCTGCTGAAGGTCTTATGCAAATCTTTTAAAATCACTGTGGGAAATTTATCCAGGCACATGCATTTAAAAGTACTTCAGGCTGAAGATTTACCGCCATCTGTTTTCCTAGTGTATCAAAAAATAACTCCAGATAGTCATGGTATGAAATTACATAATCCCACTTTTTCTGAGATATTGGACAGAAAAATTAGCCAGATTCTTCGGGGGGGGGGGGGGGGGAATTTCCATATAAATCGGAAATAAT
>JAVJGG010000090.1:17380754-17403581 GCA_035590195.1 Aviceda cuculoides | reverse complement strand
GCGGGACGCCTCGTTTGGCCGGGGGAGAGGGGACGGGCCCCGGGGCGAGGGCCGCTGTTGGGCGGCCTGCGCCCCTGCTCCGCACCCTCTGCGCCGGGCAGCGCCGAAGTGGGAAATGGCAGCTGCGAGCTTTACCCCGTCCTTCGTGTGTATTCAGTTTTCTGCTCTTGAGGGGTTTGCTTTCTGAGCACCAAACGTGTGAATTCAGTGATGCTTAAGAGATTACAAGTTACGAATATGCGTGCAAGATTTCAGTTGCATTAACTGTGTTAAATCGCTGATGAGACTGGGGTTTACGTGGTCTGGTAGACTATTTTCTAGTGGGAACGACCAGGGATGCTGATAATGTTTCAGTTACTGATTCACAGAACGCCAATATGTGTTAACATATACTGTCTTGTTACACAGTGTTAAAACAAAATGTCGTCATCATCGCAATCACCCTCATCTTTACCTGTATGTAGCGGTACTGCTCCTTTATTGGACTTCGATCTTCAGGAAGAGTTTCATCTTCCTCATGCTTCTGAGGCAGGTTCATTCTGTTCCTGTTAAGCTTGATTTTTTTCATTCTATTTGCTTTGTTAACAAGATTCAAAGCAGCTATTTCAAAACATACGTCTTAGCTACAGATGGGAAGTAGGTGATATTTAAAAAAATGGGTACGTGAGAGTGCTGGACATAAAAATGGTATACTGAAACTATGGAAAAATTCTTATTTATTCTTTTATGCTTACATCAATGGGCTAGGATAAATGAAACACAATGTTTAATCTTCCAAGATGCTGTTTTCACTGGAAGTAATTAAAATCAAGAACTTGAGTTTTGGTTATATAACAAAGAAAAAGCTGTAGAGACCTGCACTGTGTTACACAAGTTGAGGTCTGCCAGGAAATGTAAGCCTGTAATAAAAAGACACATAAATATATATTTAAAAAAATTAGATGTTTGGAGCGTAGTTATTTGTGTTATGGCAACAATTGGAAGCAGCGCAGTCTACATTCTG
This sequence comes from Aviceda cuculoides, assembly GCA_035590195.1. NCBI lineage: Eukaryota > Metazoa > Chordata > Aves > Accipitriformes > Accipitridae > Aviceda > Aviceda cuculoides. The sequence continues at coordinate 17,402,578 of JAVJGG010000090.1, read as the reverse complement.
ATTTTGTGAGGAAGTGATTTATTTCATTGGGAACTTCTGAAATTCTGTTACTCATTTTCTCAATTATGCTAAGGAGATACGGTTATAGGAATATAAACTCTTAATCTGACAAATCCTTTTGATGGTGATGCACCTGGCACAGGCTGAAAGCAGGAGAAATGCATCCTGGTGGGTGGAGAAGGCAAGACAATGAGCTTCTGAAAAATAATGAGTAGTCAGCGGAGCACTGAGTGGAGTAAACAGATAACTTTGTTCTTGGTGAGGACATCAATCATGCTGGAGTGCAAGGGCAGAGGCAGAAGAGAGGTGTTTGGAGAAGGGGTGAGGGTGACGGCAGGTTCCTGGTGCTTGACAAGGAAGTGGGGAAAATGGGATGCATTAAGGTAGTAGGCACTGATACTTGGCTCTGGACTTGCTGTGACATGGGCAGCATCATGTTCCTGTGCAGCCCTACCTGGTGAGGAGTTTTTCCAAACTGAGAGAAAAGCCATTGCTGCCTCCAAATTGGAAGAACTCTTCTGTGAAACATAATATTGGTGTCTGAGCAGGACTCGGCCTCCACCTTCACTGGAGGTAAACTGTTTACCTTTGCCTTGTAGATTAGGTGTGTTCTGTGAGCGATCAGTTTGAGGGTACATCTTGTGATATCACAGGCTTTTACCCTTGTTGGAAGTCATAAATGAGAGATCTCTTTGATCTTTAAAATTTTTCCTTAATGATTCTCCCGAAGAGCTGACTTGTTTTGTGTTGAATTAGCAAGATCAGTGTCCTAACCGTGAGTGATACTAAATTGTTACATAATTATGAATGCTATTTCAGGGAAATACCTATGTGCCACCTGGAGAAGCAGGAAAGCTCTGTTCACCAGTTCAGCTGTACGAAAAGCATTATCACAGAACTACAAAAGCCATCCAAGATGGAAAATATTTTACTGATCTAAGCAAAGAATCTGACAGTCTAGAACACCAAGTAAGAAAATATGCAAGGCATAAACATAGAACCAATGCAAATACACATTTCTAACGCAGGTCTTAAACTAACATTTAGTCTTATTATCTTTAATAGATGTATTGGGAAGATTTTTTTGTTATGTCCTGGGCACTAAGAAAGTTCCTGCAAAATAGGAAAGAATTTGACAGGCTATGTATTTTAAAACAGGAGGTGAATCCCAGTGAATTCCTGTTTAACAGTAGTGTCGTATGGAACTCACAGAAACCTGATGGAGTGAAGAATGGAGATTTCTTTTAAAATTAAATGTGATTTGTCATTGCAGACTTTCTCAGCTTTCTTTCGGAAGTCATAAAGCTAACCTTTTGCAAGCTAACAGAGATGGGTGTTTATTCTGAACTTTTTTTCTTTAATTATTTTAAGGGTAACCTTGATTTTCAGGTTTTCATAGACAATGGTACCTGTCTTACAGCATGAGGCCTTTTGCTGTTCATTAGAGAGAAAGTTTATAAAGAATTAACTGTGGGGAAGACAATTTCCTGAGAATGGAATGATCATATGAGTAATTTAGGTTTCTGGTCACTTCTCAGTTCTGGGAAGACTTCTAAGCACTTCTGGTTTTGCTGATGAATTACTGCGGGGTCACAAAGCACCATTCCTGTTTATATATTAGGTTTTTGCTGATAGCAAATCTGACTCAGTGTAGTCAGGAAAGGATAGGACTACTACTGAATACAAATGTTTGTAAGTTTGCAGTACATGTGGAGGTGGAAACCTGGATGCAGAATTTGGGTCCATGTACTGACTTTACAGATAAACATGGGACAGGTTACAGAACATTCTGAGGAATTACATGCTGGCCAGGATAAGATTAATGCTTTGCAAGGAGTTGCAGTAGAACTTTTGATGCCAAAGTTTCCACCCTGAGGCAGTGGGTTTTTGCTCTCACTAGTGAAATTAAAATGTTTAGGATTTACAATCTGAAAGTCCCTCAAGTCTGTTTTTTTTCAAATGGAAAGTTACCCTACTCTCAGAATCAGATGTTTTAAGATGAGAAGTTTAGCTGACAATATTATAGGCTCATAAATTCTTTTGGATTTGTAGTAACAGTTAATGTAGGTTGATTTTTGTGATCTTCTAGCCTATGCTTTCTGGTTCAGTCTTCAAATTCTCCTATCTAACTTAAGTTCTTGAAAGGCTTTAATACTTAATCTTTAAAATATTACAAGTTGTACAAATACTTTTACTATTTGTCTGCATGTTTAAATAACACTTAAGTATTTATGGTATTTAGAGTCCTTTTAGCTAAAATAAATAAATTGGTGTGTGGAATAAGCCTAGTTTGTTTTCTTCAGCTATGAAGTTCTATGCGCAAAATAAATTGAATCTTTAGGGTTTAGACCACCAACTCTAAGTAGCTCATAAGTATGCAAGCTTTTATATTCATATGTACCAAATTAGAAAATGTAGCAAATTATATGTACCAAATTCAAAGCTGTTGAAAAATGCTACATCAGTTATAGTTGGAAGTAATTTTTTAATGTTTCCTGCTTTTCTCTTGCAGTTAAACAGTAAAAACATTGACACTTTGATGCAGAAGTTAAGTGAAAATGAAACCCAAAATACTGTAAGTAAATTAAAATTTCTGTCACTTTTTGTTCTATGCTGTACATCTGAAAATGGCTACATCTTGGGATCATACAATCCCAAGTGACAGTGGCAAAGTGAGAGCATTTGTGGTTTATCATCACAAAATGGAATCTTAGTTTTACAGCTGAAATGTTCATCAGTATACATTACTGTTGTGTTGTTGTGTACAAACATTAAAATAATTTCTTTGTTATTTTTTTTCTATGAAGAATCTCAGGAGAAAAATACTTGAAAGGGAGAAACACGTTAAAGAACTTTTATCCAGGCTTCAGCTTGAAAAAGTGAGTGACCAGTTCTGTTGGAATGAATGTTTTCTCCCAATGTACTAGATTCTTATTTACAAATTTTAAATTTTGAGAAGAGCAATTATTTCAAAGATCTATGGAAAAAAAAGGAAAATCCTGAAGGATGTTTCCTACAGAAATATCTTAAAACCATCAAGACTGTATCCAGACCTATTGAGGATATAGGTTATCCTTAACACTGATGTCCCACGGTTCAGGGAGGGGGCATACATCTAGACTAACGGCTTTTGGCTTCTCATTTACAGATTTGCAATAGTTCTGGAAAAAAATACTTATATTGAAGTAATACAGAGTAAACTAAACAGATTACTGTTCACAGTTCGTTTCCATGGCTCTTTGAGCTCAATGAATAGGGAGAGGTAGTACTGACAGCAGAGCTAGTATCACCAAAGGCTGACAAGACCTCATACATTCTTGGAGCCAAAAGAAGGGGCTCAGTGCAGAAACCAACACAGGAATAGAAGAATTATCAGTCCTGCATAAGAAGGTAGTATAAAAGTTTCAAAATTATTTTACTGGTAGTTTAGCAATCTGTGTTACAGTACTCGTATGCCTAAAGTGCACTTTATGCGTATACAATGCAGTGTGGTTGAGTGTTAGTGACAGACAGAGTAGGCTCAGTTAAACCTTTGAGGGGACAATGGTGTACTTTGATTTATGTAACTCCTTGGGGTTTGTTGAGAGCTACAGTACTTTAAGAATTTTTCTTTGCTTAACCAAGAGAATATAATGCTTGGCTGCAGGATAAACTTAGCCAGCTAATTGTAATAGAGGAGCGTGTGTGGGTGCCCCCTTTCACACCTGGCAATTGGCACATCCTTGTCTTTATCTTGAAGTGAAGCAGCACATTTTCACAGAAACATTCTATTGCTTGAGAGTAGAAATGCTGAACAGAAAAGCCTATAAAGATTCTGAAGACCACAATGCCATCAAACCTCAGCGTTGATGGCATCTGCGCAGCACGCTGTGCCCTGACTAGAGATCTATCTAACATTGAACAATTTGGGGTGCTCAGGATCTGAAGGGAGAAATAATTATCTATGCTATCCTTTTGTTCCTTCTTATGTTATCTCCAATAAGTGGCATTTTCATCAATACCTGAATAAGTCCGAGTCTGCCTTTCTTACTGGTATCTGTAATGAACGCTTGCACTGGTGCATTATAATGCTTTTCTAATCTATACTGATAATATGATTTCTTTCTACCTGTTTTCATTATTTCTCATGTAGAACAAGCCAAAGGAATCAAGTTGCAAGAAATTTCATAGAATCATCTGACCTCAGTTCTGGTGACATAAGCTGCCTCTTCCCTTATGCTTTATGTATCCACCCCGAATTAGAGTTTGAATTAAATGTATCAATACTTGTAATAGCAGGTGGTGGTCTTCGGTATTTAATGAAGATCGGTTCAGGTCTAACTAGTTAGGGCAGAGCTGATCCGTGTGGCTTAATTTTGGTCAACCTGCTAGCTAGATGCCTTTGCTCAGCCTGGATTTATGAGTTGTGCTTCCAGGCCTTGTTCCTACTACTTCAAGAGTCAGATTAAATATGAGGTATCAATTATACATATACTCTTTCAAGTCTGTGATTTCTGTTTAACGTTAATACCATTAGTAACAAGTTACTGCTTATGAATGTAATTGTAGAGCATGTTTTATCTTTTCCAGCTTTTGAGGACATTCAAATGTCAGTTAGAAACTGTGGCAAAGTAGAAAGAATATAGATAGCATCATACAGCATATCTCCATAGACCAATAGATTTGCGTTTGGTTTTCTTTCTTAGGTCAATGTACAGAAAGAAGACTACCTGTCAAGATCAGTAAAGGCAGTACAAGCTCACCTGCAATGTCAGATTCAAAGAAAAGAAGTGGAAAATGATGAATTAAAAGTGAAAATACAGGTCAGCATATTTTTACTTGTGTTTCAGTTTATCCAAAAAAATAGCAAATCCTTATTGTGGTCAGAGTTTAACTCAGGTGTGAGAGTTAAATCTTAAAGTATCGCTTGAAATCAAACACTTGGTAAAAGAAAAATCCCAAACAGTAAAAATCATTAGCATTCATATTTTGCACAGTCTGCCCGACCACACTGTCTTAATTGCAAGTTTGTTCTTTTTTCTTCTTTTCTCAGCTTGTGCATACTAGTAGTTGTGCTGAAGAGAAGCTAAACACATAGAAGCACTTGCACACACCTAACTGTGCTATCTAGATGATAGATATCAATCCTGAGGTAGTCTCCGTGTAGCCAATAGAAAGACATAGGCAAGTCCCCAAGATGAGTTTCTGTTGTAAGATAAGGATGATGAATCACCACGTATTTCTTTTTATTGACTGTGAAGGAATCAATAAACCTCTTAATACTGACTGAAAGCGGAACACTTAAGACTAGTATCTAACCTCAATTTGTTTACGGTAGGTGAAGTTATTTTCATTTTCTGTTCTAAAAAGCAAGAGGCAAATTTGGGCATTTGCATCAGTTACTGGCTTTAGAACAAGGCAAGGAAGAGGTTGTGTCAGAGGCTGGAGCTGGCCGCAGATTTCAGTATCTGAAACTTGTCAAGAACATAGGCATGAATGAGAAAACATTGGCTAAAAATAATGTATTTCTAATTTCCAAACTTTTTTTAGTAGCATCCCCTATTTATTGTATAATTTGAAGTTGTCAAGTAACCTATAGTAACTAAATTTCAAAAAAAGTCATGTATGTCTATGTCTGTATAAATACCTGATGTTTTCTTCTTTCTTGTTTTACCTAGTACCATTATAGAATTCCAATATTTTCATTACATGAAGTAACTTGATATACAGCTGTATCTTCATTCAGTCTTTATTTAGAAGTTTTGTTTGTTTGCTCTGCACAAAGTGCTGAAGTAAGTCGCTAGCTTAAATCCTGATGATGATTTTGTTAGTATCTGGACAAAAGCTTGCGAAAGCTCGAGATTACCTTTATGAAATCAATTCTCGATTTAAATTTACCTCAGCCACTGAATAATGCCCAAAGCACTTACTCTTAGTGTAATTGTGACCTCCTGCGGTTGTAACAGGGGATAACAGCTGTTTACTTATATCAACAGTTGAAGAAATCTGTACATAGACTCAGATTTTCTGTTTGCCCTGTTGATTGAAGGTGTTCTGCTGCTGCCCCTGACAAGTCACAGCTTTGTTTATTAAATGCCCTATAAGCATCTATATATGAAAACTGCTTCCTGTGTATTTGGTGGGCTTTATAATTTCTTTTTTTGAAGTAGTACTTTTCCTTTTTGGTGAGTCCCGGTACTTGAGACCATCTTTTACTTGGAAAACCACATACATTTTGCATAGATTGTGGAGAAGTTTGGGGGCCATTAGCAGGACCTGTACTGATAGCTATCCTCTCATATGCATAATATGCATATTTTATAGCAACTGGCAAATAGTATCTTGAATAAGGCTGGCACATTAATGTAGTCAGTAGGTAAATGGCATGTCATTCTGGTCTTTATTCATGTAGAGCATAATTAAGTGTCAGACCTAGACTCAAATGAAAGAAACAAATGCATTAATCATACTTATGATTAGGATATTTATTAGTGACTTGAGCAATTTATTTACACTTCTAGCCTACTTACATTGCTGTAGTTTGGCAGAGAATAATGAGCAATATGAATGGAACTTGCACTTGTCTTTATGAAAGTTGTTGTCTACTGGTAGCTTGGTCATGTTTTTCATAAGCTGTAGCACCTTAAAAATAATCGCATCTGAGATTCTCTTTGAAGCAGAGTCTGGTATTGTTTTTATTGTATGTCATCATGTATTGTTTTAATGTCTGGTCTTTTTTTCCATTCATATTTAAATAACAAGTGATATGTACATGAAAAATACAAAAGTCATGAAGTTAGGGAGGTTAGCTTCCTGGGTTGGATGGGATCAGTACACCGCCTTCATCTGAGTGATGTAAAAATCTAGTTAGTCAGAAATATTAACAGCAATAGAAAAGATAATACAATGACATTTGTAGAACCCAGCTCTCATCTCAATTGCATTGTACACATTTGATAATATAATTAAATGCATTAAAAATACATTTAATGCAAATGTAGTTTTACATGTATTTAAATAAAAAATATTTTTAATGCAAAGGTATTTTATTTCCTGAGTGCTGCAAAACCAAGCACTCAGGAAATTATAAGTTGTCCTTACAATGTGTGACTTACTGCTGTAGTTTAAGCTTTATCAGAGCCTGTTTTAATTATCTTTAAACAATTGTCTGCTGTGGGCAAGGGAGTGCTTAATCTTTTCTTTTTGCGTTTTCTGCTTCACTCTCCATTGAACACAAAATATAACTTGCCATAAAAAATAGTTTCTTCATTAAACAATTTTGTTTCATTAAGAGTGGGGCCATTATATGCATTGGAAAAAGTCAGAGATCTTTCAAGAAAATAGTATGTTGTCATCTAATCACAGACCGTATCATAATACATACATTCAAGAAAAGACCCCTACCTTTCCTAGCTTGTTGACTTAAACCCAAATCCAAGATCTTAATGTTCATATTCAAATTTCATGTGCAGTTATACTGATCTCCAGCCCTAGTTGTGTGTATGTTCACTATAGATTCAGAGCACAGACTACTACTACATCAGTGAATATCACTAGTAGCGTCTTTAAGGTGATACTCTTTACAGAAATCAGTCACTAGGGATGATGAAACCACTTTTATTTTCCTCCTCATAAATGTGTTTAACATCCATGCCATGCCTTCTACATTGAAATTCGGCATCCATTTCCAAAAGCACACAGTGATGGTTAGACTGCTGTCTTTCCCCCTACTCCTGCCTGCTTCTGCACCTCCTCAACCTCTTCTCTTGATCATCTTTGTAATGAATTTCCCAACATGTATTTTCTCTTGCCTACTGCTGTACATATCTTGGCGAGCTCTTTGTATCAACCACAAGATTTGAGATACAAAGAGATTATGGAAAGACATTATAAATGTAATTGGTATTCTTGATTATGTTATGTCACAAAATGATCTGTAAGTTACAATATTTGAAAAGAGTTGATGTTTAATTATGCTGCAGACTCTAGAAAAGAAAATAGCAGAGTGGAAACATCAAGTTGGTGAATACAAGCACCAGATGTTAGCCTTAAAGGAGACAAGTGAGCAAAAGAAGACTGCTCTGAAAAAAGTAATCAGGTCCCAGAAACAAAGAGCACAACGTGTTGAAGCAGCAGTGGAAGATTTAACCTCCAGAATAAGAGAATGTGTGAGTGACTACACTGTGAGCAATGTCATCCTGTATTGTTTTAAATTGAGCAATTGAGAGACTTTCACCTGGAAAATAGGAAAAGTTGGTTGGTCATGCTGTGTTTTTCTCTCATTTATATTTTTGCTCCTTGGTTAAGGAAAAGGTTGCTGTAAGTGACATGCAAACTGTTACTATGTTTACCGCCTTTGTTTTGTTAAAATTTAGTGAATGTCTTAAGCCATGAGGTTGTGCACTTCAAACTGTAATAAGAGGAATCTTACCAGCTTTCGGTTACACCTCTCCTATCTTCCTGTTAGACCTTTATGGATATACACTAACTCAGAAGTACAGTATACTAACTGAGAGTCCATGACTGGGGTTTGAACTCTTTGTTTTCTTTATTTATCAGTGTATGACATCTCATATGGATACTTAGCTTTCTGTTTCCAAGCAGCTAGCTCTGAACCTTTGCAAAATCCAAGTACAAAACTTCCTTAAGCCAAATTGTTCCTTAGATTCTTGCCCTGCATATCTCTATGGTATGTAATTGTTCAAAAAGGCCAGGTGGATCAGAACTGTGCTGAGATCTTTATTGCCTTATTTAGATTTCATAATAAGAGTATGTTTTCATACTCTTAGATGTGTTGCCATAATTTTTGATATGTCAGTATTAAAGATAAATTTTTCCAGTTAGTATACCAGGAGATGGTTAATAACATTTTTGTTTTCTTTGATCTTTGTGAGAAGACAGTAGTGGATCTTTAAGTGCAATTTGCAGTGCAGAGGAATGGAAACTAGTGAACTTTTGATGTTTTATAGTCATACTGTTGTTTTCTTTCCCCACTGAAGACCCAGTGTACTTTCAAGATAGCATGTGTTGGTTAATTATCCATCTTCTTTGAGGGACTTTACCTAACTTCGCATTTCTTACCTAGGTATTATTTTTTATTCTTAAAATGTTTTGGCAGAAATTAATTTTTGTATTAATTTATGTAACTTATACGTAGTAGATGTATTGGAGACAAATATTTTTGTTGTAAGAAAATATTTTCATCTTAAATTTTGAAATTTTGTTGTATTCTACAGTTGATACACAGTGCCAGTGTTTAACTGCATCCCTGACTTGGAAGTAAGTCTGTGCTTAGACTTTAATTTTTTAAAATGTGGGTAGTTTTATTTATTTTCTTCTTTTGAGACAAGAGAACATTTACATTGCTTTGTACTAGGGAGATCCAGTAAGGCCACCTTATATTAAATAGCTCCTGTGTTTAGAAAAATTTGTACAACTAGATGGCATTCTTTTGTAACATTATTTGTAATTCCTGTATTCTCTAGGAAGTCAAACTGTCTGAGATACTGTCAGCTTCCAATGTCTGGAAAAACCAGCATGATAGAATGGTTGAAGGAAAGACAACATTAGAAATTCAAACAGAAGACCTTAAGAAGTAAGTTAAACTGTTGATCTATTTTTTTTTTCCTGTAGTCACACAGTGTTGATATTTAATAGTGTAGTACTCAGTGTTGACAATGTAAACAAGTTTATTGATATTTTAAAATTTGGAGCAGAATTTAGAAGTTGGAAACAAGAACAAATTTAAGATTTTTAGTCTTCAATCTGCTGTATTTCACAACTTTTTTTAAAACTTCATTCCCCCGTACAAGGAAGGAACATATTTCTTCCCCGGCATACTTCCAATTAGCCTGAACTTGCTAGTAGCTGCTATGCTGCTTCCTCAGAACCAATTATTTAGTAACTGATTCAACATCTTGAGTATTAACCCTTCTGTCTGCTGCTTCTACTTCAGACTAACGATGGCAAAATTATTTCAGTTCCACTAATGTCTCACCCCATTAGAGGACAGAGAAGGACTCCTCTCAGATGCACATTTGAACAGTTTATTCTCATAAGGAAAAGCAACACAAAATTGTCCAACCTTATTCAAACTATGTAGTCAGATCTTAATGTACATGAAGGATATGCCATTTTCTTTGGCAGACAGTGACATATCCTTTTACCTTTTCTGTTGGTAGAAATACGGACTGTAATTCAAACAAGCAAAATAAACTGTTTGGTGCCTTTTTATGCTAGGTCTAACACAGAATATTTATTTTACAAAGAACTTGATTCATGTTCAAATATGTAACAGCTCAAATTAATTTGGCTTGACTCTTTTGTTTTTTGTTTCAGAAAATCTGACATTTCTGAAAATATTTTCAGCATATTTTAAAATTTAACAGGAGTGCAGGTACATGACAGTCCAGAAATCTGTCTAGCCCACTATTGGTCCAGTGTGCATGAGGAGCCATCTAGGAAAGAATAAGAAAAGAGAAACATCTATGATACTTCCCTCAAGTACTCATTCTGCTTCCAGCTGTTTTTTGCTGGTTTTATTGTAGCTGAAAATATAAGTCTTTGCTTGAAATGTACCATTCTAACAAGACTTGTTCTACTAGGTAGTGTGTGACATAACGAAATAGCAAAACAAATTTCATTGTTTAACTTCATTAACATGAAAAGCAAATGGTGAGGTATAGCACAATGTGTTGCTTTTAATAATGGAAAGTACCATTCCTAAACTAGCTATGGAATGTTCTTAATAGGACATTATCTGATAGACCCTATAAATTCAACATAATTCAATTTTGTACAGTATGTGTATGTATAGTTGTCTTGGAAGTATGCTTGGGTGTTCTAGGTAATGGATTGATTTATAATTGAGCTAGGTAATGGATTGATTTATAATTGAGCTAGGACCACTTCCTTGGTGGACTGCTCTTTTGGATAGCTTCTTATTTCAATAGATACTGCTTTCTTGGGATGCTTAAATGCATTCTCCTTTTTTTTTTTTTTAAAATAAGAACAGTGAAGGAGTATGTGTTAAGGTACAATTTAATTTGCATAGTGAGAGTTTTGGAAGCATTGTATATTATATAGAAGTTCTTGCCTATCTAACAAGGCAGATCACAAGCCTTTTGGAAGACCTGAAAAGAAAGGAGGAATGGAGAAGAAACTCAGATGAGGAAATTCTTGGAAAGCTAAATTCTGTTAAGTCTGAAAATGAAAAGATTTACCTTGAAAATGAAAAATTAAAGGTGAGATCATTATAAATCATTGTTGAATGGCTCTGTATTTCTGATACATTAATTAAATAACCACATTAATTCCCTTTGGGCCTTCTGTCTAGAGATCCAAAACCTGTAGAATAAATTTTGCCATCCATTTTTTACAGTAAGTGAAAAGGAGACATTGAAAATGTGTCAGAAATCTATAGCAAAGCTAGGAACAGGGTTGTCTAATCATCCACCTGCTTAACCATTTATTTTATTGTCAGTAGCTACAAAATTGCTTAACTAGAAATTGTTCTTTTATGTTTGTAAAACTTTCTTTCAAATTAAAGAACTGAGTTTAGCTCAATTATTAATTTCAATTTTTAAAGGGTTTACAGGTTTTTTATTGTGTTCATCCTACAAAGTAAATGTTCTCATGAGCTGGCAAATGAACTGTGGGCTATTATTTTTGTTTGACAGGATAAATGATTGTGTGACTCTTTTTAATGCCTGCAGGTCACTTGCTAGTACTGTCATATTGTAGATTGTGCTATTTCAATAATACTCTCACAATTTTTGTATTTCCCATGTTTTAATCAAGGCTTCCCTTGCTACATTGGAAAACAGTACCATTTCTGTTGAAAATGAGCTGCAAAATCTGCAAGAAAAGGCAAAGCTGCAGGAAAACCTTGTTGAACAGTATAAAAATCAGGTGACTAGCATATTTGAAATGTTCAAGTATGGTTTTTAAAGTTGTAAACAGCTTTGAGGAAATGATGAAGGTTTTGTTTGTAATAAAACAGATTTGTTGTCATAGTGATTATTATGGTGTCTTAACACTGAGGATGGTAGAAGAGAGTGCCATTACAAACCATTTCCAAGAGCAGTCTGCACACTGTTACTAGTACACATAATCCTTACTGAACTGTGTGAAGCCCAGTTGAAGACGATTGAAGCCAACAGAGCTAATTACTTACTTGCTTAGAAAAGATTTGCTTCCTAAAAAGCAAGTTGGCAACCTGATAAACTATATTTAAAAAGTAAAATTTGAGTCTGATGTCTTTGGCGGACATATCCAATGATATTTAGCCTCTCCTTGGTCATATCTTTATTTCCTCATTCCTAAGAACAGTAAACCAGCATTCAGGTACTGTTGTAAGAGTCATTTTATTTACATAGGCAGCTCCACATTGAAAATACCAGCAAAACATATAAATGAGACTTAAAATGGGCATTTTATTAATTCCTTTTTGATACTTGGCTTTATTTACAGAGAAGATATTCTAGAACATTGATTCAAAGTTGTATATATTTCTGCTATAGTATAGATACTATTTCACTGACCATCTTCACTTACCTCTTTTTAAAATCATTGACAAAAGACATGACACAAAAGCTAAGTACAGCCAGTGTGCCCTGTCTGTGGAATGCATCAGCACAATTAAAGTTGCCAGCTTTAAGATGGGATATGTAGTTCCAGGGAACACCCAGCCTTAAAGCAGTGAGTGGGATGAAATACCCTAGCTCATAGCTGTGGTGACTCCAGATGGGAACTGTTGGTGATACTTGTTATGTGGGGAGAGAAGGGTGAGTCATGCTGCTGCTTCTGTAGCACAACTGTAGCTCATTCTCCACTGTTGAAAATGAAATTTTGATATCTGAGTGCTCTTTACCTGGTTACCGTTTTATATTTGCTGTGATGAGTAGGATAATGAAAATAAATAACTTCATATAATGACAAATATTGAGATTCTATTTAGAAATCAAAGGTTTTCCTTTATGCTTCCTACTAATGATTCTATCTTTTCTATATTTAAAAGATACACCTTGCAAATGTATGTGGAAAAATATATGTTGTCCTAGGTACAAAAATTACAAACAGCAGTAGAAGAATTGAAATCCAGATATGAAACAGTCTTAAATGAAAACAAAAGAATAACAGAAAACAAATGCTTAGAAGTAGCTAAGGTAAGTTTTGCAGTAATGAAGCATGTTTCCAAACAATTCTGTAGGACATTGATCTTTCCTACATTATTGTGGTCCACTTATTAGAAGTCAGAAGGTACTGGCTCTTTTTTTTTTCCATGTATCAAATTGTTTGTAAATTCACTGAATGTTTTATTAACTCGTGAGCTGGTGTTTTCTTGGCTACCACACAACTGCAAACAGGTGAGAAATGGTTGCTAGAGTAATGACTAAGGAGTTGGGCTGCCATTTTAGAATTCAAGGATTCTTTTATCACTTTTTAAAATGTGATATTATTGTTGATTATTTTAAAACTAGATCCCTCGACAGAACAGCTGTGACAGTTGCATAGGGAAGGAAACCTCCTGTAAGACTGCTTTGTTTGTTTTAATTAGCAGTTAAAACAGAGAATCCATACAGAAATGACTTTTTAAGTTTTTCGGCATATGGAGCTGAATACTGGAACACAGTTAGCACATTCTTAAACATCAGAAAACAGTAAAAAATTGGTAGGAAAATTACTTTCCTCAGTTCCACAGCTCATCAAAATACATATTCTTTTAAGTGATAAAGCTGAGGCAGGGACAGGTTTTGCATTGCCTGCAATATTCTGTTTTAGAGAGCAGAATTAGTCCTCACAGAGAAGCATCTTAGATGTTAATTTCATACTAACTTTATTTTTCCATGGTTGAGTTTTAGAATGGAGAAAAATATTTTCTGATCCCATACATAATATTTGCATAACATTATATGTGGCTTCAGATGGCATTAGGTGTTGCCCTCTTTTCAAATACTGCAGTACTTGTATGGTCAGAATTTTTCCTGTAAGCTGCTTAGTGTGTCTGTATGCCATCTCCCCAAATATATTGCAGTAAAAATAAAATAAAAATTTGCTGTTGCATGATGAACTGCTAACACTTGCATAATTTTGTGTATGTTCATTGTGAATGTCACTGAGTCTTTAATGAAATGTAGTCAGAGATGGAAATTTCTTGAATGATGAACTTGTAACTTTGTCAGTATTTTATAAATAGGTGATATGCAACTTGTGTAGAATTTCAGATTTATTACTTACATGGAAAGCCATTAAGTATTGCAACAATTAATTTATGGTTTTACACTTACATTTTTCTCCTGTGATGCTGCTATGCAGGTGACGGAAAAAACAGAGGCTGAGTTAAAGGAGTTAGAACATGTTTGTGACTTGCTGAAAGCAGCTGAGGAAAAGCAGCAAGGATATCAGGAAAAGCTTATGTCCTGGGAAGGGATCTGTGCACAGAAATGCAAAACCCTTAGGGAGCTGCAGGTTCAGGTGCTTAGAACATGCTGATTTTTAAAGATAAATGAGAAAGTTACATGGAAGAAAGTCTCTGGAACATTTTTTTCCTATTAGCGTGTCAGACAGTTGTGTGGTTTCCTTTGTTATTTGCTTCATAAATCAAAAGCTTCTTCTGTAGAAATAGCATAATGCAAATAAAACTATTGCCAACTGTATATACGTGAATTCAGTACATGACAAGCCTAGTTACTTTTGGATTCTGTATCTTTTAAGTGAGTATATTCTTGATCCTTTTGAATACTTATGTCCAGAGATGTGTCACAGGATTCTTCCCTGGAAATAAATGTGCAAGTCTAGTTATTGTTTGTGTCTAGTGCAATAATTTAATTCCACATTAGTTTTGTTTTTAATGACTGATTTACAAAGCAGACTATTTACTCAGATAAATAGTCATAAATTATATTGTTGATCATGTGTAACTAACATTTTAATGATTACATTGTGTTGGCTGATAAATTTTTTTTTAAATATGCTTTAATAGGATCATTTATATTTTTAGTAGTATTTTAGCACTACTGCTTGTATTTTCTCTTAAGGCTGAATATGAATACTCCTCAGCTTTTTTTTCCTGTCGATTTCAATGGCAGGGCTAAGCTTGAATTTTTTTGTTGTTCTCTTTTCTCTCTTTTATTTTAAATGTTAATTTAAATTTTTTTGAGTTAGAAGAAGATATTCTGCTAGCACGAATGACAAAGGTGTTTAAATCAGCAGGGTGGGGAAGGGGCTTAATCTTCTCCCTATGTCAGTGGGAAAACTTCACTGAAACACAGTGAGTCTCTGCGTCCCTGTAGACTTTATATGCTTATAAAAAAAAAAAGCTCTTAATTTTGTTTTAAATTTCTTGTCAAGATGATCTTTATAGCATTGAATTTTGTTCTTGTTTGTATCATTTTAAATACTCCTTCCAGGGATGCTCATAGGCTCATTAATCCATCTTTGCTTAGCAAAGTACTTAAGCAACAATTAATTTTGAGGTGCATCTATAAATTGATCTATGTAATTTTAATCTTAACTACATGTTTTCCTGAATAAATGCAAAAAACCTCTTCAGTGTAGTGAAGTAATGGGGAATATAATCTAGTCTGGTGGAACAGCAGTTAAATTTCAGCATTAAATCTTGATGACGTCCTTTAGAGCTTCTGACCCTTGATCCTATGACCAGAATTTAGGAAAATTCCTTTTGAAGCAACTGGACCATGTGCAGAAACCCTCTTCTGGGTTCAGCCAGACCAGGACATCAGTTTACTGTCCCTCTGCTGGAGTTTTCTGCTACTACCAGTCTGCTAGCTGAATAGCCTGTAATTCACATAAACAAAATCAACAAGATTAGTTTAAATTACTGGATGGAGCCACTTGAGGTAGTCCAGTGAATGATGAAGGTTGCCCCTTAAATAATGGTGCCAACAGGCTGGTGATGTGGCTATTTATTGCTAATCTGCTGTTGATGTACGGTAGCAAGAGCAATAATCTCGTCACTACTGTTACGAGATTTAAAAGAAAACATGTAAAAATTTGTCAGTCTGGATGCTGCGCAGGGGAAGACAGTTTGGCTGCTTGCTTTCTTCAGCTTCCACTACTGATATACCTCTTTTAATGAACTCAATTGTCTTTTTTGATACTTAACTACTTTCTGGAATTCTTTGCTAGTGCTACAGTATTCTGTGATAACTGTATATATATATGCAGTATTATTTTTATGCTTCCTGTGACTGTAGCGTGAGGGAACTTATTTTTGCTGGAATCTAAAGCTTAAGAGTCAAAGTTCACAAGGAGGTAGACCCAGCCAATTCCTAATACACAAAGCTGTGTGAGCAGCATATGGGTTTTGTTAGGACTTCACGTTGTTAAATAGTGGGTTTTCAGTCTTAAAGTGTTCACACGAAGTTTTAGTTTGCTACTTTGGCTGTATTTTATTTGTTTTAAATACAAGATAATGTTTACTTGAACATAATATAGTGTTTACCTGAAATTACAGTTAAATTGTTTGATTGGATTTTAATAGGCAAGCTTACTTTACTCTGTAATGTCCTATATATAGGTCTCTTCAACTAGAAACTAATTGTCATTTTCACAGGAGGAAGACAGTGTAACTTCTGTGGGTAGTCATTCCTTAGAAGAAGAAAACTATAACATTCAGAAGAAATATGAAGATCTTAAAAGGTAACTTTTAAAAAATCTGACTGCAATTAATTCCTACACTTTTCTGCTATAGTGAACTATAATGTGTTAATCTGTTTTGCATGAAGGCAATTAGAAAAGATGCAATTTCAAAATGAAGAACTTGCTTGTCAACTCAAAAAAGAAGATGAGAGTCTTCAGTGCAGTGAACTGCAGCTTGAAGAGAAAATTGCAGAATATAATGGATTAACCAGACAACTGGAATCTGCTTTGGAAGAAGGGAGAAAAATGGTATTGATGATTTAATACATCTCTTAATCTCGTCTGCCATTTTCTATTTAAAAATAGCATTAAAACCAAATGTGCTTGAGAAGAAAAGATGGGGCAAGGTTATTTTGCACATTGGGAGCAATACTAAAATGTTACTGGGAATTTCTGCATGTTTAAATATGGATTACACAATTCAACTCCTTTGTAGTACTCGGATCCTATTGAAATTAATGACAAAGGTCAGTGGACCAACATTTCACTATCATTTTTTTGGTTACAAATCAAAATGCTTTAAGCACCTAATATTAAATCCCACACATGTGGCAAAAGTTTCTGAACAAAAGCTTAATCTTGCCTTTTTCTTATTTTTTTTAATGGACAGCCCACAAGGACTTCAATGTTGAAATCCTCATTTTAGAGGAAGGCTTTGCACACTTTCAATATTGAGCAGAGATTTGTCATTTGTAGAAAGGCTGCAAAAAGTAAATCAAATGGAAGAGGACATGTAGGAATTTAGATTACAGTGAATTATATTAGTTTAATGAGAAAATATTTATGAAGTTGTAATTTCTGACTCAGATTAATCATGTAAATAAACTATCTGAATTTTCTCAATACTGTGTGAGGATATTGATTTAGGTTTGAAAAAAATAGCAAGTTTGGCTTAACTTAAAGATAAGTTACAAAAGTGTCTCCCTCCCAATAGTGTTACAATTTTTTCCAAATTGAAACTTCTTTCAAATTTAGCCGGAATATTTCCCATGTTTGTTTAATTTCTGTGCATGGGAAATAAATAATTAGATGACAGCATAGGAAGTAGAGCTATTAATGCTAAGGTATAAGAAAATAATTTCGTTTGGGCTTTAAGTGAAAGTCAACATACATAATTTCTCTCTCATTACTACTATAGGTAGCTGAAGAACTGGAAAAAATGTCATACAAAGAACAAGACCTTCAGACAAAAATGCTAGCTCTTGAAACCGAAGTGAGAGAGGGGCAAGAAGAGAAAAAACAACTCCTCTGCATATTTCACCATGTGAGTAAATAATACTGTTTGTGACTTAAGAAATTACTTACCTCATCACCATTTACAGTAAAAATTCCTTTTACTGAAAAACACACTACTAATACAATTGATACACACTTTGGGGAACAGCAAATTAATTCAACTTGACAATATACTTTGTCTATTGACATTTCTAACAGACTTAACAGATGCCCAGTCTAACTAAATCACTAGAATAATACTGACTTTACATCCCTTACTCAATCCAGTTTTCCCAGCAAGGCAAAAATAAAAAAAAAAATGTATGAAGATTAATCTGAGAGGGAAATTACAACAAGTTCAGTAAGCATGCCTAGATTTGAATAATGCGTGACAGTTCCATAATGACATAGTGGTATCTGGTTTTTTTCCTGAGCTGATTACAAGAATCTGATTTTACTTCAATCTGTGAAAAGCTTTCAGCTTATGTACCGATGTCGCACATAAATGTCGTTAGTGGCAAAGGAGATAGAAACTCTGATTTTTCAAACTGTAAACCCTTTAAATGCCCAAGTTTTGATATGTTGATACTTACCTGTTCAGCAAAGCCACAGGCAAAGAAGGTATTTTTGGATGAGTAATACTATCTGAAAACAAAATATTGTTTTATCTAATCCAGAAAATTTCAGCACATTTTCTATTAATAAAATGTCAGACATCGCTGAATTCCCAAGATTAGTGATGGCAAATCATTTGCTTTAATCAAAGTTTTGATACAGTTAGACATCTGTCCTGTGATCAGTGATAATAAGCTACAAAGCTATTTAAAATAAATATAGAAGACACTAAAAATGTTTACTGTCACTCTCCTAGACTTTTGAAAACTGTATTCTGGATTCTGACTTCAGTATTGAAGATTAAAATGAAGCCAACCTAAATGCAAACTCTATTCAAGATTTAAATAAGACATCAGAGATATGGTTCTGAATTCAGTATGCTTTAATTAATTTTTGTCTCTATCAAATGTAACTTAACATCTGCACTTACCCTAAAACAAAAGTGTTCTTAAAATAAAATCAGGCATCGGCTAGTGTTTTATGCTACTTCAAGTATTTTTTCATAGGAATTTCTTACTATGTTAAAGTAAAGTAGAAAATAAAGAAAATTTTCTTGTCTTTCATCCCAGAAAAACTCATAGGTATGTTTTCAAATGGTTTCCATTTGAAGCTTACAGTTAAAGTATAAATGTAAAAGATATGTCTGAGAGAACTGGTCTAAATTAATTACTTGATTTTTATTCCAATTACATTTACATATAACTGAGAATGCATTACAGAAAATTATAAAATGGTCTTATACCTGTTGTTGTAGTGAAACTGGAAACAAAATAGGACTGTGAAGGTAACTTTATTCAGTTATTCGTTCTAACCTGATTATTTTTTCTAAGGCTGGATTTAAATCTGATTACTGTAATTCCATTTAAAAATAAATCAATTTATTTTAACCAACTAGCATCTGAAATCTGTAACAGACATAAAAGGAAATACCTGAATATCTGTAGTATTTATATAACAAATTATCTGTGGTGTGCATCAGGTATGGAACTAATGAGCAGGTAATATTGCTATCAATCATCTTTTTATATAAGGAACTATAGGTATCAAAAATCATGTTGCATCAAAGATCAATAACAGATGTTTCCTTGAAAAATCAACATGAGAGAGAGCGTTAAGTCCATAATAGATTTAGGATGCTAGGAATCTTTCATGATAAAAGTTCAGAAGGTTAGTTTTTACGTTCCCAGGCCTTTTTTGGATTATAAGCCTATTCAAACATGTTCAGTTTAGTCCTGACTGAACATAAATAAAACTTCAGTATTTTGAGGCCTTTTGGGGAACCTTCAGTTTTGTGGAGCCTCTGAAAACTTTTACGGGTAAATAAGGCTTATAAAATTTAGGTACTAGTTGTCTTACATTGTAATTATGATTGATTTGTATTTTATTTCTAAGTTGCATTGCATTTCTCTTTTTTCTTTAGAATGAAAAGCACCATGAAGTACATTTGAAAGAGCTGGAGAACAGCTTACAGAAGTCAGAGAACAAGAACCAGAGCATCCAGAATTATGTCCAGTTTTTGAAAGCTGCATACATAACAATGTTTGGCTGAATTCTTTAAATCATTAATAAAGAAACTTTTCAAGATTTGGCTCTAAATCTTGTTGGAGGCAAGGCTGTTGAGGCCTTATAGTATTTTGCAGGATTGGGTGCTCTAATGTTACTTCTTCCCTAGGAGAACTTCTGTTGTGGGCAAGGAAAAGCAGGTCGAACATTACTGTATATCCTACTGGCTGGTCACATATGGAAAATTTACCTGGTGTTACTGATACAAAGAATTGTATTATTCATGGAACAGAAATGAAAAGGCAGACTGCATGACGGTAGTGACGGGTGTGTAAGTGTGGGGTATACACACAAAGTTGTGAATTGGTCAGCGAATGTACCATGTGTTAGGTCCTGTGCTGTAAAATCTCACTTGCATCCTTTTAGTCCCTGGTAAATGCGTATGATCACAGATTACCTTTCAGTTCACGTGGGGGAAGAGAACACCCATGGACTGGTTGCACAGTAATTTCCATATTTTAATTATTAATAATTATATAGTATTTATCAGTCATTATACTTCTGTTACTGTAGAAGTCTAGTTGCCCAAGGTAATGATATCTATCCTATTAAGACAGGCAAAAATTTAGAGAGCATTGGGTTCCCTTCCTCTCTTTACCCTGTAGCTTAGCACCAATATAGCACGCACTACTGCGCTGCATGAAATATTTGCAGCCACAAGGCTGTCCCATCCAGCCTTTTTTTCCCTACAGCCCATTGTGATCAGGACTATACTATAGCCATATTTTAAAAATATAAGTAGGAAAGTATTTTAGATACAGGTATAGTTTAAGCTCTGAATGTCACCCTTTCATGGTGCCTCAGCTCCGGTAAGGTATTTAAGTATTTGGCTGTGTTTGAGTACAAGAGCTGCTGTTCACTGAAGTGAGTAAGACTGACTTATGCCTCAGATTAAACACATGTAAACATTCAGCTGATACAGGACTAATACAAAACCAATTTTGTTTGAGAAAGTAATTGTTTTTATAGATGAATGCTGTGATAGGTTTTTTTGAAAAGTAGTACATTCAGATAAATATATGTAATTTAGAATGTGTATTTAAATAATATGTATTTTTTTGACTGAAAACGTAAGCTAGTTCATGCACGGACAATACCTGTGTGTTAAATGTTGTATTTCTGTGTTAGTTATTTATAATGTGTAAAACGTTGATTTTTTTTTTCCATTTTTGCAAATGCTTAGCCATCCTAACAAATACTGATATGTGCTAATGATCTGCTTGTGTGCACTTTTTAAAAACGGAATTATCATTTATTATATGTGACATGCTAATAGCAAATATTTCTGTTAAATTTGGGGGGTTTTAGCATTACACACACATACTTACAACCATACTTGTGTTCATTTAGTTCTGCTTGTGCTACTTATAAAATATCAAAACCTTTTTGAATGTCATCGTGTATGAAGGAATGATTTCAGAAATAAAGTGATGAATCTAGTCCATGACTGTTTTTTAAAAGGTTTTAAAAACTGTATGCATTTTATTGATAAATGATACAAAGATGTAGAATAACTTGATTTCAGCCTATCTTTTGCTATCCAGGTGTTCTGGTTTCGGCTGGAACAGAGTCAGTTCTCTTCCTGGTAGCTGGTATCGTGTTATGTCTTGGATTCAGTGTGAGAAGCATGTTGATAACACACGGACGTTTTTAGTTGTCGTTAAGTCATGTTTAGACTAAGTCAAGGATTTTTCAGCTTCTCATGCCCAGACAGCAAGAAGGCTGGAGGGGCACAAGAAGCTGGCACAGGACACAGCCAGGACAGCTGACCCAAACTGGCCAACAGGGTA
>JAVJGG010000090.1:17367431-17380654 GCA_035590195.1 Aviceda cuculoides | reverse complement strand
ATGCCCAGACAGCAAGAAGGCTGGAGGGGCACAAGAAGTTGGCACAGGACACAGCCAGGACAGCTGACCCAAACTGGCCAACAGGGTATTCCGTACCATGGGACGTCATGTCCAGCATATAAACTGGGGGGAGTTGGCCAGGGGGGCAGATCACTGCTCAGGAACTAACTGGGCCTTGGTCGGCAAGTGGTGAGCAATTGCATTGTGCATCACTTGTTCTGTATATTCCAATTATTTTATTAATATTATTGTAACATTATTATTATCATCATCATCATCATCATTATTTTCTTCCTTTCTGTTCTATTAAATTGTTCTTATCTCAACCCACACGTTTTACTTTTTTTTCTGATTCTCTCCCCCATCCCACTGGGGGGGAGCAAGCGAGAGCTGTGTGGTGCTTAGTTGCTGGCTGGGGTTAAACCATGACACCAGGAAATTGGATTTTTTTTCTCTCTCTCTTTTTTTCTGCCTGTGTCGAAAGAAACAAATCCAGAATTATTAAAGTCTCTGACATCTTCAGGTACCCATTTACCTCTAAATGTCTACAAACAGAATAAATTTAAGCTACATTGCACTATATGTGAAATGATTTAACTTATAAAATCAGAATCTTGTATTTTTTTCAGATCA
Source organism: Aviceda cuculoides (assembly GCA_035590195.1). Taxonomy (NCBI): domain Eukaryota; kingdom Metazoa; phylum Chordata; class Aves; order Accipitriformes; family Accipitridae; genus Aviceda; species Aviceda cuculoides. Next base: position 17,380,021 of record JAVJGG010000090.1, on the reverse strand, counting down.
ACACATAGTTTCCATTCTATTAATCTAGACTTTCTTTCCTTTTCTTCATATTCAATCACTGGAATATACATTCTTCATCTCTGAAGTCTTAGAAATATCTTAAAAATGTAGACAGCATTTTCCAAATGATGGTGGTGTTTTGATGGCTCTCCATTACTGATTTTTTTTTTTTTTTTCATGGTAGGAATAGAGCTACTAGTCACAAAGATCACTTATTTTTTCCCGGTTCCTTTTTGAATTGGTGTTAGCTGATCATGTTACTTGCATTTTAAATTCTTTTAGTTCATTTAGAGACAGAAGTTGCTGTCTTTTTTTTTTTTAATAAAGAATGAATTATTTTTCTAACTACCTAAGGATCTCACGTTTACTCTAGATTGCTGCTCGTATTTTCAGTCATGGTGTAAAATACAGCTAAAGTAGTTCTTACCTTGTTCATTTTACAACATAGAAAGCCGTGTGTCATGCTGTGGAATTCTTGGTTACAGCTATACTGAGTTGACTGTATTTTGGGATTCTAATATTTTTATTTAAAGCAATTTATTTTTACTGTCTGCATCACATACCAAAGTGGCACTCAATTTTCTGGGAAGAAACAGACTCATTATGCTTGCTTTTCTGGGAATTTTCATCTCTGGACTATTTCAGAAGCCCTTGATAATGATGGTGTTACCAACATCTCACCTCTCAGCCTTTTTTCAAATGAGATTTTGATTTAGCATTTCCCCCCAAAATGCCTAATATGCTGTTGCAGTTTTCAAATATTGACAGTCAGATGAAACATCTTACTGCTGCAAATATGTACAGGAAAACTGTCAAAACAACAGTTGCTGGTCTGTACTGCACTTGCTTACGTGGTTATGTTTTCAGTCTGGTAGTGTTCATCCCCAGGACCCTTAGCTAGCAGGAAGGTTTCTCTTCTGCTGCTCGGAAAGTCCTTGGCCAGAAGAGCAGTAGAAATCAGAGATTCCGTGTAAAAGTTTGACCATGCTTTCAACAATGAGCTCACCCAGTAGGAAGTCTTAAAGAGATTTTCAGCTGGGTAAGAACACAGTAGAGAAAAAAAAAAGATTAAAATGCTAGTATTCTCTATCCCACTGTATGTGGAAGATTTCCTAGTAAGAAGACGTTTTTACCGTAGACTTACTAAGGTATGTAGTCGAACATTACACATTCTATGTGTTGCAGGATTTTTTGGTTTTGATGAGATCTTGTGGTCATTTTTCACAAAAGCTGACTCAGTATGATCCAAGGTACACAAGAGAGCCTGTGGCTGAACTGATACTAGTGTTCTTTTTGTAAATCAAATCAAAGTCACCTGCCATGTTCCTGTTTTTCCCAATATCTGTATGTTGCTTTATTTGCTACCCATGTGAAATAATTAATTAGATCTTTTTCTGTGGAGTTTTCCAGGAATGGCTTAAATGCGATTGCTATGGCCCTGCTTTTGGGTCAGTTTGTTCTGCCAGTTATAGCTGGTTACAGAGACACTCCGCCAGCAGGATATGCACAACTTAACATGCATACAGCAGTTATTTACTGGTTAGCACACACAGAAGATAGCCAGGATTTAATGAGCTGTTAGGCTAAGGACCGGTACGCTCTCCACCTCTCGTAAGCTGTGTGCTAGGTGAGGCACCTTGGCTGGCCAGGCAGGCGTTGGGCAGGAGGAGTCGGGCTCCGGGGAACAGATCCCACTGTCGCTGGTTTCCTCTCTTCCATCAGCTTTGCCCTCACTGATGCCTTTCCAAATTGCATTTTAAAATGCAATTTAGTGGTCAGAAGGCATTTAAATGTGTATGGTGCTCCTTGTCAGTGCGGTGTATACTGCTGCATGCATTTCCTAGTGGGACAGGATTTCGGACTTATGAGAAATTAAGTGCTTTGAGATTGGCAGATTCACTTTCTAGCCAGTGCATTTCCATACTCAATCATAATTTCAGAGCTTTAATTAGGTTAAATTGTAAGCATGTAGAGTCCTGAAACTGGCAGACCTTAAAGAGTCGACTTGACCTGAACTCCCACTCCTGCAATTCTTATCTGTAATAAAATGGACAGTAACACATCAGTGCCTCATATCTTGCTGGTTTTGAGAAAGAAAGGATTTGAAGTAGAAGATCATTATCTTATCATGTGCTTTAGATTTGTTAATGTATGGGAACACAGAATTTAAAGCAGAAGCCTAAGTCTTAGGGCTACTTGGGGCCCTACCCCCTTTAATCCTGTCTCCCAAGTAGCTTAATGTCAGTGGCTTAAGGCCGATCGAAGAACTTTATCTGTTTCCTCTTTGTGGCACAAAAACTGCTATAAATCCTATTGTACGATGGAGTCTTTGCAGTAAGAGCACAGGAACTTAATAATTTCTCTCTGGTCACCTGCCTCCTTAAGGGGTATCTTTATAGAAGACACATAGCAATCATTGAGCTCCATATGGATGACTCCTTGGGGAAGTGTGTGGTAGGTTACTAGCACAGAATTTCTTTTGATTAGTCCTTTCATCCAATGAACGGTGAATGAAATCAACACTTGGATTTTTGTGAAAAGTTTAAGGAGGCACCATTATCGTGCAGCTCAAAATGTCTTCTGCTAGAATAGTGTCCAGCATCCTGCCTCGGAAAAGAGCCAGATTAGACTTTCTGTGACAAAATCACTTTGTTGGTGATTTTCCTACAGGAAAAGTGACCTGGCTTCCTCTGCTGACAAGCTGTTTAGGAGCATAACATCTGTGTACAGGCCTCACTGCGCTGGGAGGCCTAGAGCTGGCCAGCACAAACAGGGATCAAAGCAGGGCCCGATAGGAAAGGGGTGTGCAGGCCGTGAATTAGACACAATGATTTCATACAGATTTCTTTGCTTTTTCAATGAAAGCTTCCTGTGGATCGTTTTAAGGCTGACATAGCCCAAGAATGTTACTTAAGGCCAGAGAAGTGAGAACACTGTGTTGATGTCCACTAATGGGGAATTAAGGCAGTCAAAAACATTGATTTATTGCAGTCACGCAGGTCACCCTGCTATGCATTTGGGTTCAGAATATTTTCTTGTGTACTTCCGGCTGAATAGTAATCATGTAGCAGCTGTCACTCAGTGGTAAATCTTCCAAAAGTTTCAAGGTGGAGTTCTATTGCCATCCACACCTGTCTGCACCGCTCACTCAGGATTCTTGATGTAATGCTGTTGGCTTGCAACCTTTGGATAAGGGCTTTTACAGCTACTAACAGGCCAAAGGAATGTCATCCTAGTGATAAGTAAAACATTCCCAGTCAGAGAAATCTGGTGCCTTTAAAATTCTGGGTTTATTGAGAATGATAATATTGTTTCCAGGAAGGAACTGACTTATAAACAGGCCTTTTTTGTTTGAGGGTTTGACAGATCAGATCAAATACCGGATTAACATATCGTAATACTTTTACGGCAGGTTAATCTACTTCATTTAAAAGTGATAGGGAAAAGGATGTTTTTATGTGTAGAGACTCTGCTGCAATCTTGCCTCCCTCTTCTGGCAGAATAAACAGCATTCTGTTGGCTGTAAAACTGTACCTTCCAATCTATCGACAACATAAATATTTCATATGCCACTCTTCCTTTTGGTGGCACTACTAAAAATTGAAACCGGGTCTTGTTGGTTAAGCTTTGCATGCTTTTCAGCCAATTCAATCTTTCAAAAAACTCTTTGATAACATCTAATTTCTAGAGCAGCTGTTACCCATCCAACAACCAGCTCCAGCTCTCCCATCAGTGTTTCAGGCATGCCGAGCCCTTGTTCATTATCACCGTGACCACATTGCTATTCTTAGCAAAGATTCTCCTTTGCAGAGCAGCAGCCTACTCTGCTGTGGCAGCAGTCCACTTACTAATTTACAACTCCACCCACTAAATACCACTGTGAATTATAAACTACTGAAGTAAACCATGTATTTTTAACAGCCTCAATTTTACCATCATGCCTGTTTATAAAAGTCAAAGACATTTTTGAAGTGCAAAAATGCTAAGTTGGCATTTCAGGTTATTCTCAGGACATTAGCTGTTCCTCCACAGTAAGGTTTTCTCCTCCGTTCTCCACTTGAGAAAATCAGTACGTTAATATGCTGCAAAACAGAAACTGTTTTGTATCCACATTTCATTCTTTTTCTAGAGGGAAAAATCCTAAGAAATCTGAAGAAAGAGCCCAACCTAGGAGCTTTCAAGTCTTTGCGCAAATCCTTTGCCAGAGTGCAGGTAAACTTTCCTGATTCTGTCCTAGGCTTTATTTCCAATTTGTTTCTGAATTTCTTGCCATGCAGTAGAATATTAGGTCCTATGCTTTATGAACCTCATAAAACACAGTAATGACATCAATGTTTACATGCCACTGTTTAGCTGTTTGGGTTTTTTTTTTTTAATTGGGTCGTGTTGTAACAGAGATGACCTTTGAACGTAAGTGGAATTTGCTGTAGCAAATTTCACCCACAGTCTGGTAGTCATTTATGTGTATGTAGCTTGAAGCACACAAGTGACCCCTTTGAGCCAGCCGGTGATTCAGAAGCCAACTTTTTTCTTACAGATTACTTTGTAGAGACAAACAGTATACTTCATGGGTTGCTATATTTGCAAATGATTTGATAATCGATACAATTATATTATGTAAAACATAAATCCATCTCATGTCTGCAGTACCATATCAAAGCTGTGAAGGATACTGAGTCATAAGTAATGCTGGTTTATTTTCTTCAAAGTGATAAGGCTGTGTAATTGTTTAAAGCCAGCAACTACCCGAAGCATGTCACGTAAGGTTTTAAATAGCCTGTTTCTCTTCTACCTTTGGTGCTCATTGTCTGCCCACAATGTAGACTACTTTAATTTTTCAAGACAGTAAAATGACAGGCAAATAGTGTCAAAATGAAATTTCAGAACCAGCCAAGCTATGATACAGGATCAGATCTTTGCCTATGATATTCTTGAAAATCATTAAACTACTGGGAAAGCTTGCTTGGAGACCTGGCTGAGAATTGTTACAGGCAGACAAAGTGGTCTAGGATTGATAAATTTTCTTTTCTTCAGTAGCTTCTGGCCTCCATCTTTTTATGAAACCTCAGAGCTCGAGATGGTTTTGGAAAGCAAGGATGGTGGCTCTGGAAGAGATTTAGCAGGATCAGAAGATCCTGGAATTAGCAGAAGAGAGCATCTCTGTAGGTGGCAGCCTGCTGTTGATAGGAACAATCGAGAGAGAGGAGAGTGCCTTTAAATAATATAAAATTAGTTGCTTGCATTTCTCTGGAATTAAGTGTAAGCTGAATGATCTGGTTTATCTTGTAAGAATTGTAACTCCAAATATATTCTTAAAAATCCAGTTTCTTTCCATTTCAAATAAATTTCCTACTTTTATTAAGTCTTGTTTTATTAAGATTATGGTTTAGGAGAAATTTCACATGGATATTTCAGAAGAGATATAATCCTATAGTGTCTCTATAGAGAAAAATGGATTTAAATGCTATAAATGGAGAGTTCAAATATTGTTCCGACATTTACTGATGACATGCCAACCGTTAGTAATTCGATGCAGTTATACTCAAGCAGCGACATATTTTATGAAGCATGTGTGATGCAGAAATAGACATTTAAATACTTCTTTGTATATTTGTATTTCATGGGAGATTGCCCCAGACAGAAGCATTCAGAGGCGGTAGTCTTGCTGATTTCCCTTTCAGTGTGCGCATATAATAACGGAGGGGAAATGCTGTTGTCTTTTAGTGACGTGTTTCTAGCAGACCCATCATCCCAAGATGTGAAACAAAAACAAGCCCCCCAGAATGAAATAAATCCCAGTAACAGAATCAAGAACTCCATGCTGTTGTTTTGCAGAAGACATCCTTTGAATCCTGATAGGCACTGCTTGTTGATAGCGTTCTTGGCATGGTCCCACTCCCAAACTTAACGTGCCTAAGCAATACTCACATCTGCTGGGGGTACTTGGAACAGTGGTATCAACTGCAGTTCCTGTTTTTTTATAAAATACTGCTTGCTAGGATTCAGCTCTTCTGGCTTCGGTTGCCAAGCTAATGTCTGGAAACAGGACAACTTTTCGATTTTACACAGTAAGTCTTGTTTCTTTCTAGCAGCCTAATCATTTCTCAGTTCTTGGCATCATATCTGGCTTTGAATGGTGAATATCAAGAATTTTCTTTCCCTTCTGTCTTCTCACTATATATAATGAACTAAAATTCTGTGTTAAAATAGGAACTTTGTTCTCTCCATCCAGTTCTGCCCCCTTTGGAGCACTTTTCAGTATCACATAACAGAAAAATAGTGGCTCGCTCTTTGAAGGTGTCTTTTTTGAAGGTACTTTATTTGAACAGTCAAACAAAGTATGAAAACTTCAAGTGCCCAAGCACCCAGTTTTTCACAAGCCCTCTAAGCATCCTTTCTCATTGTGCCTTTTGGCAAACTCGCATTACCTGATCTAATCACTCTCTACAGTTTCTAAAGAACACCTTGATGACTTGGTTGTCCTTTCTTTAAGCAATGTTGAAACTCTTGAAGTGACTTCCTTTCTTCAAACTTTTTTCCAGGCAGAAACAAACACATTTTTAAATAATTTTATAAAACCTATTTTGGAGGTTAGATCAAAGTTATGTTAGAAATACCTTTGCACACATTAGAGTCTAATGCCTGAGTTTTCTTTTTGCTGCAGCTGCAACAGTCCAAGTGAAGATGTAATTTAGCTCCAAGACTTGTTGCTCATTTCCATTTTGCCTTTGCTTTATATCTTGCTATTTATATCAGCTGTGGAAGTTTCAGAAACTCCGGATGATGTACTTCACAGGGATTATATGACTCTACAGTGAAGACTTTGTTTTGAATAGCCATTTCATTTTTCTCACAAAAGGCACATTTCAGTGACAGCTGTAATTTGGCCAATCGAGTACTGGAAACAAGACAATCATGTCAGAAAGACCTCAGTAATTATTCTCTGGTGCTATTTTTTTTCTGTTTGTCTTTAGCACAAGTAGCCCAAATCTTACAGGAAGACTATAACAGCAACTGCCCTCCCCAATATATTCTCTAGGAATCTCCTTACTTGATCAGGACCACCCTAAATTTGCTGCTTTTTCCTTTTTTTGGCAAAAACTTATGCTTTAAAATCTTATTAGCCTCACAGTATCATTTACTTAAATAGGGGAAAAGTGTATTTTACTGTAACTATTGCCTCCTGGATAAATATTGGTTTATAGTAGCGAAACTCATACTTCATTTTGCATGTCAGGCTTCACTTCCCAAAGTGTGAAGAGATGCATCTAAGAACTGTACGCATGGATGAATTATTTAAAGGTATGTCCAAGGTTGCCAGACTTGATTCCAGATTTCAGTGATTTAACATCTACTTTGGTCTGGGATGATATAAATTGAATGCTTCCAACAGGAGATCATAATGAAGACTCACATACACTTGCAAAGTTGTGTGAAAGAGCGTATGGATTACAGAAGCCCTTCCAAGGTGAATGCCCAAGCACTTTGTTTTGGATGGATGGCTAGATGTGGGATGGATAGTTTTAGGTACAACGTCTGACTGTGCTGTCAAACTGCTCTGAGGATGAGATTATTTCTGTTATGATAGATGAGGCCTCTGGTGGGGCATGTGAGATGTGATCAGACGTCTTGAATTATCTTACCATTGTATGTATTTGATTAGCCATTCAGAAGCTTAAGTTCTTGAATCTAAAAATCTGGAATTAATTATCCTTGCTTAATGTTTATCGCGCTGGAATGGATTAATCATCCTTTGAACTAGATTGTTTCCATACCAATACATAACTCAAGATTAACTTAGACTTATCAGAATTTTATTAACTAAAAATCCATAGGCCATTAATAAAGGCTTTCTGGGTCCACACCAGCCTCAGACATTTCCTTCAAAGCAGTAAACTGCTCTGTTTATTCTGCTTCCACAATGGCTTTTGATGCTGTTCTGTTTGCTCATGGAAGGTGCTCCTGACCACTGTTAGCAGAGCGTGTTTCCAGTGCTCAGAGGCAAATGCACACGTGGTGGTGATTCACAGTCCCACACTTGTACGAGAAATGTGCGGACATGTAACGTGTTTCAGGCATGCACACAAACATAAAAAGAAAAGGGGGTTGTGAGCAAAGTGAGAGTGTGAATATTTGTGGTTGCAGCAATTGTGCTTTCATTTCAAAGTACGCTCCTTTTGTCTGGCATGCCCACTATTCCTAGCTAAATGAAATAATACTCTCATACAGAAATACCTTAGAACTCTTGGTTTCATTCCTCTACTTTCCCTCCCTTCCTTCTTTAAAAATATTTGTGCACAATTTTGTGGGAAAAGAAACTCACAAATTTGTGAACTTCAGTATCTTCATTTAAAAGTTGCATGCAATGTTTTCCACACATCCTCAGACGTGCTATTGTTCTTAGTTGAGAAGAAACAAAGACAAAAACTAAGTTTTAGTTCATACAACACAATGTGTTATATTAAATGAAGCAACTCCTACTCCAATGCTCAGTCTCTATCTAATTCATTTTTTGATATTCTAATAGTACCTGTTAGAGTCAATGGCTAGGGTTTTATTAAAACTCTGTAGGAGTTTTGCCAGTGACATCAGCATGGCCAGGACTTTGTCATATACTTTTCTACTCACTGTACGTGAAGTAAAAGTCTGGAGCCGGCTTCTGGAGCTGGGATTTTTGTTTTATTCAGAACTACAGAGAAATGTGGACTGATTCAATCTGGCCATAAACAAGTGCAGCACCTTTTTAGTCAGTGATCCTGTTCCAGATCCTTAGCTTGCCCACTTGAAAATATCTGTATTAACTGCTCAGAGAGCCCATAGGACAAAAATAACTTCCACACGTTAAGCCACTCAAATCTGTCAAACTTGAGAAATTATTTTACCCAACATAATTCAACATTTGAATTTGGCAACTTCAGTGACATATTGCACCACAAATCGTGTTTCTTAAATATGTCCCTAATGATGTAAAATTCATAGGCCAAGGCACCTGCTAACCATCTGACAGTGTCAAGGCATTTGATATTAATTTTAGAGCTCTTACTGTTCCACTGTGTAAAACTCAGTATTACTATCTTCATATTTAATGTGCATATGTGCTGGCAAATACAAAGTTTATATTTGAACTGCACACCTGTCTGTGGGTGACTATTGACCATGGCCATATTTTTGAAATTAGAAACAACAGACTTAGTGTTCATATGAACGCCTCTCAGAAGAACATATTGCTGACAGCTGTTTTATTTGCTAGGTACTAAAATATTAAAAGAAGCTATATTTAGATTCCTTTAAATAAATAATCAGGGGTTTTGTAGTTCTTAACATAACCTTAAACTATGTGAAACTAAATGCTAAATTGGGGTTGACTCTCCGGAGCATCCGCTCAAGAAAAAGGATGCTGAGTAGCCTTTCAATTGTATTGACCTCTTTAGCTGAAACTCTTCTTAAAGAGTATATTGACCTTATAAAAGAAAGAAGAATTTCAACATTTCAATGTTAGCAGCTCAGGCCCATGCCATCTCCTGTGTCTTCCTTAGCAGGGCGTCAGAGTAGACCACAATAATGGGAAAAAATGGGACTACAATATTGCAAAAAGAAGAAAAGAAAATCCTGTAGAGGACCAAATGCCCACTTGTCAGACTACTGAAATGGGTCCAGTAAGAGTGCTGGTGAGAGGCATGAGTATTCATTTTCTTGGTGAACTCTTTTGCCCTTGAGAAACTGTCCTGCCCCACCAAAGACATGCTCTGAGACCCCAGCACAGCCAGCCATGGTAAGCAAAAAAAGTCAACTCTTCTTCCTGCCTTGAGGATCAGTAAGAGCTGGAACTCTCTAAGCAACCCTTTGCTCTTGGCATAGGATATTCTGTCCCATGCATCATTGGATGGTGGTTGGGAAGAAGTTTTCCCCAGGGAAGGACAGTTTGCTTGAAACTGAAAGGCTTCTTTGCCTTTCTCTCAAATAGAATTTCAGAGCTGGAGAACTTGTGAACTGGAGAAAACCAGACAAAGTGGGTGCTTCTTTCTGCTGTTTTTTTCAGTGACAAGGAGTTCATTGCAGTCAGTAAGGCCAGGAATCAGTCCTCAAGAATAACTACCAAGCACCTGGCTGAACCTAGAACCTTGGTTTCTTCCTTCCCACTCCCAAACAACCCCAAATTTTGAGGAATTTTTACATTCTGCAAACACAGGCCTACGATAGGAGCAGAGTAGGCATGCAGGTGCACACACACAAGATCCAGTTTATACCTCAAAAAGTGTTGGTATAACTTTTTTTAAAAAACAATTTGTCATTCAATACAACCTTGTGAATGGTTTCTATGATCTTTTCAGCTGTGTGCTACTGTCAGTAGCTCTCTAAAACATACCTCTTATAATGCAAAACCAGAAATACAGCAGACAAGGAACGAAACTGAATCCCTGTGGCTGCTTGTTTGTTACTCTCATGCCTAAACATCTTGTTTGTTGTGGATTTACTCATTAAAGAGCTACTATCGCTTTCTAGACAGCTCTACCACCTGCCTCTTCCACAGTCACCATTCTTAACGAAATATTCATTGGGCAGGATCATTTGAGAGGTGTTAATAGCATGTATTCACAGCAGGAATAACGAAAACAACCAACTTCACCGTAGAGGAATGACAGCAAAATACCTCCAAAGGGAAGTTGTTTGATTCAGTTTCAGGAAAGCATTTATTATGTCTCTGGTCTGCATACTTCTCATTTTTCTGCACAATATAAAATCTACATCGTTGTGATACTTACGATGGCTTATGCAGGAATATTTTTGGTAGTATTGTTTTAGTACTAGCACTGGAAATGGGGGACGAAATGAAATGAAGCACAGTATTATTTCTGTCTTTTATCTGCATGAACTCTCGAATCAGGTTGATTCTGTTCAAATTTCTAAAACATAGTTGCTCTCCTATGGGTGTGACAATTAAACTCTAGGCTGCTGTATCAAAGTATCCAATGAAATTAATTATAGTCCCATATTATTAATAATTTGTGATAATAGTGGTACCAAAAATGGCCATAACAACTCTTAGATCTGAAAAGTTTCGCAGCTGTAACATCTGTGGAACGTTCGTGGGGCAAATGGAAGAAAGCTTGATTATTCTCCATTCTGCATTACACTATATAACAATACCTTTTCTATAATAAGTTAAAGCTGATTCAGGCTAGATGTGATTTACATCATATTCATTTATACCAGATGTTAATTTAAAAAAATAATTTGCTTAATATCAACAAGTGATTCCTGTAGACATCCTTTAACCATCATATGCAATTATAAATATTTTCATATATATATATATATATTCAGATCTCATTCACATGTTTCCCAACATAAAAAAAGAATGCACTGATGTGAAAAAATTCCTTCCAAGAAGACCAGAGAATATAACTATATTAAGTTGTATTAAGTACACTTCCCAAAGATGGTGTAGGCTCTCCATTTATGATTAGTATTCAAAAGCAAGTGCTCACGTATGTGTTGTATTTTTAAGAGCTTTTATACATTTCCTGCTACAAAACTTGCAGGTATTTTCAGCAGCACCCAATTTTCGAAGATACATGTGAGCAAGGAAGAATATATTTTTAACGCAAATTCATTGAAAATGAAGTATAGTCCTAACCAATTCCTCATTTTTTACTCACTTCTCTCAGATCTTTTTAGTCTCAGATCTGAGATGCGTGGCAGCAAGACCTCAGCCATGGAGGGTTTCTGCATTCCGAGCAAGTGGCTCCCTCACATCTGGTTCTATACTGGTGCTTTGGTTTGTTCATGAATGCCCAGCTTCTCCCTGCAGGCGGCTTTTGCAGAGGTGTTTGACTGGAAATACAGGCAAGAATGGGCTTTTGCTCCTACATCCAATCAGTGGAGAGGCACATCCTTGGTCCTTTGGCAAAAAGCTGGGGACAGCTGCATATTAGATGAAACTTGGATCTTTTAAAATGTCCCCAATGTCTTGCTTCTTATTTTGTTTCTAGCATTCCATAGTCAAATGCTGATTCTTATTCCCACAGGTAGTAATGATGCTCCTAGGGAAGCCTAAATATTTTTGTGACTATATATGATTACCATACTTGCTGTTTTTATTCACGGATGCACTCTTGCAGGAATTATCATAACCAATAACCATATCTGATTGAATCATAGATATTTAATCCAGCGATGACAACCAATTTCTGTGTAGTGTTAGCTTTGAACTTCTGTCAGCCTATAAAACATAATGAAGCATTTGTGACGTCATGCTGGTGGGGAAAAACTCCAGATCAAAAGAAACCCTTTTATGTTTCCTTCACTTTATTATTCACAGTTTTAATTCTATAGGCTGTGGTCCACCAGATGAAGATGTTTAATTAACAGTTAGTGAGCTGTGTTGATTTGAGGAACGTGGTCTACTGGGGGCTGATGGGGTCCATCTGTCAGAGGAGGGGAAGAGCATTTTCAGTCATAGGCTTGCCAGGCTGGTGAAAAGGGCATTAAACTAAAGTTGCTAAGGCTGGAAATCCATCCCACTCCTACCAGTTTGATGCCAGTGCCAGCAATAGATGCCCAGAGCCTGGAGAGGGATCACAGGTCAG
>JAVJGG010000090.1:17345176-17364695 GCA_035590195.1 Aviceda cuculoides | reverse complement strand
ATCCCTGGCAGTGTTCAAGGCCAGGTTGGATGGGGCTTTGAGCAACCTGGTCTAGTGGAAGGTGTCCCTGCCCATGGTGGGGTGGTGGAACTAGATCATCTTTAAGGTCCCTTCCAACCCAAACCATTCTATGATTCTAAGATTTCAGTGAAATCATTAAAGAACTTACTTCAAAGATGCCAGATGGATTATGTTTACAGCTAAATTAGCACCCTTGATCTATTTTTAAGTGAGGATCCTTAAAAAATATATGAACATTTGCAAGAGTTAAAATAGGCTAAAAAAGTTAAATAGTTAATAGTTAAAAATAGGCTGTGATAAAATTAGAAGGAATGACAGTTAGTAAGGTGTACTACTGCACTGTGCTTTAAGCTGAGCATGGCTGACTCTATTTACTAGAGTAAAGGTACTCTCTCCTGCCTACCAGTTATGTTCAGTGATACTTGAAATAAAAGTATTACATTAGTATTATCATATTCCACTGACCTTTGTAATAAGAAGACTTTGGTCAATAAATAAATATTTACCTCTCAGGGTGGAGATGACACGGGCACAGTGTGGGCTTCCATCTGCAGTGCCGGCAGGGCAGCAGAGACCTTATGGATCATTTGCACGGGATTTGTAGCAGTCCTCCAGCCGATGATGGCGATGATGCCACAAGGCGCTGAGCTAGACGATGGCCGGCAGCCAAGCAGGCGAGGGTGAGGGGCAGCCGCCGTGGAGCAGGGCTGTGTCCCAGGTGCCGGTGTAGGGAGAGGGAAGGGGAAGGCAGAGCCCCAGGGTGAAGCTACGCACCACCAGGCACCAAGGAGAAACCAGTGCTCCCAGTGGGCCCAGCACTGGAGTGAGGACAGGCCTGTGCCGTTCCGGTATAACCCCAGTTACATTTAGGTGGGACCTTTCCCTTTTTCCAGCCCATGGTTAGTCTTTTAGCAAAGCTAAAATGTGAGAGAAATAATCATAAACTTCACACCCAGAGGTAGCTTCCACTATATATATTCTTTTGTCACACGACAAAGAAAAGGGACCATGCAAAGGACTTTGAGACAAGCTTTTTCTTGTTTTTATCTTTTGTTTTGCATTTTTGTGTTGACCTAAACCCACCGATACATCCTTCATTTTTTATTAACTCACAAACATTGCTCTCAAGAACACCAGGAGGAAAAAAAAAAGCTTTATTTTACAACAAGGCAAAGCCCTGCACTGCCTGGAAAAGTGAAAACTCTGGACAATGTCAGTCCAAACAGTCTCCTGTTTCTTTCTGAGCAAGAACGGTACAGAGGGAGCAGGCTCTGCACAAAGACATGATGTATAAACAGCAATAGTAAATCCAGGAATAGTGTAAGCAGAAAAATCAAACTGAATGTTCTATGTCTGGCCATTACAAGTGCCACTTCTTTGCTTGCTGGATGAAAGAGCGTCGTCAGGTACAGTGGGAAGACAGTAGAAGCTGTGTAGAAACACTTCCCATCAAGCATCAGATCCACAATCACCATGGAGGTAGCCTGAAGAACCACTTTAGAAAAATACCAGAAAATTTCCATGTTTATTTGTTCTGAATTGTATGTCTAATTATTCACTGATGGCTTTTCAAAGCTAATTGCTGGCCCTGTTAGTCCTTTCAGTGAACCAAAGGCTCAGCCTCCCTCTTATTCACATATGATTTTAAAAAAATCCCACTGTGTTTTTATTAAAAATTCAGCTGGTGTAAAAACTAGGAGTCATTCAGTTCCCACAGTTATTTATGCTGCCTGGATACCACTTGATAATACATCAACTAATAGAAAGGGCCAGTAGAAATACACCTCTGTCAGTAAAGGAAAAGCCTCTCCTTCTCGGACACAGGAAGGATTTGGAAATATTTGCTGTACTGCAGGAGTGAAATCTCATTCAGAAATGCAAGAAAAGCAGTTCCTTGGTCAATCTGATATTTCAGCCATTTCAGATCTTCTCTTCCCTGTGCCTTTCTGGCTTACTCCCTGATTTTCCACTGCCTGCCGAAATACCGATACTCAGTCCCTTCAAGGAGGATAGGAGAAATGTAAAAACTCTTCTGTGGTGGCTGACAGTTTCAGCCCTTCACTTCAGACTATTTATGACAATTTATGCTCACTAATTTACTACTGCTGCAGCAATCTCAGTATGATTAATAACAGAAAACATGCTTCTTTTTACTAAAAGATTCACTCCAGAGTGTCCCAGGCTATCAGCTGGAAATAGGCTCCCAAGGAGGTTTTTCTCCTGAGATGAATACAGAAGGGTATTGGAAAAGCAAGTTAATGTTCCATATCCCGTGTGTGCTCCATTCCATCAGATTAGGTTTCAGTAAATCAGGCTCATCAGCTGCAACTTTTCTTCACTGCCAGAGACCAGATAAAAAATTCAAGGGATGTGCTACTCCGTTACAAATCGCCTCAGAAGGAGGATCCCAGCTGTAATGAAGGGGTATGTTACGGGGGAAGCTGCAGAGCTAGAAAGTTCCTTGTGCTCTGCATCTAATAGAAAATGGTTTGTGGGGAAAACTGCAAATGAAAGAACACATGGCACAAATTATACCATAAGGCTAAACAAATCTTAAACTGTAAACATCCTCTTGGGTTAGACCTTCTTAGCAAACTTCTGCTGTCTCTGGCATAAGCTGATGGCTCCAGTAAGTGTTATTTTACTAAGAGAGTTTAATTTGTTTAGAAGCTTTACAAGAAAAAAGTGACCTGGTTGCTGTGAGAAGCTTCTCGGCAGTGGCACTACTTGCACGTCCTCATGCGTGGGAGGAGTGACCAGCCCAGTCTCCGTCCCGAAAGGCTTCAAGCAAACGGCCGGTTGTGTGACAGCAGAAGATGCCTCAGCTCCAGCTCTGCTGGAAACAGTCAGCAGGAGATTGTCTTTGAGATGGAGCTGCATCTGTGAGTCAAATACGACTTTCTATGGACATGGATTCTGTCCTGTGCAGAGGAGCCTTTCTCAAATTTTTTAAGCTGTTGCCAATTAACTGCAAATCTTATTCCTAACATAAGTGGAGTTCCCAGCTGGACTCAGTCAAATAGAGGCACTCTGATAGTGTTTCTGGAGTACTTTGGATTGACTAAGTGTTATCTTATGGTAAGCAGGATCATTACCTGCATTATTTCTGAATATACTCAATTTTCAGCAAAATCATTAAGATTTACTAAGCTCAGGGAAATTTTTTCTGGGATATCTTTGCAGATCATTTACTATTAGTAACATCTCACTAATAAACAGAACAAACCAGCTTCTGTTGATGCTCTTACTGACTTGAATGGTTTAATTTTATGTTTAGAGCACTTTCTTCTTTATTAACTATTATCTATTGTGAATAAAAATCTCATGCATGGCACAATACCTCTATATAATGTTCTGAAAATAAAAGACATGTTCCCTTGACAAAAATACTTTGCAGCAGAAGGAATCCCTTAAGAGTTTTATAGCCTGTAAAGATAAACAGAGAAAACCATTCTATTTCTGAGGTTGAACAAAAGTTTTTAAAAAAAATGTTAAAAAAATCAAGCTAAAATCTTCGGATACTTAAAAACGTGGTCCTCCAAACAGACTTTAATAACTGTAAATGTGCTGAGTCCTCTGATATGGAGTACAAAGTTAATTTCAATAGATAGATAGTAACTCACTGAAAAGAAATGTAAGACTATGAGAAAACAAGTGAAAACTTCACATACTTCATACTATTCATTAATAACTACTGACAGCAGAATGATGTATGGAATTACCACGAACATCTTGCCAAGGCAAGACTGATCTCTTCTTCACTTTGGTTAAAATGTTCATATTGCTTCTATCTTCTGTATTTAACTTTTTAAATCTGCTTGTGCTTTAGTTCTAGCAGACCGAGTCCCAAAGGGCACAGCTTGCGGTGAAATACATCTTTGGGATATCACACTGAGGACAGATGCTCTCGAGTCCTTGACGGTGAAGTGTGAAGAGGGAGGTCCACCCTTGACCAGGTTCAGACACAGAGCTGCTTCCTCGGGGCCCCGTGAGCAAGAGCCGCCGCGCCGGTACCAGCCACAGCAAAAGCATCCTCAGAAGCAGCTGGAAATGTAAAGGCAGGCTCTGATGCAGCTTTTTGCAGTCTGACGGGAGTTCATCCCCTCTCGTGCACATCTGGTGTGTATTTATGTGCTCTAGAATGTGGAAAAGTAAAAGCTAAACATATGGACCTAGCCCATTTCACCTAAAGAGGTGAAAAGTAGGTGTTTAGATATCATCAGGTCTGTAGCTGGCAGTCGTGTACGCACTGCGTAAATCTCGGCGCACCGGAGGCAGCTGGCGTGGAAAGGCATCCTGCGAGGGCAGCCAGCAGAGCCCAGCAGATGCCTGCGCGTGCTCAGCACCATCAGACCCCGAGGGCGGGCAGCGCCAGGAGGAGGACTCACACGGACACACGACCTGTCTGCGGAGAACGTACTAACGTCCTGGCGTGAAATATTCTCATGCTCTTTCAATGCATGGGAGCAAAAAGATCCAGGAAACAAAGCTTGGGCACAGCTTCTCTTGTACAGGTTTTGCTGAACACGCACACTGGCCTGTCAGTAGAGGAATCTCCTCAATAAATTATGTTTTGAGTAACAATGTCACCTTTAGTGAGACAAACCTGGGTTATCAACCAATTGTCCTATTTTGGCCTCAGACTTGGTTTAGCTAAGCAAACCCAGGACCAGACGACACGCAGCAGGACCTTTTTTTGTCGTCATTCAGTGCAGCACAGTGTATTTCATTCAGGAGAAGCATCTTTGATTTCTGCAAGTCCCAGAAATCCACCAGTACCACAACACGTATCATGTTGGAAGATACTGTGGTGATGCCCAACATCAGATGTAATTCTGAACCTACTTGAAAATGTGCCACTTAAAATGACCCACATTCACCATTGGTGTAGCACGTATTCGTGCTGTGGATGGAAACAGAGCAGCACCTGCTTACACCAACGTATTTATCCATCTCTCTAAATAGCTGCTTTATTAGCAATTGTTGATTCTACTTACAGGTGCTTACAGGCAGATGGTTTTACCTCATAAATCACTTTAGCATAAAGATGGATGTGTTTTACGCAGAAGTGGAGTTTGTGCCTTCTTTTCTTGCTTACTCATATTAATAGGAATGTGTTTGCAAATATCCTATCTCCCAGCAGCTACAATAAATTGCTCTTGGGCACTTGAACCCCTTCCAGCTTGATTTAGAAGTTCAAAAGAAATGTAAATATATATATATCCCACCCCCACCACCCCACCCCCTTCCCTGACAAAAGCTGGGGCAAGGGAAGATGACCATTTGGGTAAAGGTTTTAACCCCACGTTAGCAGTTCTTGAAGGTGCTATGGTTTTGATGAGACAGGGCTGTCTTGCCCCCCATCCCCTTGTATGTGCGCTGCTGTTCAATAAGCCAGAAAAATGTAAATAACAGATAGGAATAAGACATAAAATATAGACTGATGGTGAAATACATTGTGGCCCTCTGTATGAGAAACAGCCTCAGCAGAAGCCTGGGTAAAGCTCCAGCTGAGATGTGTTGTCTCTGATTACAGTGATCAGTCCCAATCAATCAGCTGGCTTCCCTATATCCCCCCCAGGCCTGAGGCAGCCCCTTTGCTGTTGGTGGGAGGTTGCTGACATGTTCCTCTGTAGAACTGCTGCTCTTCAGCTGGGTGGATGCTGGCCCTGGGCAGCTATTTTGGGTGTCTCCGTAGGAAGTAATATGGAAGTAAGGCTGTTATTACATGTTGTGGCTGGAGTGTCATCCTTGGTAGGGTCAATATGTTTTAACAAAGTTGATTGTTTGTAGGATGATGTTGGGGTTACTTTTGTCTCTTTGGGGAGAAATGGATATGCTTCATCCTGCTGTTTCTGGTGGCTGGTTGAATGCAGCTGTTAATGAAGATCTTGCATGTGGCTGTGGGCTTTGAGTCCTTCGTTAGTTCATCTCTACTATTTCTCTGCTATGATACTCACGTGTGTATGTCTAGAAACCTATTCTATGTAGTTAAATGGGTTGTTTTGCTGTCTCAGTGCTCTGCCACCATATGTGACTGTAGCCGCAGTCATATGCGTGAATATTGCAAAATGTTTGTATATGGACTTGTGATTGCAAATGCACGCTTGAGCTTTTTTACTGTCCTTTCTCTCTTATAGTCTTAGTGTAGAATAAAGGGAGAAAACTAGAGTTATCACTTTTTAGTAAAACTTTGGAAAACATCTGAAAGAATGGTACACTTACATTGCATGTACTGTGCCACTGCTTGTGTGATGCACTGTTTATTCCCCTCTGTCAGTTGTAGGATATTTGTGAAAGGAAATCCAAATATAAACTTTGGTTTCTGTAGCTGGTGAAAAGCAAAAAAAAAGGTCCAATAGGTAAAATATGCTGCACGCAGGGTTGTTTCCAAATACGTTCCACTAACTACCTTGGCGCATAGCAAATGGCTGTTAAACAAAAGGGAAAAACTTTTTCTGCCTGTTTTGGTGGTGGGCAGCTTCATACCCTGAGTTTCCACAACTGAAATCAGTCATGCTGCACCACACAGAGTGGAAGTTCTGCATTATAACTAAATCCCAGCAATCTGTCTTGAAACTGATCTCAGATGGGATAAATCAAGGTGTGTCTGTGACTCCAGCCCAGACTCCATGCTCTGAGGGGGATGTGCAGGGTCAGAGCCATTCCCCCAGATCCTCCTGGATCTGAGTGATTTAGCTTTGTGCGAACAGGCAAAGCGTTTGGACTTCTGCCTGCTGAAGTAAGTCCTCATTTTTCACATTCAGAGGGCCTTTGCCTCAACCTGCATCATTGTGAGAATTAGTTTAAATTATTTCAAGTTTTCTCCAGATGTGTCTCACTATCTCAGCTACATTTTTGGGTGCTGAACAGCTCGGCTCGTTGGGAGCTGAGAGCATTCTGATATGTTAAGGACTTTCTTTGCCATGTTAAAAGTATGGAATATATTTGAGTGAATACAGTATTAGAAAAAAAACCCACTTTTTTTTTTTTGCCTTTAGAGGCAAGACATTCCTGGTTTTTCAGAAACCTGATAGGCATGTGGGGCCAAATTGGCTGCTGAAGCAGGCACAGGAGTAACTGTTTTATTTAATGCAATTTTACTCACTGGTAAGATCACAACTTTATCTTGCAAACTGATAAGAAATACTAATGAGCTTTTACAGCTTTCAACAGAAAACTCTCAGGACCGTGTCTAGATTTTAGACCAGAAACTTCTGAGAGTATGGCACGTTGCAGAGTATTCCTGTCTCGTCTCACGTCATGTCCACTGCGGAGGGACAGACAGCTCAAGACCATGGCCTCGCGAGGCACATCTTTAGCTTTCTTTCATACTGTTGGAACAGAATAGGCAGCATTCAGTGGCAGGGTAATAAGACTTGCCCCAGTGAATCTGTAGCAGATGAGTTGAAGCGCTGCATGGAGGTGCATTAAGATAATCTTGGGGACTGCTCGCTAAACAGTGTTAACTTTCATCGCTGCTCACCACTGGTGGTATTTCAATTCACTGAGCTGGTAGTAAAAAGATCTCTCATGGCCTTGAAAAAGCAAGGGAAACAATCAATGAAGAACTGCAAAATAACTAATCTGCTGGCTCTGGTGTAGCAACATTATTTATTCACCCCTACTACAGGGAATAAAACAAGGGTGAATTTACCTCGTGCTCCTTTAAATTCATCCCTTGGCAAGAAACTATATTATAGGAAAGCATTCCCACTGTTCTGGCATGACTGTTGTATTACTTGCTGGTTCTGGGAGTATCATTCTGGTAACGTAAGAAAGGAGGAGTGTGATCTTTGGAGAAAGAGAAGCTCTAAGGGAAGGGGAGTGATCTTAAATACTGTGTTTTGGTGAAAGGAAGCTTTGTCCCGAATGACAACTTGCATCATAAAAAGTTTACTTAAAGATGGCCTTTCTTGGCAAGTAATGTGTGCCTTCTATTTACCTTCCGTGAAGGCGTCCAAGCACACGATTTAATTCTCCCCTGCAGTGTGGGGGGGGATCGTGTAGGACTGACCCAGTGTTACCTGTCCTGGATGTAGGAAGAAATGAGCCGAACGGTGGGGGTTCAGCCCTGCTCTGTGCCACCCCCTGTGTCTGGCAGCGGTGGTCTCTGGGCGAGGGTGCAGCCGTGACCTTGGACCGCAGAGGCTCGGGTGAGCGCAGGGAGATGTGCAGAGCTGTGGGCATGTGCTGGGGCAGCCCCGGGAGTGGGGAGGTTGGGGGGGTGGGAGGGGGCAGGAGTCGTCCCCCACTACTGCCCTGCACTTACAGTGCAAGAGCAGGCATGAACCCCCATGGGGTTGTCTCCAGCTCCCTCTCAGGCTTCAGGCAGGGGAGAAACCCAACTTTTATTTGCTTTTGATTTAGTTAGAGCTGCCCTCAAATTAAAGGAGTGTTTTGAAAAAGTGAAGCCTTCAGGAAGAGGCGAAGTGCGTACAGAAGACAGCAAAAGGTTTTAAGTGCAATTCAACAGTGTGCCTCTGTCCCTGTTTACACAGGGGTATTGCCTGCTTTTTCACATCTAACCAGTTTAAAAATGCTTTGGGAGCCAAATATGCCCATGTCCCCTGTGCCATCGGTGGGAGCAGATGGGCTCTTCCAGAAGCTCCAGCGTACTTGAAACCAGTATCCTGTTGCAAACTGGAGCTGCCTGGTGTGTCACTTAGTGTTCACTACAGGTGTTTGATTACTCCTGGAACAGGAGCAAAACTAGGATTCACAGCAAATGGTTAACTTGCACAGAGCTCCTCTTCCATCCAAACCCATTTCCTCCAAATGTTGCAAGTTTTGGGACAGCTGCATAGTAGAGGCTTTTATGTAAGAGAAATTGCTGAAAGCTCTCTCAGCTTTGATGCTTTCAAATGGCCCTGTCAACCTACGTTGACACCTGCGTAAAGGAGGAAAATGGCAAATATCTGCAATTTCTACCTTCTCGCTGAGTGAGACTTGCCAGGTCTGTCACTGTCGGAAGGGCTGCACGCGCAGTTTCGTTGTTGCTGCGTGTAGGGACTGCTGCGCAATGGAATGTCACTGAAAAGCAGTGATACACTGGATGCCTCTGGAGCCTGGCAGATGCACGGGTGCTGAGTGGGACCATGCTGCAGGTCACAGCCCCACCGCTGCCCCGACAGCCGCACGCCGAGGAGCCGGTTACTGCTCATCAAGAAACCTGGGGAAACAGCCACTTGGAAAACTCCTGTCCTGCAATGAAACATGAAGTGATTTGATACTAGTTTGTATTGCAGTGAAAATGTATATGCTAGTGATCCCCTTTTATCCCCCCAAACTACTGTATGAACTCGGGAAGCCTTGCACTTGAGCCTAGACCCTGCCTGTGATCCCCTCACTGCCTGTAAGATGCTGGGAAGCTGTGGATATGACATTTCAGCACTACGCAAGCTCCTGGTCATCCTAGTCAAATGCAAAAGGTGTTTCTTCCTGCCTTCCAACCCTTGCCAAGGCAACTGGGTGAAGGCAGGCTCTGGGCAAAGGCTGTGGGGATGCCGGGAGGGGGAGAATGTGTCACTTTTGTAATGGGACCCATTGCAGGTGCATAGGCACTGCTTGATCTGTGGGCAGACGTGCTGTGCTCCCTCCTTCCTTCCTTCTATAAATGGTTTTCTCCTTGATTAGTGGTCTGTCTCACCACTTCTGTTTCAATGGCCTAACTTAGAGCAGGACTACAAATTTGCATCCCTACAGCCAGCTCAATGTCCTTAATTATATGTGTCTTTATATGTCTAAGGAAAATTTCAGGTTTGAAAATGGATGGAGAGAGGAAAGGTTTCTATATTTGTAGGGCTATGCATTTTTCCCACGTAGCATTTCCTGTAAAAACATCTGGGGCTGATTCTCACTTATGGTAAGGCTACTTTACATGAATACGAGAGCTTTTCTGCTAAAGCAATGCTGGGGAACTGGTAGAAATGGCAAACCCATCAGAATCCCGGTGTCTGAGTGCAATGGCCCCGTTCTGAGATGTGGTCTCTGGAACCACCTCCACCCTCCCTGTACGGGATGCTCAGATACGCTTCTCATGGGAAAAGTATCCCAATAAGATGTGGCTTAGTCTTGTGTACTGTTAGTCAAACATCATCTCTTCACGTTCCTCTCAAACATGCCATGTTCACAGATTTGCTTACAGTACCTGCACAAATAATTTTTCCTTTTAGTTTTTTTCCATAAATAATCTGTGCAAAGGTCACCAGCCACAAACTGTTGCTGTTTTCAGAATATCTGTAGTATTTGCCCATTCCAATAAACTTCCTATGAGAAAGTCAGTGTTCAACCTTATCCAGAATGAAGAGGAAACATGACAAAGCTTACACAGCTTTCTCCTTGCTTTTAATGCATCAACCACAGTCTTTTCCATTTCCTCTTCTAAAACAAGGCTGGAAAAGTCATCAAGAAGATGCATTCATTCATTTAAAAAAGGTTGTTGAATCAGGAAATGAAACGGAAAAGTAATTTGTGCTAGATACTTTCTGGTGTTTTTTCACTACGTAACATTCCGGGAGATGGTTCCTTTGCTTTGTCACCAGTTCAGTTCTGCCCAAGTCCCAAGCCAGACATCAATGTTTAATATGCTTTATAGATGTCAACTGGTTTTGTGGATTGTTTATTGCCCTTCTATTATGGACACAATATCCTAGCAAATGATGAAAACTACCTGCTGGCTAAATGAAAATGCCAGATGCAAAGAATTTTTGTTCATTTACAAATGTATTGTAAAGAATGACAATACTTCCTTCGATTTTTCTTGTTAATGTTACTTGTTGGTCAAAGAAGTGTTCCTGAGTAAGTCTATCCTAGATGAGCTGAAAAAAAAAAACCCCCGAACAAAACAAAACCCCAAAACAACCCAAAAAGACCAGCCAACAAAAAAAACAAAACAAAAATGCCAGCGAATTCAGCAGGTCTGATTCTATTCTTCTTATTAGTGCAAATCAAGTATATCATCATGGAAATCAGTGCAGTTAATGGAAAACAAATTTAAGTGAGGACAGATCTGGTTGAATATACATGAGAAATATAAGCAGCTGAACTGAGTAGTGACTGCATTCTCAATTACACTTGCCTGTGACTCTGGTGTCCAAAGGGATGTCACTGAACCAGCCCTGCACGCCCGGCGGTAGCACATGAGGTGCAGCAAGATTTGGTCCTACCCATGGTCACTCCTGGCTAGCTGCCATCCCCTGCAGATCAGAGGGGAGATCCTCATCCCAGCTCACTGCACTGTCACGAGTGACCTGCAGAACTGGGAGACCCCTGTGCTGCGGAAGCCCTGCCAAAGGCTCTTTTCAAGGGTGGTCCCTCAGGCCCCAGAGCAAGTGCTGCGTGGCTGGGGAAGGACCGCTGAGGGCAAAGCCATGCTGCACAGGAGTCCAGGCTGCCTTGGGGCTGGCGGGCAGCCCAAGGGAGTTGCCATCCCTGCGGGTCCCTTAGTGCCCAGAATGAGGAAGGTGTGATGGTGACCTGGAGCTATCCTAAACTTTTCTACTCTTCCAGCTCTGGGATTTCTCACTTTCCTAGAGGTAGTTATTTACATATGATGATAGTACTGACTAATCCTCTAAAATTCATTAAGCAATGGTATGAATCCTACTGCAACTGTATTGGCAGTGTGTTCACCTGTAAGGCAGCTGATTGACCTGTCCCACAGAGCAAGGCATGAACCGCAGTCCTCTGTCCAGCTAACTAGCCCGTCTCCTCTGCCCCGTTCGTGCCAGCACAGCCTCCTGCCTTGGCCCTTCGGGCCTCTGCCATCAGGGCTGATGCTGTTGTAGTGCCCCAGGGCTTACTCCATTGTGATGAGGTTAGAATCCAGCAGTAAAAATACGCTTTAGCAGCTGCTTGGTGCTTGCATCGGTCAGGCCAAGGGAACTACACATGTTGGGGAAGATAATGTGGCCCTTCGGGCAGGACATCTGCTGCTGAATTTGAAGAACTGTAATCCTGATGACGTTTTCAGACCTCCTTACGATGCTGAACTCTGTTACCCTAAGGATGGCGCAGCAACATGCTTCAGCTGCAGACTGGCATTGAAAACAACCCACCAAATCTCTTTCACCCAAAGCAGCCAGCTCATGATGCAAGAAGGTGCAACAGGCTGATAACTCAAGTTTTCCCATTTTGACTTTTATGTCAGCCTGAAACAGTTCTGAACATTTAAAGACTGATATTTTGGTTACTAGTGGAGTTTTCTCCATGCTGTTTCCCATATGCAACTTCCATGTTCAGCAAAGGGAAGGTCCCAGTTCAGAGACTCCAGGTGAGGAACGGGCAAAGGTCTTCTGTGGTGAAAACAGCTCAGCCCAGAGGCTGCTGAGAGTGCAGTCCGTCTGTCTCTGGAACTTCACATAAGGAAACTGTAAAGCAGCCCTGACTGCAAGGTCCTGGAAGTAAACTGCCCATGCTTCATTCTCCCGGAGAAACCAAACAGTGTCAGGTTCAGGGTGAGAAACCTTCTTTCTTCATAAAGAGATTGATGTCCTCCTAAATACATGTGACAGTGCTAACTTCCAAGTTAGGCATGTATCTTCTTCCAGATTTAAAAGAGTTTGAAGTTGTTTGTATAAAGCTATGGAGTCTATAAACTAACCTTTCAAAGGTTTGGGGCAAACATACTCTTACTATTTTTCTTCACTTGCATGACAAGTCTGCAAAAAAGGCCTGAAAGGTTATTCTAGTACAGAGTAACACCTAACAGTGAAATTAACTGTTCTCTAAAGCAGTCATATTTAACTGTAATATGTATGAAATCTTGTCTTAGTACCTGAAAAATCAAAGGAGAAGTATCTTTTCAGTAAATATTCGTACTTAGATGATCTCTGAGATCTTCCCAAAGAAGTCATTTCAACAGCTAGCATTTTCATGCTAGTTGCCCCCCCGCCACCCCCCATGGTTTCTTAGAACTTTTTTCCTATTCCTGTCATAGGCACACAAACTTTTCACCAAAATCGTCTGTGAATCTTCTTGCCATGAAATGCATTTGGTTTTAGACAAAAACTGTTATCAACTGGCTGTTAATAACATATTGGCAGCTATTGCTTCAGTCATGATGGCCCCAAGAAATGAAGAAGTAGTTACGTCTCCTTGGTTTTATTGAGGTTAAATCCAAAACACAATCAGGAAACACTGACCCCTCACTCCCTTCATGGGCACTTGCTGTTTATTGTAAGTATTTGCACATGAAACTGCAAAAGAGCTGAGACATGACCCTGTGAGATGCCACTGCAGAAAACAAGTTAAAATCTGTATCTTTGAAAAGAACACTGTAGACTGCAACTTTTTCCTTAAATGTTTGTGAAAGAAGTAGGTAGCTTTTTGCAGGTAGAAATACTGGAGAAAAGAGGATGCGTTTACCCAGCTCCATTAAACTTCAAGTAACACAGGACAATGTGTTTCAGGGTAGCTGCTTACAAGGAGCTGGAGCTGCTAATAAATCTGCAGCTTGAAGTACTTTACTGCCAGCTTAGGAGGCTGGAATATTGCATGCAGTCCCTCGATCTGCATCTCCTGGCTGAGCTGGCACAGAGGTCAGTCCGAGGGTGCCACCAGAG
Organism: Aviceda cuculoides; assembly: GCA_035590195.1. Lineage (NCBI taxonomy): Eukaryota > Metazoa > Chordata > Aves > Accipitriformes > Accipitridae > Aviceda > Aviceda cuculoides. The sequence continues at coordinate 17,351,109 of JAVJGG010000090.1, read as the reverse complement.
CCGGGGGGCAGGCGTGGGGAGCGACGGCTGTCTGTCCTGGCTCCTTGCCTGGAGAGGCAGCTGGTAGCCCACCACAGCCTGTGCGTGGGGATCCACGGCAGGGCCAGCACGCGGTGCCTCTGGCTCCACACCACAGCCAGGCTCTTCTCTGGGGCATCAAAACGTACAAATTTTATTCTCCCATTGCCTCTCCTCATCTCTTCTGTGGTAGGCTTTTCTCCGGAAAGGAGAGTCTGAAATGAGCCAACTTAAATCTGATGTTTCATCATTGAACAAGGGATTCATGAATATATCACGTTTAGGCAGAAATGAAGGTTTCCAAACCGCTCTTGTTGAAGAGAAGACTTGCAAAGTATCAGATGTATTTCTGAGTATCATTCCAGAGCATGGCTTGACTTGCTTTACTGAGAGACTAAAACCAATCCCCTACAACTTACTTATTTGTAAGTACTTATTTTGCTCCTTTACATATGAAACAGTATCCAGACAACACAAGTTGCCTGGTGGAAAATTTGTAAGTGATTTGCTATTCCTCTCTCACAGTGAATTCCTACCGTAGCATGTTCAGGATTGTGCAATTGCAAAAACTAAAATAAAACTGAAAATACGACAAAGGGAAGCAAACCAAAATAAACCCCTGGTGTGAGATGTCATTACCTGTCGTTGGGAAAGCAATTCAAGATTTTCATACAATTGGCTATAACATTTCCTGTGCTAAATTATGCTGTCAACAAACTGCATAAAAGTAATTTAACAAATGTCAGAACATCTCGGGGAAAAAAAGAAAAGAAAAAAACCCCACATAAGTACAAGGGCAGGATAAAGCTATTGTATGATCTGTCATGAGAACCAGTGAATGGAGAGAGTTGTTTCTAACACTTTTATAGCATCTTGGGCAGCTATAATCCAGCTGGCTAAGCTGACTTAAATATGATGGCTTGGTAAAGGGGAAGAAAGATTCCCCCACCCCAATACGATGGGGGGTGTGTGGGGAAATGTTTTAAAAATGTTGTTATAGTTCCCTTTGAGTTAGCCATGGCATGTTTCAGCCTCTGAATGACACTGTTGGGTTGCACGTAAGTTCAACAGTTTTTATTAAAATTAATATTTTTATTGAATTACTAAAAATTATTTTGCCCTTCTATTTTAAATCTCTATATGTAGTCCTATAGCCTGGTATATATTAAAGAAACTTTAAGATAGACGGGTATGCAACATCGTTTAAGACTTGCCAGTGGGAGAAGAAAAAAAATATCCACATCATTAGAGTCTGAAAAAGATGAAGTCTATGCTTGCAGACAATTAGGAGATAAAACACTGGATCGGCTTGCCAAAGAAACCTTTCCTGATTATGCTGAAATCTTTTATGAGAGGTTATCAAAGTTCTCCAATAAGGCTATTGCATAAGGACCACATAACTGAAAAACAAAGCCACGTACAAGACGCAGCTATATGAGTTGCTGTGCAGATGTACAGCAATGTCTGGCTCCCACAAGTACCTCTGTGTGTGTGTTCTTCCCCTTACAGGGAACACAGGAAAGCTCAGCTGTAGATGAAAGCACAAGAACAAGCAAGATGCCAAACAACCTGGCTTTACAGCTTCGCACAGCACAGAGAGAGGGGGAAGGAGCAGAAAGAGGCACAGGGCACAGGGTCCAAGCTCCACGCAGCAGAAGCGAAATGCAAAAGAATGAGGGATTACTGGGACACGGTCAGGAGGTGCGGCTGAGTTAAACGGGAGAACCAAATGACTGTTCCTGGTTTTGTTTTAAAATTGAGCGGGAATACCATGAGGATGCGTGAGCTCAGGCAGACGATAGCAAGCCTATGCTGTAGAGCCTGGTGTGGTAGTAGAAATGTCAATCCAAGTAACTGAGAACTAAAAAAGTCATCATAATACAGCCGGTATTGTTTGGGAGGATAATCCCTTCAGACTTACGTGCTACGGGACAAAAAAGCCCAATGCAGTCTGAAGTGCTGCCACCCATCAAGCTTGTTGCATTTGCGGCGCTTGGACCTGCACAACAACAGACCCAGAAGGAAGCAATCGTCTGTGAAAAACCCCGTGCTACAGCAGGGTGGTAGAGAGAGAATTCAGATGCAAAGTTGCCGAGGGCCAGACTCTGCTACAGTATATTTATCTGATATTATCACTGTGGAGAGCAGTTCCTGGGGCAGACGAGGAAGCCACTGTACGAGATGAAACCAGGCCGTGAGTCTTGCATCCCATGGAGAACCAGTGTTCCCGCTGGTGCCTAAGCAAAGCCAGCAATTCAGGGGAGCGACTGACAGCACAGCCAGCATCTACCTCCAGCTGCCAGATTTACCTCAAGCTCTGAATAGGCCTCTGCAAGAAGTGCCATTTCTGAGAGCAAGGAGGGATCGCAATGGCCCAAAAAGCCATTGAGTTTCCAAGCTGATCACCATATATTTTGGCAACTATCAGCATTTTTTATATTTTGCATGCATTTGATACTCCGCTTAGAAATAACCAAGCGGGGCTGAGGGCTGGAGGATAAGATACCCCCTGCGCTGTGTGTGCTCCCCGCTGCAACCAGCTCCTGCAGCTGTGGCTAGAAAGCACTGCAGGCTCCTGCTAGTGTCAGGCATTTAGACCCTTAGAAAAACAAAAGGGTTTGAATGACATGACTATGAGGGTTTTTTCTGTATTATATTTATTCTGGGAAATACAAGGTGGGAGGATTAGTTCATATTTTCGACTACAGGAGGTAAATCAAGACACAGGTGTGTATAGAGTGTGTGAGTTTGGAGTTGCTGCTGTTTAATGGACTGCAGTCACGTATCACAGCATGTGCGCATGTAATTGTCTCCCAAACTGGAGACTGAATCCTTAAAGGTTCCCTTGCTACACATTACTTCTCTAAACAAGAGACGGAAATATAATACAGTATTACCAAAGTAGATGATTCATTCTGATATGCTACTTAAAACACGCCAAGGACATTAGCTACAGCTCAGCCAAAAACTCCCTGTCTGAAATAAACATTGATTTGATGGAGTCCTGCATTAATTTTTAAAATATAACAGCAGGGGGCAAGGAGGGCCAGGGTTTTTCTCTGCAAACTAGCTGCTTACACAATAGGAACGAGGTATGTTTTCAGTGCTTATTGTTCTTTTTCTAAATAGTTCTCCCCAGAAGCTGTATTTGCAATGGCAGTTTGAAGAATTCTAAGGTTTTTAAGGCTCTTCTTTCAGAATAATTCAGTTTTCAGTAAACAGTCTGGAAAAACACATGCTGCCTTGCACATAAGAGTGCAGAGATGTATTTTTAGGGTCATGAGCTAAATTAACATCTGGCTCGATTGATATTTCAGCTGTATTACAGGCATTTGGTCTGAATGTAGCCCACTGCTTATTTTTTGCCCTTGGATTATGCAATGGCATTTATTCTATATGCATATAGCATGCAACCTATCCCTAACAGCTGAATAAATCTTGGCTTTTCAGTCATCTGGCATACTTGTAGGTTCTCCAAATTTTTTGTTACTTTGCTTACAACTAATTACTCTGGATACAGCACTGTCTATTTATATGCTTTGTAAACACTCCCTCTTCCAAATGCTTTGTGGTATCATTTTCTTCAGTGTCGTTACAGAAGATTGTCAAGTGAGGGAAGCTGCTGAACTGGAGAGGCATAGGAAAGAATGGAAAATAAATCCCCTAACATCAACAAGGAAGTGATTGTCAGTGTTAGCAAATATTTCTCTGATAACTCTTCTGTTAAGTTATTTACAAATTTGGAGTAATATGTTACCTGCTGCTATGCAAAATGAAGATTTGGGTTTTTTTCCTGTCAGACTGCCAAGTGAAGTAACTTCAGTGCATAAAATCCCATAGAGCAGAACAAGCAGCTTTGGTGCCACTGGGATTCTTCCCACTACTTGATGACCACAGCAGTGATCAGTCTTTCAGTGCTGCTGCAGGCACCATCATTTCCTCAAAAGTATCATTAAGATAATAAAATTATCTTAAAATAGACACATGTCTTCATCTGTATGGATTAATGCATTGTCTCCAGTTCTGCATGTAGGACAAGGGCATGCTTGCCTGGCTGTTGCTAGTACATCTCATTTCTTCCAGCAATCAGTACGAAGCCCAGAAGGAAGTTTCCTATCCAAAGTTTGCTAAACCAAAGCCCTTCAAAATCTCTTCCTTCTGCCAAAGTGCAGAAAATGGCATTGTGAAGGCACAGAGTTGCTGCTGGCTGGCAGAGGCACGTGTGAAATTCTCCCCTTCCATGGGATCAAGTTCCTGAAATCTGGAGTTCTTCCACAAAACCCATGGGCATATTTGACAGTAACTGGGATTTTGCAAAGGTAAACTCAACCTGGCAGAGATGATATTGCCAAAAATGAAGGTTATGTTCATATAAAAAAGTGTGTCACTGAAATATCCAGATGGATTTGAAGAGAGGCTTTTACGTCTTGGAAAATTTAACACCATTTGGTTGCCACTGTTTCCTCAGGAGTCTGCTTTGACAAATGTGGTGTTTTAGGACCTGCAAATGCTCCAAATGGACTGCCCAAACTTTAACAGGAAGGCTCTGTTTTATCATCAGCCTCGTGCTGCCCCAGCTACCGCAGTGAATGACAGAAAATAAAACCCCAAACCAAAGCCAAAGCAAGCCCCACAAATCAAAAACCCCCACACCTTACCCCCCCCCAAACACCTAAAAAACCCCCCAAACTTGTGAAGAATATTAAGCTTAGGGAAATAATTTTATAATAAATAATGTTGCTTCAAGAATAATGCAAATCTGAAAACATTTGTGGATATTTGTCCAACTTCTTAATGTGTATTTAAACTATGAAAGTCCTTTCTGAGATAAGAAATGTTATAGCTGCAATTCTTTGTAAGGGAATAAAATGTTAATTTTGTTAAAAATTTTTATTAAAATCCATCTTGTTCCAACATGCAAATAAGAATGCTGTTATATTTACATATGTAACTGAAATCATTGCAAGTTAGCTATTAAGAGAGAATACTTTGCTTTGGAAAAGAGCAGCTAGCTTACATGTGTTGGCTGACCAATTTAAAGCAAAGCTAAACAACTGATAACCACAAATGCTTTTTTTTGTGATCTCCAAACCATAAAATAGAAAATGAGCAAACTATAGAATTTTTATGTAATTTTTTTTTTTCCTCTTACTGGTTTTAAAGATGTCTACATTTTGGTCTGTGTGAACATCTGTCTCAGCTGGATAGTTTCAGACAAGTTTAAACAGCCCCAGTAGTTTCTGAAGGGATGTAAAAAGTATATTGTTGTCCCTGTGTTTCAAAATGGAGACTGAGGTAAGGTTTGGCGTCTCCTGCTTCAAAGCAAATGGTTAAAATCTGGCAGTGCAGAAGATCGTTGTGGCAGACTGATGTCTCTTGCCTTGCCATTACAAGTCACGCAGGACCTGGAGTACCAGAAGAAGGTCGGAGCCCTGTGAAAAATAACCCACGATCCTGTAAGGACTTTAGTGTGCAATGTGAAGTTGCAAACAAAAGTTAATGCTGGTATTTTGACAAGTTCTGGACTTCTCAACCTTGATGAAGTTCATTCATTAAACTGTTGCATGTGCATTTGGGTCAACATGCTGCAGTTATTCCTATCATCTGTTCCTCAACTTTTGACTATGTCTAAGCCAACACCGGATAACTAAACCACCATGAGGTTTTTACAGCTCTCTGTAATAAGAATAATCCAGGCACATCTGGCTTAATGAACTTGTTTGATCCAAGCAGAAAAAAAAAGTCTCATCTTTCAGATGTATTCATAGTTTTTCTCTATTTTTTTTAATTTGCTGGAGCGTGTCCAGAGAGGGCAACCAAGTTGGGTGAGGGGCCTGAGGCACAAGTCTGATGAGGAGCAGCTGAGGGAGCTGGGGCTGTTTAGTCTGGAGAAGAGGAGGCTGAGGGGAGACCTC
>JAVJGG010000090.1:17297506-17337320 GCA_035590195.1 Aviceda cuculoides | reverse complement strand
CCCCTGCCCGCGCCTACCCCCCGAGCTCCAGCCGTAGCCCCGCGAGGTCCTGGGTGCCCCCGGAGGAGCGGCGGGGGCTGCGGGGTGCCGGCTGCCCCGACGGAGCCCGCCCGTGCCGGCGGCTGTGCGTCTCTCCCCTCCGCACTCCTCTCCCTCGTCTCTCCCTCTGGCTTTCCTGCATGTCGCCGGTCCCGTCCAGCACCCTCGGGTCACCTTTCCCCCGTCCGAGCCCACGGCCCGGCAGGCAGCCTGGCTCTGGGGAGCCCGGCCCGGGGAGGGTCACGCGGGTGGGGGGCCCCCCGTGGGGCGGGGGCAGCCTGACCTGAGAGCCAGGACACCCCTGCACCCCGAGAGGGAGCGGGGGTCCTGGGGGAGAGCGTGCCTCTGCACCCACAAGTAACGCGGCTGCTCGTCCTCCCTAGCTATTGACACACAGCGAACAAACAAAACCTGCAGAATTGACGTTTAGGAGGTGAGGCTACTCTCTTAATAACAGAGGTGGCCAGATGAGGTGCCCTGTATTTGCAGGCTTCTGCAATAGGCTGAGGTATTTCTAACGCATCGTCATCTGCGATGCGAAGGTAGAGCTCCGCTCTCTATAGTTTGCCTGAAAGCAGCCTAGGCGAGATGATGTAAACTTTTGGTAGCTGTAACGATATTGTAGAGGTTGCCAGTACGGGTCTCTTTTTGTGAAGTGCTTGTTTTATTCTGGCTGTGGCTTAAATTAAGTTTACTGAGAGCTGCAAGCTGGACAGAGAAGGATTTGTCCTGTGTTGTAGTGAGGATTATGCTGCTAAAGCGTGCCTGGTGTATAATCTGTGTGCGCCCGAATGCTTATGAGCAGTTACGTGGCTGCCTGAAGGTGGCCTTCCCAGGAGATCTGCGTGTTCAGTGGCTGGGGGGGATGATGGGGGACAGACTTCTTCACGAATCGTCTGAGTGCAATTGAAAAAAGGGCTTTACCTGATATCTGTAAAGGGACATTGCTGATAGAGAAACATAAATTGAATTACAGTATAGTACAGTAGCAAAGATGCAGTTTACCAGAGTTCAAAATCAGAGAGACCTTCAGAACATGTATCTCTATGTTTCTATGCTGTTTACCTAATTTACATCACTAGAGAGAGAGCAACCTGGTTGCTTGCCTGTGTTAAGAAACCGGAATTCTTCGTAAAAGGATCAGGTTTCCTTAGCATATATCAAACCAGTCAATCCCTTGCAACCTAGACCCCCTTTTTTGTAAAAATGCCATTAGGTCAGACCTGCTACCTGTATAGGGGTGTCTCTGCAGGTTAAATAAATAAAACTCCTATAGCTGCACAACTCCTAAATCTCTCACGAAATTTGTTGATGGAATATTTAATTTTAAAACACGAACAGCCTTGTGTTACCCTTGTCTCTTGCAAGCACTGAGTTGTAGAGCATTTGAAGAGTGGTCTACAAAATGTACAGAGACAAACCCCGAAAGAAGAAAGTATTTCAAAGGAGTGGGAATTTCAGCTGTGTACTTTTGCCTTAATACAGAGGAAAACATTTAGTGTACACTACCTAGACAAGAGAACTAGTGTAAGAAATCAGGGATGTACTCATAAACTGGTTCTAAAATCACATCTTTTTCATTAATTTTTCTCCTTTTAGAAATACTAACAGAGTTGACTGTTCATCTGGATGTGGTAGTTTCTCATCTTAAGCCAGATGCTGCCCAGAGTGTTTGGGCCACCAGGCAGGGAGTTTCCTTTCCTCTGAACCACGTCACTGTTTAGGGTTCCTCTTGGGCTCCTCAGAAGGAAAGAGCAATATATCTTTTCATCATCTGTGTCTTACCTTATCTTGTGTCTCTCCCTTTCCCCCTTCTTTCAAATTGTGTACTTGCAGCAAAGGATTCAGGAGCTGCCCCCTCGCTGGTTAGGTGCACAGTGTCATCTGTGCCCGAAGGGGATGTGACTGTCACCTGGGGAGAGGCTTTGGAGGCTGCTGTGTCCCCTCAAGCTGTGGTGATAGTAGGTCTCTTAAGACCTGGGAAGCAGCACTGGACCTGCTGGCTAATCTCATTATAGCAGCAAAGGGAGATATCTTGAAAGATAAGGCTTTTCGTGGCCCAGGGCATCTCTGTCCACAAGGTGCTATCACCTTTCCCAGAGCCCTCCACAGGCTTGATGGACACAAACTTGGCCATTCTCCTCACCAGACCTGCAGAGGAGATTGAGTGAAGCAATGCATGTGGGGCAGGTGCTGGTATTTAAACCATCATCACTGATGAGCACAGGGTTGAATACATCTGTGCCAGTTACGCTGGGAACAGGTTTCCCTGCCTTCTCTAGCAGCCAGCTAGGGATATTTCTTCCTTTAAACTTGAGGTTTAGGAAAGTAGTCTGGAATGAAGAGGATACTGCTGTGCACTGACCAAACCTGAGCTCTATATGCTGCTGAATAGTCTTCAAAGGGTGGAATTTTTCATTGTTGCTTGCCACAACTTACTTTGAAGCTTATCAGTTTCCTCATCCATCTGTCACCCCTAATGGAAAAAAAAAATAAACATGGATAGTTACTGTCCACTCATAGGAAGAGACAAACAGCCACAAGATGTCAAAGATTATCAGAAAGAGAAGCTCTATTTTAAGTGGTAGAATAGCTCAACCGCATTTGCTAGTGCCTTCCTCCAAACAATTATATAGTTGCCCTCAGCTTGTGCTTGCATGTAAAATAGGAGAGAGGATGAAAAGGTAGGAGGAGGGGAGGAAGCTCAAGAGATACCTCAACTCTAGAACAGGACATAGCCAAGGAGTACTGGAACATCTTCATGTGTGATGTTAGATGGGGAAACATAGCCAGCATTCGAGTCATCTGGAGTCTTCCCTGCCACATGCTTTTGCATTTCTCTATTGTGGTGTCCCATCGGGGCAAGTCTCCCCAGGAGCTATGAGCTCAGCTAAGGCATGCTGTCCAGGGTTTCTGCAGGCTGCTTGCTTTGTTCCTTGTACCTATGGCAGATGATGGATCAAGCCATGTGCACGTTACGTAGCAGGGAGCCTGGTGGCTTAGTGGCAGTGCTGGTGTGAGAATGGAGACTGTGAACTGGGCTGCTCTGCAGCTTAAAGGCTGCAAATGCAAGGAGTAGTGATCTTGACCGAGAAGGGAGGGTTTGCACGAATGGATTCTCTCAGAAAGACCGAATTTCTTTTTTTTCATCTTTGGCCATGGAGGGCTCCCTTGTACAGCTTCGCTTTAGGTTGCATGTGGTTCCATTTACAGAAAGTTTTACTTTTTGTGAAAAGAGGTAGCAGGAAAACTAACGTTTCCCACGCATTAGAGGACCTCCAGCCCTATGGTTGATTCTGGTCCCTGTTTTTTCTCTTAGCTGATCTCTCATCTGTTCTTGACATTAGCTGGAGAACACTGTGTAAGCCAGACATTTGACTTTACCTCTTACTAAATGTTTCTGTATATCTAGTTACATCTGTGTAATTTACAGCCCTTGGAGCATTTTGGAATTTCTTGCCTTCCTACAGTGTTTGCTGGGAGGTGACGGAGGCAGATACCTGACGCACAGCTTGTCCCTGGCTGATGTTGTGGAAGAGGCTGTTGTAATGTTAAGGGGAGTCATCTTTGCATTTTGGGCTCTGGGGTTCCTTGAGTACCCTGACTTTGGAGGTAACTAAAATGTTTTATGCTGTTTTTAATTGCGAATCCATTTTGCGCCCATGAAAGTCAAATAAATAAATAAAGAGCTGTCCTGACTTTTAGCTGATAGTGCAATGCGTGGACTTTCTTCCTAACACAGCTATCTCCTGTCACTGAGCTTCTTGTTGGATCAAAAGATGATGTGTTGTGTGACACAGAAACTATGAACTTGAATTCTGGTCTTACGAGCTGAAAAAACCAAAGTGAGTATCCCATAGCTGACCTACTGTTTGGACAACAGTCATTATCAGGTCTTTTGCAGGAGTGGCAGAGCTGCTCCAGTAGATGTTTCATGGCTGTAGCAGGAAAAAGCCTGAAGAGAGAAGTAGCTGGGGACAGCAGTGGTTAAGTAAAAAGCATGCCCTTCCAAGCATGTTGGGATTTGTAAGGTGTAGTTTCCACCCTGCTCCCCTTTTGTGATCAGAACTGGAGTAATGATGCATATTTTTGAATATCCTGTATATTCTATGCATTTTCTTCTAAAAACCATGATGTATCTACAGTTTTACAGTAGCAATAGCAATGACAAAATATTACCATTATCATGCCTTACTGTTCTTAAGTTATTCATTTGTTCTGATTGCCAAAACTTAAGCTCTGACAATATGCAAATCCACATGTAGGTATATAACCAAGGGACCTAATTTTGTCCAAGATCCAGCGCGCTTACTTGCTTTGAAAACTTTGAGCAGATGTTTTGAAGAATGCTGCAGGAGACTCTTTAAGATATGTCATAACAGGAAAAGTATGTTTAGTTCAATTTTATAAAGCTTCTTTTCCCTGCCCCTGTAGTTTGGAATCCTGTCTAAATAAGTACTTTGCCTGAAAACCAGTGGGGCAGTTTGTGAATACAGTCCAGGCTGCTGATCGGGTGGAAAAGAAAAGGACAGCAGAGAGGTTTGCCAGCTGGAGAGCAGGTGATGCTGGACAGTGCACTTTTTAAATTATTGTTTGAACCAACACACCTGTAAGGAATGGGAGTTGGTTGGGTCTATAATGCTTCCTTTCTCCTCCCAGCATTTGCCATGAATGTTTTTCCTCATAACGGGAATTGTGGGGAGGCTCAGCCAGTGGGCTTTGGCAAGTGTCTATCAAGGGCTGGGCTTGTGGAGGGGGCAGTTGAGAACTACCTGCTGTCTGGGTTGGACTGGACTGGACTGGGCTGGGCTGGGCTGGGCTGGGGAGGGGGCCCACAAGAAGCAGTGGCACCAGCTGTGAAGTACCCCTTCCACTAAGGGGGGCTTGGTTTGAAAACTGGGGTGAAACCCCCCAGTAAAACCTCTTCAGTGGAAGGAGAGTAAGTAATCAAACCCATCCTCTGCTACACCAATTAATTTTGACTCTTTGACTCTTTTTTTCTTTTTTTCCCCCCTTTTTTTCACTGAGCAAATTGATAAAACCAGATTTTTGCTCTGTGGTTTTCATGCACTTGGATGTTTCTGGAATGTTTGAATTGCAAACCCTTGGAAGGGATATTAAGATTTTTCACTAAATACTGCTATATATGTGTGTGTGTGTGTATATGTACATATATATATAAATATTTAAATCATAGCATGATTTTTTTGTCATTATACCATTACTAATACTTGGTTTATGCATACCTTATCCTCTGAGCTGAAGGTAACTTGGCAGTGGGAGGAACTTGTCTGTCATTGCTGTTTGAACCATATGTTCCTGTATAAAGTGATAGGGCTTTCTTCCTGCATTCTTTTTTGCTGTGCAAACCTGATTAATTAGCTGGCAAAGTTAGATCACATGAAGTCACAGGTGTTTAGCTGCAGCTGTGTTACTTTCAAATACTGTTTATTCCAGATACTCAAGTGTTCTCTGGCATGGTCCAGCAAACACTTTTAGTCAATCTAGTGTTACGAAAAATCAGTGAGGTTACATACGTTAATGAGCAAGAGGGTTGAGCTGAGGCTTGAGTGTGAGTTGTTAGTATCAGAACTATATTTCTGATATTTTAGAAATATTTCTTCTTAGAACTGAACAGATATAGGTCACTACAATCGTTACATACATCTGTTTCTGTGCCTGGATGACCAACATTTAATAAATGAGAAATATATTCTCTGCTAAAGATTCAGTCACTGATAAGAGTGTGATTAGGTGCTAATCTGGCTAATATAGTAATTGAATAAAAACCAGCAGACAGTCTGTTTTTAACCATGGTAAAAATGTATTTTTTGCCCAACATCCAACACTTTTCATTTAAAGCAGATTTTGAGCATGTAACCTCTATCAACCTTATATATGTTCATTGCAATCAGTAAGCCTATGATACATATCAGTATTGCACTTGCCTATCTGAGCATGAAGTTTTAAGTTAAAATGTGATGGAATTTTTTTACTTTGTGAAGAGCATGTCTTATTTGTAACATGACAAAATTTTATAATACAGGAACAAAAGTGTGCCACATTTTCATATATGGTAAAATGGTGTGATATAGTGACAAGACTGATCGCAGGTCAAAAGTATCTAATGATCTCTACAGGCATTAACTTGTCACTTATTTTATAATTTCTTTACAGTAACATTTTTTTTTTCTTTCCAGAAAGAAATTTACTACATAGCGGCATTCATATTTGAAGGCTGCTGCAAGAAAATATAAACCAGATGCAGTTACTTTATTAGTAAAAGCCAGTGTAAAATATATGTACTATATATGAGGGCATACATAATCCTAGATCTTTGTGTAAAACGTCTTCTCAGCATCAGTGGAAAGTTGTACAATGTGATGGCTTTGATCCAGGACTTGCTGAAGTCAATGGTATCTTGCCATTGACTTTGGATGTTGAATCAAGCTCTTAATTCCTTGGAACTCTGAAACTGTAGATGTTTTCTTACATGTTCTTTTCTTTCTTTCCCTTTTAGGAAGACTCTCCTTTTTATTGCAATATGTGTAGCTATGGGTTTTGCACAAGGACCCAAACAAGGTGAGAACACTTTTTTTATAACAGGACATTTCTATAATCTGTTATTAGATGAAAAGAGTAAATGGCTGTTGTTACTAGTGACCTTAGGTTCAGTTCCTTAATGGTGACTTAAAGAAAATACCAGCTACAGCGTAGCGATAGCAAAAGTTTAAAGCAACCAGTTTGGAAAAGATGACCTTTTGAAAATTACTCAGATTTTCTGTCTATGAAATTGCTTACATATTTAAGCAAGCTCTTCATAAAAGAGAAGCCTTGTACAGTGAAAAGGCTTTGATTGTGTCTTCACTGCAAGTGGGTGTCCTTGGGGGTGGCAAGCTATGACTTGAGTTACCTTTGCACTTAGGGCTGTGCAAGCAAACCACTGCATATAATAAAGGCTTAGTCTAGGCTGGCATCACTAAAGCAAAAAGTGAAATAGTGTATTCATTTGGTTTTGCATTCAGATGCAGATGTTAGCGAGGAAATAGGGTTCCCTTGTTTTTAGTTTCTTTTTTAATCTGCCAGCTGTTATAACTGCACCAGATGTGCAGCTTGCACTAGAGACTGCTGCGGGAATATTAGTGTCCCAAAGCGGTAGAGGCTAGCATGCCATTTAGTCATTTCTTCTCTGTCAGGAGAGTGGTAGCATCGGTTCTCTGCCATGTTCCTTCACAGGTGAAGCAAGAAATAGGTTACCCTTGGCTGGTAAGTATGTTAGCTGCAAAGACTCAGTTGAATACAAACAGCTGGGTTGCATGGTTAAGACTAGACTCATTCCTGATAACGTTTTGCTAGAGCCCTGAGGGATATCTCGGCAGCCTCCCACTGTTCTTCTCACCAATGACTTTTTCCTTCTCATCAACTGCAACTGGCAAAGCTCGGTTTTTACTTCAGTTGCAGTTGGTTCCCCTGCGCACACCCCTGTTCTCTCTGTAGTTTTGCCTTCCATTAGTTACTTGTTTGCCTGGTGAGACTGGTTGTTGATTTTTCACATTCAGCTCAATGGGGGACATATGCTTTTGTGATGATGGGATTTTCCCAGATTTTCCTAACAGCTGGGCCTGTTCTAATCAGAGGAGGGGCAGCACCTGTAGCTGTGTGTGGCCTGCCCTGCTCCAGGCCTGCAGGGATGGAAAGGGAAGAGGCTGTTTTAGGGAGGCAGTTTGCACTTTCCCAGTAGTGGGAGCAGATGGGGGATGCCAGAGACAGGTGTGCTGCAATGGTTTGAGTTGTCTTCGTCACTCCAGCCCACCCTCCTCTTCTGCAAAGAAATAAACAATTTCTCTCACTTCTCACGTGCCCCAGCCTGACAATTGCTTTTCTAATGAAACTTCAGGCGAGGACTGTGAAGGCTACAGGACTGGGGGGCAGCAGTGATGTGGGGGAGTGGGTGCAGTCTGGGCCTTATTTGTCTCTTGGCTGAGAGTAGCTCTGTGCACAGAGCTTTGCAGAAATGGGGTAAAGCCTCCAGTCTTGACATGCTTATATTTGATTTTTTGTGTGTTTGTTTGTTTTGGGGTTTTTTTTTGTCACCAGCAGATGAAGGAGCTTTCCTACTTTTTTTTTTTTTTTTTTGATTAATCAACAGCATTTCTAGATAGGTGTATGAGAAGCCTTACTGAATGAGAAGGCCCCTTTATCCCCTGTGCACAGATGCCATACATGACTTCAATTTCCTTAAGTGCTTGCTTGGGACGGAAACGATGCATTGAACGTTGGTGCAACTTTCTGTCCGTGCGTTAATTTGGTCCCTTATGTGCTTTATTTGCACAGTGTGTAAATAAGGTTGCAAAAAGTAGTTCAGAGAACAGCAGAGTGAGGAAACTGCCTCAAAAAAAGAGCAGCTCAAGTGTATCCTTTAGTCTCAGTATATAACCTGCAGAGCTAGCACTATTCCATTTGCAGTGGTTAGAGTTTGTCCAGGAAGAGGATTGTCTGCCCGTTAGGAATATGTTAACACTTAAGTTGTTATTAAAACTTTCTTGGCAGTTGTCTTTTGAAAGAGGACTGTTCTGCCAAATATGGAGATGCTAGCTAGGGTGATTAACATTCCTTCTCTCCTGAGCTGATGGGAAGGCCTGTGCATGCTTTACCTGAGAAGCTATGCCTTGTTCGTTTTGGTAGGCTGCTATAAATTGTGTTCAGCGAAATATATGTAAAGATACAGCGTCAGCCTTTAGGAATAGTTCTTCAAGTGCAGCTCAAGGACATACAGAATCGATGAATCTGGCTGGCTTTCCTATGCCAGTCACTCAGCTTGGTGTCCGGGAGAGCACTTGTTGCAGCCAGGTATCTTAATTTACCCAATTGCAGATGCAGCATCACCTAGGAAATGGGCAGCCAGATGAGTTCTTACTCTCAGTTCTGGTGGAGCTGACGGATGAATGACCCTTGTCTTTCCCTTACCCATACTGGTAAAGCAAGTAATGTGTATGCTAGGACTGCTGAAGTGGAGAGAGCACCCCAAATATCCTGCCTTCAGAGTAGTCATGAGTATGGAGGAATGTGGAAAATGAACAAGAGAGACTGAACAGAAGAGGGATGTGGAACAATCAAACAGCCAAATCCCCTTATCCTTTCCCAGTTCCTTTTTGGGATTTTCTTTGTGCTGCAAGAGGGTCAGAAGATTTTTTGCCAAAGCCCACGTTAGGTTTTCCCTCCCCTCATGATGCAGTAAGGTGAATTTTTCAAGTCCTTCTAGAAGGTGGAAGGAAAGCACTTGACACCAAAACCCCAAAACAACTTTTCCTTCAAAAAAATGAGCTGTTACAATTTGGGGGACTAATGAGTTGAGTAAACAGTAAGTGAAGACAGATGTTGTGCAGACATGGGTAAACAAAGAAAACTGGCTACTGATAGGTAAAGAAAATAGTGGTTGTCATGCTGGGAGGAAGAGTTGAGAGGGTTGCCTGCTCCCAAAACCCTGTGTACTGCCAAGAGCTTCTGAAAGCCTTAAAATAAAATAAAAATACATGTTGGACCAGAAATGAAATGACTGGCCAAAAAAGCTTGGAACAGCCTTTTGGCTTGACGGTGGGTTAATAGGCAGCAATTCAGCAAGGAATAATTAGCTGATACTTAATCTTTTGCTGTCATTTTTCACACAGCATTTATTTGTGTTTAGCTTTCTTGGGACCTGTCATTGTTTGCAGAAATCTGTTTGCAGGATGTGGAGAATGTGTCTTATTTCTCATCATGCTCTCAGATTATTTTCCTTTTTTTTAATAACTTTTAAACAATGTGCGGTTTTCAAATCAGAGCTGCCAAAATTTTGGCAATTTTGCTTGCAGCTTGAGATTTACTAGCAATACTCCTTGAATGTCCTTTTTTTTAATTGACTGGTTTAAGCCAGTTTAAGCTTTTTGTTTTATACTTTAATTTATACTACTTTGGACAGATCACGTGCATTGTTATTTTTAAATACAAATATATAATTACAAATATATTAAAATACAAATACTTGCCAAATATTTCAGGTCAGGATGTGATATTTAGGCACAACCTTAGGTTAGATTATTAGCTATTCTCCTCTGTGCGGTCAGCTGGCCCAGCCGGCGCACAGAAGTGCTGGAGCGGTGTTTCCAGCCTTGGGATATTATTTATGTGTGTAAGACGTCTGTGTTGCCCAGAGCTCAGGACTTGTGTTTCTTCCTAGCTTTCACAAGGGCAATACAAGTACGGCTTTCTCCTCTCTAACTACATGCAGACCACGCAGGACTGGGGTCCCGAGAAAGTGTGGTGGTTCGTTAGCAGATGCGTTGTGCTTCGAAGCTCTACTATAACCTGACCCCTGTTATCAGTTTGACAGATAAAAATACAGCCATAGTAAATTAATTGCTCTGAGGCAAAACATCTTGAGAAATTGGCGTACTTATGACTTTCTGCAAAGATATGCTTTCTCCATACCTCTGTCTGCACTGGCTACCTGCCAGCATAATCTTGGCATGTCTGTGAATCTGAAACATGACTAGAAACACTACAAAGTGTGTAATTAATTTTCAAGATGTACGATGCATTCAGGTTGATGTTTTGGTTCCAATTTATAAGCCACTCTCAAGGAAATCTCAGGCTCTTTTCATAATTTACCACTGAAACTAAGCCAACATCTGTCTATTCTTAAAGTTTGCTATGAATACATTCAGTCAACAGAGAAAGGGAATACTGGGAAACGAGACCTTTTTTCACTAAAAGAGTGAACATCCATTTGTTTCAGTTGCTCTTTTTCTTAATATAGCAGAGAATCCTTAACTTTCCTTGGTTACTCCAAATTTTTGTTATGCCATTTAATAGCTTTATTTACTTAATATAAGCACAATGTGAATAGTAAGAGTACCATCAGCTAAATGCTATGGCAAGTGCCATTCTCTCCCTGTCAGGCTTATTAGATCAGTGCAATTGTTAGATACTACTAGTCATTTTTAATATAGGCAGTTCACTGAAGCTTAGGTCCAGCCAGTTGTTCCAGTTAAGGGAGAAAAAAGATCATATAGTATGCTTCTCTGCAATGCTGTTTATGAAAACGACAATGTTCAGTTTCCCCTTTTGCAGAAAATTGGAAGAATTAGGTTAGAGGGATCTTGAACTCATGTGGTCCCACCTCCTGCTGAGATCAGGGTCAGTGTTGAAGTTAGTTCAGGTTGCTGGGTCCTGTCCAGTTGGGCTTTGTGTAATCTCCATTCTTGGAGATTTTAAATGTTTCTGGCCCCCTGGTCCAGCACTTAACCACTTTTGTGGTGAGAATGCTTTTTCTTTGTTTGGAGCTGGAATTTCTTGTGTTACAGCTTGTGCCCATTACTCCTCATCTTCTATGTTTTCCCTATAACCTCAATTCAGGTAAGGGACAATTGTAATTAGATTCCCCCAAACCTTCCCATCTCCAGGCCAAGCAAATGTAGCTCCTTCAGCCTTTTCTTATGCCATGTGTTTTAGCCCCCAGCCTTCTTGTCTGTTATTTCCATGATTGTGTTTTCTATCAGTCTCTGCAGTATTTCTGTAGCACCTTTCACAAACACCCGGGCAAGCACTTTTACCAATCAGTGCCATAAGTGCTGTCTTATTTTGTGACCCTTCAGGAAGACTGCTGGGGATGTGTGGTTTAGCTCCTATTCAAGCCTTTGTAATGTTTCTGTTTCAGCTGAATCATAAGGGATCTAACAGTGTCGTTGAATTCATACTGAAGCATGAAGGTGTTCATGCACACAAACTCCATGCCTCAATCTGATTTAGGCAATAACAAATGAATTTGGTAATCTTTGACAGTTGATTTAGCCTTTAGGAGGAAAGTGGCTTTGATTTCTTACCCCAGGTCACATGTGATTGTCAGGAGTCTAGATAATTGTGTTCCTGTGCATTAGGTGAAGATATTTAGCCAGGTAAAAGATGGAGATACTGTAAGGTCCAGGCTAAGGAAAGGGCTAAAGCACAAAGCTCACATTATGTAAGACACGAGGGAATCCAACAGTGAAAACACCACTGCCCATTGCACCCTGTAGAAAGATCTCCTAGCCAGACTTGATATGCCAAAGCCAAATCTATAGGATGTAAATCAGTAGATTCTCTGTCTCCTGCTGTGGGGTGCACTCTTAATTCACTATCTTGTCTGGGTAGCTGCAGCCTTGCATTCTCTAGGAGGCCAGATGAGCCAGAAGATAGCAGCACTGCCCCTTGGGTCCTGACATTTTGCCTCTTTCCTTGCTCCTCACCATTTCTGCTTCTGCAGAGTTCATCTCATCTGTGGCCCTAACAAGTAAACTGTGCGGAGGGAAAGGAGGTGGCAGCAGCACACTCTGTTGCATGTCCCCTTGGAAAGATTTTGTTTTCCTTTAGGCTGACTAACTTTGGCACAGATACATAATCAAGGGCGATCCCACTGGGAAAACAATTCCCTTTGAAGCCAGCTCTGTAATGACACAGGGCCTTGCTTGATGGGAGGAGAGCTCCCTGGTGGAAGCACAGCAGTTCTTCCCAAGTACCAGTTGAATTACCTCTGCAGCACATAATAGCTCCTCGGCAAGGCTTACCTTTGTATTTTCCTTTGAGCCAGTGACTCTTTTGGTGCTCTGCCGAGGTGTTACTGTGTTATAAATAGCTTTTCCCTTCTTAAAAACAAAGCAACCCTCCCCTCAAATGCTTTCCTTTAAACTTTTCAGATAAAGAGGAAAAGCATGGGTTTATTGCAGAAGGCTTTTGCAGAAGAAAAAGTTAAAGGTTAAGAGAAAAAATTATCTGCTCAAAGAGTAGGCAGGATTAGCCAAATAACAAAGCGTGTTCATTGATTACTGTGAAAAGTTTGAAGACAGCAAAGGGGATTTTTCAGTTTCATAAATGAAGTAAGCTACAACGGACATTATGGGGGCCTTTGTGTGTTTGGGTTTTGGCTGTTTTTGGTTTTTTTCAATGGAGATTTTGTTCTGGCTTTAATTATATGTTCGATTTATGTGAAAGATTAGTGTCAGGCACACCAGCCTTGCCTTGCTGTGTGCAGTATATATGCTCTGGGAAGATTTGTTAAGATGTTGTGTGTACATTTGTTTATATGGACCTGAATTTGTGAGCTTGTAAACAAAATTAACAGTATGCCTTTATTTCTTTTTACAGCAATAGATGTTCTTCGTCAACTAGGCCTTGTGAAAGATGTTCAGCAGGCCTCAGAGACGACAGTGCCCTCGTCATCTCAGTTACCTTATGGTGTTCATCTAACTGTATCAGGAATTGTACTAACTAGTGATGCACATATTGAGTTCCCTGTCATTCAAGTCATACCATCAAATCTAGGGCATCAGTTCACCATATTGGTTGGGTTGTACTCTTACAGAGTAAATAATGCTTTCCTTTTCAGTATTAGGAACAAAAATAGACTGCAGTTTGGTGTCCAGCTGCTACCGAGAAAGGTAGTGGTGTACACTGGAGGGAAGCAGTCTGTATACTTTGATTATAGCGTTCACAATGAACAATGGCATTCATTTGCCATTGGCATTAGATACAAGACTGTCTCAATATTTGCTGAGTGTGGAAAGAAGTACTATAGCAGGGAAGTACTTTCTGACATGGAGACATTTGATTTGGATGGTTTATTTACCCTGGGAAGGATGAACTCTCACTCTGCCAGCTTTGAAGGAGTTATATGTCAGCTAGATATTATTCCCGCTGCAGAAGCCTCTGCAAACTATTGTAAATATGTGAAACAGCAGTGTCGCCAGGCTGAAACATATCGATCTTTGCTAGGAGCTCCACATGTGTCAGATGGGCTGGATATTTTTTCAAAGATGACGACTGATGAGAAAAAACAGGCAGAAGGTATATCAGCTTATAGAAGGAAAGAAGCATCAAACATTCCTGTTACCAGTACTGCTCAGATTCACTTTCTGCCAGAATACTTTGAGTCAAGAAATGTCTCTGCATCAGAGTTTGCAGAGGCTGAACCTCTGTTGCTGGAAGCCTGGCCTGAAACAGAACTCCAGGAGAATGTCAATCTGCCTCTTCATCAGCAGGAGATGAGCAAAAAGAGAAACATCACGAAAAACCCCACAGGATCATATCCAAGTACTTTAGATAATACCACAGAAGATGCAGGCAGGCAAAGTGAGCCTTCTCTGATCTCCCCTGTAAAACAGAGTAAAGCTAAAAGCAAGGGAATGGACAAAGCAAAACAGCATTTAGATGAACCAAACAATAAGCAGCAAATCTTCAACACAACCCCATACAGTTTACCTGCTGACCTCTCTCTGGATAATCAGCTCAGTCCAGGGCAGGAAGGTGCATTTGATGCTGATGAGACTTATCACATGGGAAACAGTTATGAAATTGGTATTGATAATTATCCTTATGACTATGAAGATCTCGACAAAACGTTTCAAATGGGAAGTGTCAGAGGTCCAAAGGGGGAAACCGGACCTCCTGTAAGTTATCTTTACTACTTTTTTTACTGTAATGCAGCAACATACATTTAACAGAGGCTTTGAAAGAAACTTCACAAAGCATGCCAAAACTGTGACTGCAACTTCTCCTGGCTGTACCGTACAAATGTTTGTCTGCCTTAAGTATGTCTCTTTCCCACATGTGATTTTGGTGTAAGTGGTGTATATTTTTATTTCCTGGCAGAATACAAAGACATTCAAGACTTTCACATTCTGGTGAAGTGGTAGGCAACCCAGACTTCTTTAAAATTTGAAATGCAGCCGGGTGTTTGTAACTGCTAATTATGGAGACTGCTTGCTTAATAAAATTACAGGATAAATTCATACAGTACACAAATGTAGACATTGATCCATGAAAAGAAAAACCAGGCTGTTTGGAAGACTGACATAGTTGAGCAATGCTATCAAAATTCATAACTGTAGGATGAGACCAGTTGCAGAATCTAGCCTGGTAAAACCATTTGTAACCCAAGGTTATGGGGTCATGCAAACCTGCATGTAAAATGATTTTTAGAACAGTCTTACAAGACTGTGGCGTTTTTTCAGTTTGCAGGGTAAGTGGTTCCTGAAACAATTGCAAATGTACAGTAGTGCTTTTAATAGAAACCCATTTGTCTTTTCTTATTGTGTGCACAAGGCTCATAAACTTTTTAATATGTAAACATGGGAGCAATATATATGAAACTACAGACAAGAAAGAACAGCAGTTCCTGCTTAGCCTGGGAAATATGATAGTTAGTGCTTGGTTGAGTTTTTGGTTAACATTTTTAAACCATAGCATGAAGTAGATAATTCCACTTGCTCTTTTTTTTTTTTTTTTTTTTTGTGTGTGTGTGTATGTGTGTGCATTTGTGTGGTTATTACTGGAAAGCAATTTGATATCTGTTAAGCAGCTACTAACATACATTTGAATCTGCCCATAAATTTATTGCATGTATTCTTTCAGCACTGAAATATTATTTTCTTAAGGTAGTCAGTAACTGAAAACCTATTTAAAAGTTCAATTTTTGCTCTAAACAGGATCCAGATGCAAAGGGATTGTTATGCAATTGAAAAATGTGTTAACAAGTAATTCACGTTAGTCCAGGGGTGCTCTCGCTTAATCTCTTTTGAATGTGAAGTCAGTCTTTTTTTCTCTTTTTGTTCTTTATGATGGTGTTTATGGGGACATATCACTAAGTATGTAGCTGTCATCAATGTGACATCAATTTCCATTTGTGGAGCTTAGGACATTTAGTAACTACTAATGGAAGTTTATAGTTTTAGCACATAGCTTGTACATTGTGATTTCAGTCAGTTAGAGCCAAGAAAGTTAAATCAATTCTTTTTTACATGGCACAGAAATGGCTGCTGATAATGCTGTTGATTGTTTGCATTACGGAGGAACACCAAGCAAATGCTCTGATTTTTTTTTTCTAGACACAGACACTATACATGAAGTGTCAAAGATGATAGCTGATTTGGAGCATTCAAAGATGTCTCTGTTACCATTTTCTATGCCTGTCTTACAGACTGGGGGACACAGAAGTTTGTATCGTCCAGGAAGGCAGTTAGGGGAGACCTTGTGTCTTGTATAGTCTGTAGCAATCAATATGGTCCATTTGTGCTGAAGTGTTTTGCTGGGTCAGAATTTAAATAACATGCCCAAGGACTTAGAGATCTGTGGCAGAGCTGGGAAGTTAATCTAGACCTTTGTGAGCACTAGTTTGGGTGAAGGGGGCAGCAGCACCCACTGGAAGAGAGGCAAAGCTAAAGCACTGTGCTGTCAGAGAGGTTGATGCCAAAGGGAGAGGAGGCCTCTGCGTGGCCTTGTTCATGCAAGCTTTTGTGAAGAATTGTGCTCCATGGAGGTTGCATGGCACAGTACATGCCGCTGTTGTTGGCCTCAGACTTCAAGAGGTGAGCTTGGTTTGCTTTCTCAGTCTAGTACACCCATGTAGAGAAGACCAGAGATAATCCAGCTTTTATATGTGTGGCTCTAACACTTTAATACATAAGTACCCACAGAGTCTTATCAATGGGGAGCCTAAAAAAGCGACATTGAGGAACTTGCAAACTTCCCTCGCAGCAAAAAATCCTGATGAGGCATGAAAGCCCTCCCCCCCTTTTTTTTTTCTTCTTTGTTATGTTGTGGTTGGTTTGAATCTTCTTTCAAGAGTTCAACACAGAAATAATGTTTGTTCTATTGGAATTGACAGGCAAGAACTAGCTTTTGTGGTTCTTAAACTCCTTAGCTTCATTTTAGCTTTTAATCATCTACCAGAACTGATTCTTGCCTTGTATAATTAGGCCCCTTGTATTGCATGAACCCACAGCTGTGGAATTCACCCACTGCTGCAGAGCAGGGCTCCAGAATTCAGGCTTTCATTTGTGGATAGCATATGGAAAAGGGCACCTATTTCTTCAAAACTATTAAGACCCTGATTAAAATTCTATCAGTTACAATGACCAAAATCCCCTACAAAAATACAGAGTGAGTTTAAAGTGGAACAGTGTGGTCTCCTGAACCACTGGTTTAGAGGGAAAGATGCTCCGTTCATCTGATGAGCCACTCCTTTTTGTGTTGCAGATGGTGTTGGCCCTGTATAAAGATTAAAAAAAATAAATAAATCTCGTGTATTTTTAACTGTTTAACTTTCAAACTGGTATTCTTCACTGCATAGTCCTAAAGCAGTTTGTAGTAATGGGATACATAGTCCAACACTGGTAGAAGGAAGGGTTGATGTGAGCTGAAGAGCTGATTTAGGTTACTTGCTGGTAGGTAATTGCATCTGCAGGCCTATGTGCACAAGATTTGGCTTCCCCTAAGAAATGATCTAGGAATTAGTTTCCTCTATTGGAAAAGCTTTCTGGATTATGAAGACACTCAGCCAGGAGGAGAAATAGTAGAAGGCCAAACGGTGATGTTCCTTAGTCTATCTAGTTGGTAAGGAGAAGCAGTCTGGAGTTACTGCAGGGCTTGCATTTCCAATTCCTCCTGGCATTTTGCAGAATTGAGTCCTGGATGAGATGGTGTTATTCCAACCAAGAGGTGCGAGAGTGAGAACCCTGAGAGGGCAGTTCAGAGATCCTAAATGTGGTGCTAAATAAACAGCAGTAAGGGTACTGTCAACTACCTGTTCACTCTTAGCTTATTTCACTTACTTTACTCTTAGCTACCCTTTCACACGTTAGCTTATTTTAGTCTTAGCATATTTCTCAGTTGAACAAAATTGCTTGCTGAGGCCCTCCCTGGCCACAGTGGATATATTGGGCAGTTAATCACTTTCATGCATTTTAGCTCTGCAGATAACCCTCATGTTTCCCTGCCCAGGCTGAGAAGTCAATCTCCGTATCTGCTGATTCAGATAAAAACTTAATATTCTCACTGTTTTATTTTTAGTAGCAAAAAGATAATGTTAGTCTTAAATATTTAAACTTTTCATTTAATTCGCCTGAAACTGATGCAGTTTCCCTATCTTCTGCACAACAATATTGAAAAGCCTTAATCCATAAACCAAAGCCATATATATCCTCTGATGTTGATGACATTGCTTTGGCTGTTGTAGGAATTCTTGACAGACAAAAAGAAAGACTTCCACAGCTGTAAGGAAAGGAGGATAATCATACACAAATGACTGCCTGCTCTAGGGCATTTGGAAAGAGAAGCGTGTGGTTTTCTATCATTTCCAGTGAAATGCAAATGAAGCAAGAATTAAAAATAGGTGGACATTCATGTTTGGTAGGATCCTTGTTGCTCAAAATTAAATTGATAATCTGTATGAAGTAATATGCTTTAAAAAGGTAGACAAAACATGCTAGAAGTAGGTAGAAGAATTCTCAGTGACAGAATCAGAATTCCAGGTGGTCTAAAACTGATGGGGTGAAACTTAGTGCGATAGTACAGAAATTAAAAGTACAAACAGAGGATGGGGCAGTGATTGGTTAGGCAGTCAGATATGTTATAGTGCACTAGAGAATAAACGTATCTTGCCACTGTGATGCTTGATACATTACCAGGAGTGGTGACTGTCAGAGACAGGCTATTTTTCTACTGGTTCAGGTATGCTGAGGCTGCAGTTTGTAGCAGTGTCCTCAGTTTTGGATGATGAGCTTTAAAAAGGATGTAGACGGACTGGAAGGATTGCAGAAGGTTACGGTAACAGTGTCACAGTTATAGAAAATATGATTCTGAGGAAAGGTTAAAACAAAAGTGTGTTTAGTAGTGAAGGTGAGGGAAAAATGTTACAGTTCTGCAAAGGATGAGTTAATGCTTCACAGAAGGTGTGGCAAGATACAAAATTTTAGGTGGGACATAAAGAAAACATAGCTAATCAGAGTGATACCTGCACACTAGAAGAAGTGATATTAGCAATGTTAGAAGTGGCATTTCCTGTCATGGAGAGTGTTTTAGACTAGGTTTGGAGCCTGATGTTTCTGTTTACTTCCCTGCTGTATGTCAGGTATTTTGGTGATGATGTGCAGAAGGGTTCATGGGGTTTTTTTGTTTTGCTGAAGGACCACCTGCCTTAAGTATTTGATGGCTCAAGCATTAAACTCGTATGTTTCTTTAACTTAGTCTTTTAAAAAAGTGTTTGAGGTGAGCTGAGGTTGAGTGGTTGGGGTGTAGTCAAACATTTTTTAAAGAGAAACTTCATAGTTGTTTTGCAAGAGAAACTTCATTGAATATGATTTAGGTACTGAATGACAACAGAATCGGCATACGCCTGTGCAGCAGTTTTAATTACTTAATGCAGAATTTATGGCTGTGCATCTGAAATCTTAGGGTCTTCTTATATGTAACTGAAATGCTTCCTATTACCTCTGGTATAGGGCAAGTTTAAAACACATGCATCCATAGAAGGGCTTCAGTATCCTAGAAAATGTGAAAGTTCACCATTACATTCATCCCAATGACCATTTGAAAGGTAGTGAAAATTTCTGGAAGAGTAACATCTACTTTTATTTTTTTCAGGATTAAGCCATAAATATTTGCAATTTGAGCTTCTCCCCTCAATAACTAAATAAAATTTTTACAATTCCTAAGGACTATAAGTTGTGGTACCTTTCTTAAGGTACATATGATCTGTTTTGAGCAAACTGATCTTACTAAATAAATTAATTTTAAATTTGCACCAGTAATGTTTATACAAAGTCACTTTTTTTTGTGGTGGTTAAAATTTCAAATGCAAAACCCCCACATTAACACTTTTAATTGCTTCAGGTTTGTTTAATTACTGTTTCCAGTAGTTGGAGGAAAAGCTATTCAAACAAATGACTAATTCCATGGTTTAAGGAGATTGGCTCACTCTCAGATGTTGACTTCTGTGGCTTACATGGATGCCTAAGAGGCATAAAAGGTTCCTAGCTAGTATAAAAACCAGTCATGCTGATTTGAAGTTGTAGATGCTTTCACAGGTTGAAGAAGTACATAGAGTGGAATAACTTCTTACAACTAGTTGGAAAAGTGGTTCCAGGAAGATTTACGTGTCTAAGTCTGCTGTCAGCAGTGCTGTTGCTCGAGTTGCAGGGAGGAGTCTGAGCTGGAGGTTAAGGAGTAACATACTCTGGTCAAGGAGAGTCCTTGTTAATACTTTAATTAAACGCCTGGATTGCTGATGCTAATTGCTTATTATTGTTTACCTCTACAGTGGTTGACTTTGTTTTAGAAAGCTTGAGAAAGTATTATTAATCTCTGGCTGCATAGTTCAAAATGTATTTTACTGCTTCTTTTAGGGGTTGCTGAGGGCTTGGTTGTATTTTCTTCTTTTTTTTATGTTATTTAGATTAAGAGAAATAATTACTTATGAATTAGTGTAATCAAAGTGAGGGGAGTTTTCAGGTTTTGTTTTCTTGTTTTGTGGGTTTGTTTGGTTTTTTTTTTCTCAAAGGAAAAGGGTATTATTTAAAAGAAAAATATAAAAAGTCATATAGGGAAAAATGTTCTCACTGCCCTCTTTCAATAAAACAGCAGCAGGGATTTTAATAAATACTCATTAAGATTTCTATTGGGAAAATTGGGGTTTGGCTATTAATGTAGTTTTAAGGAAATGTAGAAGGCATCTGAAACAGGGATATAGAAGAACTTTGTACCACAAATCACAAAAGAATGCACACTAGTTGCAATGATTTTACTTAATAAAAAATATAATATGTTTCCCCTTGTAGTCCCAGGATAATTTTCTAAGCAAAGTGCATCTCTCAACTTAGAATTTGAGAGGACATGTTAGAAAGAATACTACTTCAGCAGTGGCAGGGTAGGAGCGTTCTGTGCTGTTTCAGGTATGTTTTTAGACCTGGACAAGAATGCCAGGTCAAGAGCTTTCCATGTGTCTGCCACTTTTTTTTTTTTTTTTTTTTTTTTGTTAATAAACACAGGGTCTTTTTACTTTAGAAAAATATGAGGATGCTAGTGTGCATTTATGCAATCAGGGTGAATAGCAAGCCTCCAGTGATAAAAGTATGACAAGTTACAGTTTGACCTTAAGATCAGGACTGTTACACAGATTTGTCTTCTAAATTACACAGAGAGGGAAGCGCAGGGTATGGGTTTCAGCGTGAGTTAGTGCAGTATGTATTGACATACAGATATTCCCAACTATAACCAGGCAGTTGCACTACAGTTAAACTCCTAAGATTATGATGCTTAATTGGAGAGGAAAATATTTTTTTTTCCTCAGAACAACATTTTTCCCAAAATTGTCCAAAGTGGTCTGTATTTTGGCCAAATGAATGTAATTGGCTTGACAATGCCTAAAGTTCATAATCAGCACTGTCTTCTGTGCTAGTGAAGTTATCTTTCCAAGGAAAAAGAAATAGCACTTCCACAAAACTTTAGGTTTTTAAAAATGCAACTTTTGTCTTAATAAAATGATTCATTGGTTGCTGATAAAACCCCAAAGGGTGTTTGTCTTTTTTTCCTCCCCTCTCTCTCTCTCCCCTCTTTTTCGCAAAGCCTGCGAGTTGGCAGTTTCAGCCACCGTAGTTGCCCTTCTGATTTCCCTGGTATCCCTGCCGGCTTTCAGCAATGTTGTTTGGTGATGGGCAGTATGATACTCAGTGTTTTGCCTAGTGCCTCAGCTGAGAGGCTGTAGTATATACAGAACACAGAAGTGCTATCTATCAACTGACCTCCTTCATGAGGTCTGACTTTCTTGGTGTCCATCTTTTTCTTGTGGTGGGAGTACTTGGTTTCTGTTAAAGCTGGGACTTGCCGTGCTGACATTTGGATGCAGATGAATTCACCCTTAAGAATAGGCCATGCCTCCTTAGGACTCATGATAGATTAAATACTATATAAATTAGTGCAGATTTTAGTCTAGATCTCTCATTCGTATTTAAGTACAATGAAGTAGATCTGTATGTAAAGCAATCGCACACAGAAAAGGAAAGGTTTCTGTGGTCAAAACAACTAGATATACAGAGGGTGGTATGTGTCTAATATTCTTATAGTGATTAACAATCTGATATATTTGCAAAAGATACATCTGGTTATATGCTAGCATTTAAAAAAAAATCTGTATTTTCTTTAAAGAGAATGGTATTCATTATATACAAGGACAAATGTGCTACCAGTTATTCTTACCAGAAGCTTGTAATAGGAAACTGAACAACCATTTGTCCACGTTTATTTTCTTCTATTTCATGTCTGTCTTTTCTGTGAGGTAGTATCTTATTTTTTCAGTTACTCCTGACTTTTCTAAAATGTGTTTGGCATGCTAGCATGCTTATTAAAAAGGCTTAATTATTCTCTATTTTGAAATACACTGCACTCGCTTGTTTCTATATCCTTGAATTGATCTCTTCTTCCTTTAGTACAAATACACTTAAGTAGAAATTACTATCTAGATTGTAAGCTCCAATTCCTCTGACATAAAACACTTTCTAAATAGAAATCTGATTTAGAGCCAGATTAAAAACACACGTGCTTGTAGTTTGGGAATTGGTTTTCAAGTTGAGGTCTGCATGAGCAGAAAGTGATCAGTTAGAACTGGTCTGATTCAGACTTGTGATACTGTCCTTGTATCAGGTTTTAGCCTCAGTATTTTTCATTTTCTATCACCAGGGTCCTCCAGGTCCTCCAGGTTTACCTGGTCCATCAGGAAAGAGAGGTCCTCGGGTGAGTAAAACAGCTATGTTATTCTGTAGCTCTAGGCAGGTAAGGAATAATCAAACTGGAGTTTGCATAATTTTGTTTTTCTCAACTTTAGTCATATGCTTGGTGATTATGAAAGTGTATGGTTCTTAACATTTGGCAGATTAAAGTAAGGCAAAGCAAACAGTTGTTTGGGGTTTTTTTGGTTTTTTTTGTTGGTTTTTTTTTCTGCTGTGAGCCTCCAGCACAGATAATTCCGTGTATGGGTGCATACACAGAGCATTATTTCATTTGTACCTAGCTTTTGCTGCTTGCAATATTAAGTTTTAGTTTTTCCATGCTGCTCCCATCTGCTGCAAGCTAAGGTCACGTTAATTTGTTTTTTGGAATGAGGGGGAATGAGCAATGCATGCCACTGCCACAGAGGAGAAGGCAGTAGATACAAAATTAACCAGTGCAAGACGGGGGCGGGGAACCACTCCCAAAAATCTGTTTTAGTCTTTTGTGTTACAGCAGCTTGATAAAAGGGGTGATAGATATCTGGATAATTTGCCCAAGACACGAGCTACAGTAGCAAATGTTGATTTATTTTGTGTGACTGAGTGCACCCCAATATGAGCAGGGACAGCAGCCTTGCCCTGTGCCAGAGGACAGAGCACAGGCTTTGCCACATTGAGCTGAAACCCGTGCCACAGCTGCCAAGAGCAAGGGAGAAGCCTGTGCCACTGCAAGGACTAGTTGACAGAGCAAAAGAGGGTAAATCCGTGTTTGCACAATTGTGTACAAAAAAAAAATGCTTGAGGAGTCCCTGAGGTCATAGTTGATTTGGGGGGTTTTAGGCAAAGGGCAGCTGGAGGGAACAGGTGAGGATTTGTATATATGATTTTGGGCCGTGGTATTTGGGTATGTAAGTGGTAATGGCTGGAGTGTACTTACCTAGGCAAATCACAAGTAGGAGATAAGGGAGTAGTTTATGTGAAGGCTCAGCAGATGTGTGGGAGGAGTTTTGACTCAGCCTTTGAGGAACATTTAAACGAGCTGCTGCTCAATAGTGTGTTGAACATCCTGTGCTTTGCTGGCTTTCAAAACTTGGTCTGACTGAGTAGGAAAGTGCACTGGTCAAAGGGGCTGAAAACCAAACTGATGCTTTAGAGCAGTTGGAGGCAAGGGAGTGGACGAGACACATTTAAAAGTATAAAATGAAAAATATTCCTTCAAATCTGTATCTTCCTGACTTCTTGGATCCCTTTTTCAAATTATCCTCCTATGTAAGAGCTGACAATTCTTACAGCTCGGCTTTCTATGTTGTGTAGTGCCTCTGTTGAGGATACATCTGGCATCAGAGGCAGGATCCCACATACTCAAGTAGATCCTCACAATTGGGAGCCTGTCTTTGGTTTAGGGGAGGCTGCCCATATGTTTAAAGCCATGCCTGTCAGTGAGAACTCTCTTGCTCAGTTGTTGTTTGTTTGGGTTTTTTTCTCTGCAGGTCTTTTTTACAGGTATAGAGTACTTAAGAGCACAGTGCTCTACCGTGTGAGTTTTCTGTATTAATTATTGAGTAGGACATGGATTCCAATGTGAAGAGACAGCTTACAGTAGCGTGCCTGGAAAAGTATGGAAAAGGCTGAGATTAATATTTACCAGTAGTTCTGAGTTTAAAATACACATTTATATGGGCCAAGAAAGTTTATAAAACTATTTGATAAGAGAAATAAATGTTTTTGAAATGTCAGTGCTCTTTAATTTGTGGAACACTGATAAATTCAAGCAAGTACAGCTAGGGAAGATAGATGGTATGATAGATGAGTTTTTTGAGCCAAAAAGCACATAAAACCTTGTTGATGCAAAGTTCATGTCCGCATCTAGCAGTCTGCCCTGTGCCTTCTGTCTTCCTTCACGTGAACTGCCATTTGTGATCCTGAAATGTGACTTGAGGTGTTGAAGGGAAGCAGCAGAGTGCAGAGCCGCATTGCCTGGGCAGCCTTCAGGGTCTCTTGGTTGTGTGTCCAAACCTGACCCTGACAGAGATTCACATGGGTTGGACACTTTGGGCATGGTATCAATGCCTGATTAGTGGTTAGAGATTTCCATTAAAAACTGATTTTGATCTCTGTAATTCTGTGGTAGAGAAGTCCACATCTGACAGTTAAGGTTTTCTAAGTGTCTTGGCTTGTTCTGAGTTTCTCAATAATGAAATTTCATCAAATTTGGAATTTAGTCGGTGATCAGACAAATTTCCCCTGATGCCTCTCATTTCAGGAGAACGCTTTTGCATCTCTGTGTTGCAGTACTATGCCCCGAGATAATAACATTGCAAGCAGCAAAAGCTAAGAGCCACTTCAGCACTGCAGCTACGTTGGCACTTTCTATTTGTTTCCTTTCTCCTAAAGTCCTTGAGAGCCCCTCCAAAGTTGCCAGTGTGCAAACTGATCTCTTAAACGGCACATGGGATTAGCATTTCTGTGGAGTTATGTCAACATTGTCATTAGTGAGAGGGAGCGCTTAACAGATACAGCTTTCAGTGTTACCGCAAGGTAAAACCAGTAAATTCAGTCTCATGTGAGGGACAAACACACTGAGTTTATGTGGTATTAGACCACTGAATATATGAGAAAGCTGAAAAGGATTCTTACTATTTTTGGTATTTGGATTAATTGTTTAGGTGGAATTTTGGCTTTAGAGAATTCAAGAAAAGCTTTGTTGGCAATTTACCAGGGATAGGTTTTCACTGGTTTGGTCCTTCAGTGTTTGGAAGATGAATAGCTGCTGACAGCCATTGCAACAAGTATTTTCCCTAATGTGCAGTTTGTCAAGTAGTAAGGATTGCTGAGCATATTGCAGGAATGGACATTTATCCTGGAAGATAAAGATAGTACTGATAGCCTGTTCTGTTCCTGGAATGGTTTAAGTCCAACCCTTTTAGTAACAAGCCCATTTTCTACACTGGCGGTGGGAGAATAAGGTTGGTGAAGGGTTTTTGTCCATGATTTGTTTAGAGAAGGTAGAATACATTGACTTAAAGGATGACTCAAAGCAGTGAGAACTGATCTAGGTCCTTCTCTTTGCAGTGTATAGCTGGATACTGCAGAATGTGATTTTTTTGAATTTATCCCGTGCCTCCAAGTTTTGTAGCTGGAAAACAACATTGCAGTGACTGTGTGCCAAATACCTGTTAAGAACTATTTGGGAAGACAATAGAAACTGAGATGTTTAAAAGAAAGGGAAGTACTCAGCTTCACTTTCAATTTTTTAGGAAGATGTGCATTTTTTTTTTCTTGAGAATCCTTTGAAAATCCTAACCAGTGCTTCTAAAAGCAACAATGATGCAGTAAAATGACACTCTGCAAACTGTTCACACTTGTTCAGTGGAGTTCTGAATAATCCCACGCTTTTTTTTTTTTTTTTTTTTTTTTTATAGGGTATTCCAGGACCACATGGTAATCCAGGTTTGCCAGGATTGCCAGGTCCAAAGGTGAGTTAATTTATCCATGTAAATACATAAAATTCTTAATGACTTTTTGGAAGCCCCAGTACTGTTTCCTATAATAGGAGCAATTGGCCATCTTTGGTTTACAGATAGAGACTGTTACTATAAATGTATTTTAATTAAATGTAATCAATCAAATTGAACTTCAAATTAAAAAAAAATAGCAGTTTATTCAGGGGAAAAACCCCTATGTGTGAAGAATGGTGACCTGGAAACTGTTATCCATGCAAGTAGTCTGTACTTCCCAAAACAGCCACTTTGATAAACTGGAATTTAAGTGAAAAGAAACATTTAATTGCCTTTTTTTTTTTTTTTTCTTTTAAAGGAAGAAAAATAGACTGTCATGTTCTATTAATTCATCTTTTTTTGTCAATGTCTAACCTTTGATATTTAAATATTCTAATATTTCAGACATCACTTATTAATAATGCTAGAATAATTTTCTGAAGATTTATGGATGTGATATTTAAAACCAAAGACGAAATACGAGACTGGAAGCTCAAATAAAACCCTTCAAACTTCTGTAACATAGGCCCTTTAAATAGATTTGACAGATTTGTGCAGTTGCAGAATGCCTTCAACTCATATTTAGTTTGAACAATTTGATAGATATGTTAGGAAAAAACCAACAGCAACCATGATTTGTTTTAGTGCAGTTCCTAATGGCAAGAATCTGACCTGTCATGACAGGCGTTAAAAACTGCTTGAGGACATAAAAAGAAATTTAATAAAGCTTTCAGTGTCAAGCACTGTAAAACCAAGTGACTCTATTTTTTTTGTGTGTGTGCTTTAGTTATTATCTAGTTCTGTAGGAACAGTTAAACTTAGAGAGTCACAATTAATTTTTACCATATTTATGCTGACTATGTAATAGAATACATCGCTAGGAAAATAATTGTAACCAGTTACTTCTAGGATTTGTTTTATAATGTATTTTCCTCCTTCACTGGGTCATAATTCTGATCAGTTCTGTAGCTGTCTCCATGATTTTAAGAATAGAAGGAATCGTATGTGTGTGCATGTACCTATATATATTTTATATATATAAAAAATACATATATGTATATATTACTAGGTGCTTAGTGATCTCTTTCATTTTTGTTAGACTATAAATTATCCTTTCAATACAAGTATCTTTTGAAACACTTTAAATAAAAATGAGCCAGGTGCTCACCAAGTTTTGACTATGAAGATCCAGTTGACCTACACTGACTACATAAGCTGAAATGAAACACACTTTTGTTTGACCTTAAAACATTGCAGACAAGTTGCAACAATTTTCTGGCAGTAAAGTAATGCAAAATTTTATTCTGCCTTTTAGATACATGCGTTTTTCCCTCCTGTGCTGAAGCATCCTTTATGCACTTGCTTTTGAAGCATGGGACATTAGCTAATACCCTTACAATATAATACCCAGCCCTGACCGTGTGCTAGCAGTTCCAACCAATAGCTGATGTCCTCTGCATTTAATTCCTGATAAACAGTTGATGTGTGTTTTTTAAAGTAATTTAAAAGTATTCATGAGGTTTGGCTATATTCCTGGCTCTCTGAAAAATGGATTAGTTAAGAAAATCTAGTTTGTGGATTCTGGCACTATTCTAACTACACTGTAATGTTACACAGATTAAATAATGAAGTGCTTTATTTTATCTTCACATCTTGACCTGTGGTAACATGTTGTTAATCCACAACTGAAGGCCGTGCATGACAATGGCTGTTTGTTTTTTAGATTAAAAATTATGAGGAATTAATTGTGCTTATAAGGGAAAGGAAAGGCGATGGGTAAGTTATCAGGAGGCCTGTGTTTTAACTAGCTGAGAGCTGATCACAATTTTATTACAACTCATGCCCGTGTTGGAAAATGGAAGCAGGAAGACAGTTTGGAAATGTTCAAGGAATATAACTATTTACCTTGCAAAATGTAAATAATCTGGAAAATACTCTGATAACTCCTGCCACGCTGAAGAACTGTGTTCTCTGTGACCTGACACATCAATTTAATAAAACAGATTCATTTTGGCGTATTTCCAGTCTTTGTTTAGTATTCAACAAGTTTAGTGACGTGTGGAAACAGATTCTACAATCCATGAGATTGTAAAGTAGGTATGTTTATTTAGCGCTGGGCAGCACAAGGGGTAGCTCCATCAAAATCGTGTGTGCCTGTCGCGGTAACTTGCTTTAAATTTAAACGATCAAGTGTTACATACACATAAGATTTCCCAATATGCTTATACATATGCATGACTCATTCTTGTTTCATATTAAAATTAGTTTCAAGAAGTTATTTCCATAAGTTTCTCTTAACTGCGCTTGCGCAGTGCCTCTTTATGGTGGTCATCGGGGGTCGTGGGGATGAAGGCAAATGGTCTCCGTTCATCACCGCTAGTAACCTTTTGTTCTTGCGTAGGCTCAGTTGTTCCTTGGTTTTTATCCAAACTGCAAGGTCAGTTTTAGTTGGTTCTTAAGGCAAGTTCTTGACTCTTATCAATGACTGTCTTTCGTGAAGAACTACAGGTCTTCTTGCTTCAGTTGATTTACACAGCAGTCAGCAAAACATTAAGTAACATTTTATCTACTAAGATTTTCTTAACTCCTTCTTTCATTAGTTTCTCAAGTGGCCTCACATGTACAAATCTTAATGGCAGAGGAAATGATAACCCTGGATCTGCAGTGCCATACACAATAGGAGGGTCAGGCCTGTTAGCATTTCAAGTGAAGGCCCTGTGTCTTACAGATCTAAAATGGCTGACCATCAGGGAGGCACATGCTGCTTGTCTTGTATGTCCCTCTGAGCATCCAGCCTTGCCCCTGAGAGAAGGATTGTGCCAGCAAATGTTTTTCCCAGCTCCAGCTCTTTCAATGAAGGGCACATATTATCTTTAATCTAGCGCTGCTATGGGATAATTTTAATAGTAACCTTTATTTCCTTGGCTATGTAAAATGTATTTTTGAGTGAGAAGAGTAGATCTTGATGCTTATGAGTAACACCCAGTGTTACTCTACAGCTTTCAAATCAAGAGCACCATTGTAGCCTGTGTCATTTCTATGAACAGCTCAATTAAATGTTACAGTGCCTTTTGCATGCAGCTTTTAGTATGAGTTAGACCAGGCGGTTCCCCATTTCCTCTTCAATTACTGTATTTTCAGTTATTGGTGCATGAATGTGGTTTCAACCTATGGCTCTGGGAACTCCGCAGGTGGCTGCTCGGTCATCGTGAAGCAGTTCACCCATGGCTGTCTCAGGAGGCGCCATTTGCTGGTGACTCCAGTTTTAAGGACAGTGAATTTGACTCTGAGGGGTTTGTGGTGGCAGAGCTGTCTGTAAGCTGATAGCTCTACAGGGCCGGCTGCCAGGCCTGGCTGGTCCTGACCAGCCCCGGCTCCTGGCCCCTGGCAGGCCCTGGGCCTTTGTGCACGTCTGCCTGCAGTGCCTGGTGCTTGGTGTGGCTGCAGGCTCTGGCAGCGGTGATTTGAAATAGGAGAGATTGGTGTGGCAGCACCCTTCCCCTCTCCACAGCCTAGTCTTGGATGCGGATGGTAATTCCTTGCCAAGAATGATGGGCTGTTTCATCTGCTAGGAAGTTATTTGTAATTAAACAGAGGCCTTTGCATGTTTACGGCTCTGTCCTTCCCAGTATGTGCTGTGTGGGGCAGGTACTGAGCGTGAGGAAGCCTGGACAAGATTATAATCAATGCAGTAACACAGCCCGATAATCTTGCACAGCGTTTGGGGAATAGTGTCCTGAAGTGGTAGAGGCATGGGGAGAGCATTTCAGCTGAGGTGTCTGCTATAATCTTGCTCAGATTTACCAATAAAATCTGCTTATCAAAAGTTTTTGTGACATTACGACATTTGGAAAGTGTAAATCTCATTTTGATGTGAACTCACACTATTATGTTTTGTTGTAGTTCTTTATTGAAGAAGTTATGAGAATAAAAATCTGTAATAACAAGTGCATTTTATATGAACACTCCCCCTCCTCTTGCTGTAACAGTTGAAAATACTTATCTCCACATATATCATTAAAAACTCTCTTCTCTGATTATATTAATGAACTTAATTTGTCTGTAACAGGGCCCTAAAGGAGACCCAGGATTCTCTCCAGGACAGGCAAAACATGGAGAAAAGGTAATAATTTATTAATTACAGAAAAACATTTTGTCTGTCCCCTTCTTTTGTTGAAGTCTTGTTTAACATTCAGACAAGTTATAACAGCACAATGCTTTGTATTTACTGTGACGCTGGTATATTTTGATACTTAATTATGTGAGACTGACCAGTGCAGACACAGGTGATGTAATGAACCAAAGACAAATCAAAAATCATATTTAAAGCTGAAACTTAAACTATATATTTGATTTAATTTGTAAAAATAAAATAAAATAAATTAAAAGGTAAGGACTTCTAGAACAAATGAAATTCAATTCTGTTCACACTGATATAACGAAGTACAGATTCCAGTTTTGTTTAGTACCTTGCATTAGTCCAGAAAGTTGTGTAAGACACACAAAATTTGGTGATGACAAGTGCACACACATTATTGCATGTAATGTTGTATTTAACCACGTTTTTTAACAGACTCTTGGTGCTAAGATTTGTTGTTTTACTTCAGAGGCTTTTCCTGCTAGTTCCTCCTAAGCTGCTTCAGCCAAACTAGCGGTTGCTCTCTCTGCCCAAAATATTTAATTATTTTAAATGGTTCCTCATAGAAATTGCGGACTTGAAAGCTTATTATTATTTCATTTTTAGATTGCAAATCTAGTGACTATGTATGAGAGTTTAAAATCAGTGTGATAATACTGAAAATGTAATTGCATGTTTGCATTCTTATGTGTTAGCCTATGCTATATCTTTTAGAATATCTTGTATTTATGCTAAGTTTTAAGAGCATTTGTTAGTTGTTGAAGTGTGGAACATTTGTGCTAAGTAGAAAACACTCTAGGAGTCCAGGACCGCTCGCCGTAATGAAGCAAGCATTAGCAAATAACTATTGTTTACTAACTGCTGATGTGTACATAAAATAACTTTTATTTTAATGCATACATTCTGTCAAACCTAAAATTCACAAATATATATTTTCAATGTTAAATGGCTACTGAGCAAAATTCAGAAATGTGTCTGTTGATGCACTGATAAGAAATTGAAAGGCAGTTTTGTAGAAATTGCAACATTATTTTAATCTAATCAGCTTTTGCTTTTGGCAGTCTAATCATAGTGCTGTGAATGATACATGTCTACCTGAAACTCAAGGTATAGTGTTTGGCATGAGTCCAGGCTGCCACAGAACAGTCTAAAGCCCACCCATTTATATGTATGACCTACACCTAAACGTGTGGAATGCATCTATAATCCAAAAATATGGGATTTATATGCATTTTTATAGTTCTCACTGTTTGGGGTTCTTAATTTTTCACCCAAGTCAACTTTGCTCAATCTAAGTAATAGACTTGAATTTACTTTGATGCTAACTCACTTCCAGGATCTGCTCCTTGAATCATTAAATTTGAATTTGGGCATTAATCCTGAAAGAGTGAGTCTCCTCACTGTCAGTCCTGAGCAAGGAAAAAAGAACTGGAACAACCTTCCCTCCTCCTCCATCTGCAACAACCCTAAAATAATGTATCTTTTTCCATCTCCCTAGCATTTGAGATGCTCTAATTCTCATTCACATGAACCATCATGTAGTTGCAAAGTTTAAAGAACTTGAATGAGAATAGCCATATGCCACCATAACACCTTTTCTATATGCATTTTTCATGTTGTCTTTTACACAGATTATATTTATGCCATGTTTTATGCAGCACATACTATAATGGTGTCCTGATTCCTGGTTGAGGATTGTTGGTGTAACAGTAACACAATAAACAGTAATAGTTCAATATATATCTTAATTTGAGGTGAAACCACTCACTTCTGAGGGAAGGGTTACCTCAAGAATTGTATAGCTTCTTCATTCCCATTTATGTTGGCCAAAAGTAAATGTTGTGAGGCTGTGAACTATGTCCGTTCCAGCCCTGATTTGGCCATGTTGTATGATGCAGGAGCATGCACGTTGCACCAGGTGGCTGCAATTGAGGAACTGTTGCCTTTTCGATTTTCTTTCTTAAAAAAAAAACAAAAACAAAAACAACAACCCCAAACCAAAACAAAACTATGCCTGATAAAACAGCATTAGCTACTTCTTCAAACCAGATGTCCAGGAATGCAGAGAAGATATGAAGTCCTGTGTGTTTATAGGCCTGTGACATGTTCCAGTGAAACACAGTGATTCTGGATGTTTCTGTTGTACAGGGTGATCCAGGCCCCATAGGCTTTCCAGGCCCACCTGGGATCAAAGGCCAGAAGGTAAGATTCGTTTTCCATTTTCATGTAAACCTCCCTGGCTCAAATCAATGGCCATCAGGTGGATGTCTGGTGGTCGAGATGTGATAGAAGGGCTTTAGGCCTCCTGTTGGTACTGTGACTGTCTACTGTGTCAGGCTCCAGGGCCAGTAGGGAAAAACCTTTTCTTGCAACTAAATTAAGTGAGATCATCACAACAGAATGTAAATCATAGCTGCTTAGATTGGTGTTCTTCAAAAGGCATGGCATGCCCCTGCTTGAACAGGATAGGTACTAGGGAAGCTAGGCTTGCCTGCAAGATAACAGCCATTTTTAAATCAATTGTATTCAATTTTCAGTAATAGTCTTTTCATTTCTTTTCCTATGTTGTGCATTTTGTAGTATAGAAGAAGCTCCATGAGGTCATGTGCTCAGTATTTCTGCAGTGAATTACTTGCTTTTTTCCAAACATGTGTCAGAATTTCTAAAATAGAGTTCAGGTGAAATAAGTTCCAATTTTGGATGCTACATAATGTGCTACTTTTTTAATATGAGAAATGTCAGGTGCCGCACACTGCAATTAAATAATATATCCAAATTATGGTGGTCGGAAGTCTACAGGAAAGCATACAGCAGACAAGTAGTTTTGGGAAGAGAACATGAAGGACGTCGATAGAGGAAATGAGACAACCTTAAGAAAATGAGCACAGAAGACTGAGGGAGTGAATATAATTTATGTGGAAGGAGAGGTCACCTGACCTAGGCCCAGTAGGCTGTTCTGATTAGTCAGATGGTGACAAACTGTTGAGGTGGCAAAAATCAGCAAGAAAGCTGGGGGGAAAGTACTATTAAATGCCATCTTTGCAGAAGGTAGTTTGGTGTTGCAAGTGTAATAGAAAAATAGGGACAAAGATATCACAGCAGAATTTTGAATTAGTATGTAACACTAAAGTCAGCTGTAAAGTGTCCATCGAAAGAATGGAATGAATTGTTAGTAAGGTAGGCCCTGCTATTTTTGGCCTTAAGTTTTGATATATAGAGAAGGAATATTAATTAAATGTATGCCTGCTATTGAAACTAAAGAAAAATGGCATTGCAACAAAACTTGTGCTCAATGTTATGTTTTAAGATGGCTTCATTTAACATTGTCTTGATCTTAAAGCATATGACCGCTTTTTTTTTTTTCTTAAAAAAAAGCCTAGTCCTTAATTTCTAGAATTGACCAAAGCATAGTAAAAATGTGACCAGAAAAGGAAGCTATCACTGAATTAGCACCAGGAGGAGTGTTGAAATTTATTTTGCCAAACATGTGGCCTACAGTTCTATGAACTGAGAAAATGTATAGTTGTGACAAGAATTTGCAGCCCCTCTGTTGAGAGTTAACGTACAAGCCTGGACACTGATAACTTTTGTCACTGCTGATCTTGGGCCACCTTGAGATTTCCCAAATATTGTGCTTTCTTATTTCGTCAGGTTTATAGTTTTGCTCTGAAAACAAAGTAGTTATTGTTTTAAAGCTTTTTAGATGGGAAGCAGATGTCACTTGTTCTGGATTATGAGACTGACATTTGGGGGCAAGGAAATTAAAATCTTATGGCCATCATGCTCTCTTCCTGCCACAAGAATTCACTCCTTATCTGAGGGTTAGAGACTCTGGAGAATTGTGCTCAGTGGATCACTGGAAATTTTGCTCTCTGTTTCCATGTTGTACACATCAGACAATAACTAGAACCACGCTTCGGATAACTTCTGTGTGACCCAGATTGTAAGAATACCAGCTTTTGAACAGGACTACACCTGTAAACACTTAAAAGTATTTCACGCTTGGTTTTTTTAATGACAAGCCCAAATTTATTATGTTTTAAATAATTGATCTTTAGTTATTGCTTTTCAATATATGTAAATAGGTAAACAAGCTGTTAGCTCATTATCTGCAGAAATTATTTTCAAAGGAACGTGAGCACAAGTAGCTGTGAAGTAAACCAGCTACAAGAAAAAACTGCAGAAAATTCAAATACCTCCATTTTTGTTTTGTACCCCAGTACTACTGGGGAATTGCTATAATATTGAATAAATAGCATATTTCCCATATTCTTTCTCATCCAGGTAAAAAGGAAGATAAAAAAATCCTACATATGAGTTAACGGTGTCCCAGATTATTTTTTTGACAGTCAGCTTGTGTTAACTGAGTAGTTTCTAAACAGTGAGTTATTTGATAGTGAATAAAAACTCTAATGTTCTTCCAGATATTTTTAATAGTGTAATACAAATCTGTGTTCATTTCATGGCAATTACTTTTTGTCATATTGACTTTTGTCAGTGTTTTCCTGAAAGACCTAGAAGTTTGAGGGGTTTTCTTTATGGAATTCATCATCCATTTCACATTAACTGGAGTTGCGGCTTTAGAGAGCTGAAGTGGAGGGAATGCTGCAATGCTAGCTGCCCTCTGTTGCTTGTGATCGCCCTGTTCCAGGGTGGCTGTGGAGGAAACTGCGTTTGACAAGTTTTCTAACCAGAATTTGCCTGGTTCTGAACTTCCTGTGCAATGTTATTTGGTCCATATACAAAAACATGTGTTGTGGAAGTTTGAGGCAAGTGTGCATATAATTTTCACTTTTTTTGACAAGAATGACTTTGAGAAATCATATTTCATGTGCTTTTGGTTCTATTTTTCTAAATATCTGAGATTATGTTAGGAGAGTTTCTTGGAAAGATTCATTTTACCCCCCAAAAAAAAGATTTTGAAGCCCTTGATACAATAGAACAGCACTAGTAAACTACTGTTTTGGATTAGAACTATAAAATGATGTGCTTCTTTTTATAAAGCTGAGAGTCTACAGGTTTTTTTAGTGAGATAGTAAAACAAATGTATGTTAATAATCAGGACTCTGGGTACAGATTATTGTGATTGACTTTATTTTTCATTACATGCCATGTGCTGGAGTATGTGTCCTTGTGGTTGCATATAAAATATGACATATTTCTCATGCCTGTAACACACACTATAAAAAGCCAAGTTTTGCTCGGGGTAGGGCTCCAAATTTCTGCTAGCTTAAGAACAGAAAATTGCGTGTTTATGAAGTGTTTAAAGGCCTGTTTTTCAGGCATCTTTTGAAGCAGAGAAGCAATGGCAGGAGATGAGGGTTAGTTTGAGGAGAGTGCTGTTTCCAGAGCATCTGCCTGTTCTCATATCTGGAGCTGTCTTGACAGGACCATCTTTAAATCAGCACTCAAAACTTTCCTTATATCAGTTCAGAGACCCCACAGAGCAGAAGCCCCCTCCTTCCCCCCTCCCCAAAAACGGCCTACTTCACTGTACAGGCAGGCAAGTACTTACCTCTGCTAGCCAGAGTACTGGGGGATAGTTTGTCAGACATAGGACAGTACTCCTGGGCAGTAACTTGCCTGGGATGATGCCAGCACATTAGAATGCAGTGCCTGTGTGGTTGCAGGTACTTTACAATGACATTGGAAAAGATTTTTTAAAAGTTTGGCTACAGTTTTTGGGCTAGCGTTATTCCCTAATATGTGCATAACAGTAAATCACGGGAATCTAGATCCATAAAACGCTGATAAAATTCACGTACTAAAGTATAATATGGTAAGATACGTTGAAGGAAAAAACTTGGTTGCAACCTGAGAGGGTTTCGTATTTCCTTTTGTCTTTATTTTTGCATCCTGTAAGGGGTAAGGCAGATAGATAAATTTCAAAGCAGTAGCTGTGGTGATGTCAACATTATGCTACCAAGTGTCTCCCGCTGCTTCTCATAGAGAGTGCAATTTTACTTGAGCGGAAGTAAACCTCAGCTCTGTGAGCGAAATTCCTCTACTGAATTAGATGGAGAAAAGGTCCATCTTCTATATGTATGCTGTTTTTTTTAGTGATATCTCCATTCCTTAGGATATTCAGGCTAAGATATGCTAGGTGAAATTTTAGTTGTGTTAATAAACATCAACAAACAAGATAGAATGGAGCTATGAACGAAAAAAACCAAAACACGAAAACTGTTTGCTGATGAAGTTTTTCAAAACTGGATGCCGTGTGGTGACAACATGGAGCTGATAAGGAAGCGTTGCAAATGCTCATGTGACAGTGCATGGCAATCAGTTTATATGCTAGACTTAGCCCATGCCCAGAAATTTTTTTTTCCTGCACTTTTGAAAGACTAGTATCTCTGTAGCTGATGGTCATAGCATTAGGTATAACAATTCACCTACTGATTTTTTAGAGGTTACAGAGACTTCTTGGCTTTCTAGCAAAGTTGCCGGTGTTATGCCAGATGTATTTTAATAACAAATGCATAGAAATTCTAATAAAGCACAATGGGCACCAGAAAGATGGAAAGACTTGGCTTGTAAACAGTCCTTGCTGTTATGATTTAACATCTACATTTTGCTATATACAGACTTCACTCAGTCTGAGTCCCACTGTGCTAGGCATATGGTAGAAGTCAGACATTTAAACTTGCTATGAAGTCTCCTCTGAGCCGTATTAGTTGGCAGTAAAGATTTTTCTTTCATGCAGACCAAAGAATTCTTGCAACTTGCTGTGTTTTTGAAATGTGCTTGAAGGCTGTATTGCTGTAATTGGAAGCTTCAAACCTTTCTCTTCCACACTGAGCTTTTAAATCAGAGCATTAATCTTCATTAGAAATTGGGAGATACTGCATTTTGCGAACCAGTGCATGTGGACTTGTATTCTTCTTGTTTACTTTCATCTTAGCTCAGAGCAAGCTTGGTCTTAATTTACATGGGTAGGCTCAAGAGTACAACCCAAACTAATAAAAAACTAAGAATTTTAAGAGGATTAGCTAAGTCATAGGAAAGGAAACTCTTATGTCAAAACTCTCATTTTAGAATTATATTAATTTTAGCATGGTTTAGCTTCATTCCCAATCAGCATTAAGTGAGTTTTAATAAATTAAGGCCATGTTAACTCTGAATA
The DNA here is from genome assembly GCA_035590195.1 of Aviceda cuculoides. Taxonomy (NCBI): domain Eukaryota; kingdom Metazoa; phylum Chordata; class Aves; order Accipitriformes; family Accipitridae; genus Aviceda; species Aviceda cuculoides. Next base: position 17,299,973 of record JAVJGG010000090.1, on the reverse strand, counting down.
AGAATATGGGCATGCCACTCTGAAATATGAGTTCTGCCAGAGGAAAACTGCTCTGAAGTAAGGTGCTGTTGTGTAGAAACATGCACACCAGTATCAGTCCTCCTTTTTCATCTCACAGTTCCTTGTGTGCCTTCTTTTGAGACTGTCCATGCAGGTGTTCATCAGCTAAACTGACCCACTCTGAAACTCAATTGTGATAAATTTCTTTTTGAGTGTTTCTGTGTGTAGCAGCATTTGCTTTCCTTTCCTCCTTGTACAGAAATAATAAACTACTGAGAGATCTCTTCTAGCAACACCTACTTTAGTTGATCACGTAAGCATAGGAGAAGATAGAATTCTGAAATTGATAAAACTCATGAAATACAGAGTGGGCTGGGACTATAAAACTATATGGCTTTCTGAGGCACATTGTGAAAGCTAAAGATAAGTTACCGGCTTATGCTGGCATGTTTAGTTCTGCTTTAGCAATTCAGTAAAAAATTTGGGTTTAGGCATGCATTAGTATAGTAAATTGGGATATTTCATGTTAACTGGTTTGTCCAAGATCAGCTCCTGGCTACCTGTATTACAGATTTTTTTTTTTTTTTTTTCCCCGACAGCAATGCAGACCTGCTTCCTTAGATACAAGATAACATATATAAATTATTTAGACTTAAGCTATGGGAGAAGTTCGAAGCCAGAATACATTCTAATTTTGCAAACTGGCAATGCACTCTGTGTGATTAGCAAAATGAAAGGACACACCTGCTGTGTTGGGTTTTGAGAAAATGAGGCCTTGGGGTTTCTTAATGAGTACATCTCTTTTGGATCAAGATTCCTCAAGCAAGCCTATAATAGAAAAATTGCAAATTTTGAAGCATTACAGATGTCATTCTCTTCTATTGTCTAAAATTATCACCAAGCCTAATCATTCCATCTTTTAATTTTGTATATGAAAATAAAATTAACTTCATGCAGAAATACTCTTATGGTCACACAGAAGCTGTTCCAAAACTTTCGGATACCTGATCCGGTGAAATCAGTTGCAGAATTCCTTCTTGTTAGTGGGTCTCAAGTCTCTACCAACTAATGACTATCATCATGCCGCAAGGCAGCCAGATGTTTGACATCAGCCAAGACACTCCTGCTACTCAGTCAATGTCTTTGAGGCCAATTTTATGATAGATTTCTATCCAGAATAAGGATTGTTTTGGTCTTTCTCTTTCAAGCTGCAGCTTTTGGAACTTGCGTATTCCCAGTGCCTCTTGCAAGGGATGTGGAGACCAGACACTTGGCTTCTGCATCAATCATGCAACTGTTAAGCCTCCTTTTTTAGGCCAGCTTGTCTGGGTATGTTTAGTACAGTGTAAAGACATCCAAGAAGGTTCCCCTTTCAAGTGTACCAATGCAGATGGCAGGTTCCAGCTCTATTTTTAATTCTTTTTTTAATTTAAGTGCTAAAATATGCATGAAATGGTCAATGCACAGGGAGTAAAGTTTGACAGCTTCATGATTCCAGCACCATTTCTGGGATGAGGAACAGGCTATTCTCTTTACCAATATCAATTCCATAATATAAGGGCTAGAATTTGTTCTATGTTAATTTTAAAAAGAGATATCATGTATCCTGGAAGGTCCGTCTGTCTTGAGAGTGTCCTAGAATAGTCTGGGATGACCCTCTACTTATACCCCTCCTCTGAACTGCCTTGTTCAGAAATGACATCATAACAAGGATTTGTAATGGGGAAATGCACCGTACCAAATCCAGTTCTTCAGTTTCAGAAATAACTGGTGACAGCATCCCATGTACTCATTTGTTTAAAAGAGTACAAGTCTGGAACTGTCTTTAAGCATGCTGATATCTTGAAATTGTCTGAACTGCCATGAAGATTTCTTACTCCTTTTCTCTAACTCAGCTTTCATATGAACTGCTAAATGTAAACCATACTAATGCTGCAGGCAAACAAGTTTGGATAATTTTATTCTTGATAAAGGGAGATTGGAGTAGGGAAAAAAGGTCCATTTCGTGTGTTTAACTGTATTTATCACATACCTGTTTCTCTACCTGTAGGGTCTTAAGGGTTATCTGGGACTGCGAGGGCCACGGGGTGAGCAGGTAAGTGATGAAAGCACAGTACACTATACTCTACAGATGAACAAGTGAGGATAGAAGAATGCATAATCCAATATAAGTGTTCAATATAAGCAGTCAGTGTAAATTACTGGCTGCTTAAGGAAATACTTGATAGTTCTTGACCAAGAATTCAGCCTATTTAGAGATCAGTGTGCTAAAAAATGGTCTATACGAAATGGTAAAGACCAGCTTGTTCTTCTTCAACTACCACACTGGCTTAGCAGAGGTTGGTGTAAAATTCTTGTTAGAGGCACAGTTTGGATTCTCTCAAAACCTCTACTGATTTAATGCATTTTAAAACTCCTAGCATGTAGAAAATGAAATGGTTATTCAATGCTTTTTCTCACTTCCGTG
>JAVJGG010000090.1:17245524-17297496 GCA_035590195.1 Aviceda cuculoides | reverse complement strand
AATCTGAATGGTAAGCTTCAAAGACATCCAATTGCTGATGCGTCTTGTTAGCATTAACGAAACTCCTGGTGGCAGAATAGGTGGAAGCATGAGTCTCCTTTTGGATGACACTGAAAGGGAAACCGTGATGGTAACAGAGATAGACACCCGAAGGGAGATGAAAACTCATGAATATAATCCGTGACTTTAATGAGTTTTGTACACAAATATTAACTGAACGAGTGGTGATGTTTATTATAGGTCCACAGGCATTTTTTGGTGGTGACTATAATTTAGCAGTGAGATAAAGAGATAGCCAGTGAAAAAAAAAAAGTCAGTCTTAACATCAGAAGTGTGTCTCAGTCTTTGAAGATGTTACATGTGAAAAGTAACCAGTTAGTTACCACGGAGGGGAAAAAGTGAAGCTTGCATTGAAAAGTGATTCTGCTCATTATTCATGCAATCAAGCATGTAAGTTCCTTTGAAGGCAATTCATGTTCAAGAACATGAAAACTGGTGATGTGCAACTGTTTGATATCTCAGTGTTCTCATACTGCTGCTGTAAATATTTTCCTTTGTTATTATCACTTAAAAGTTATGTCAGAGTATTTTCTAAGAGAACACTTTGGATGAAAGAGTTTTTTATTTTGCACATAGTTTTTACTGCTAGTATTTTCAGGCCTGGCTGGTGAAGGTGATGAGTTAGACCAGTTACTTGTCATCTGTAGCACCTACCCGTGTTTGTAGTTTTTAAAAGCTTGTACAGTGAGGACAGATATTCCTCTGAATTTGTGAATTGTGGAACTCCTTGAACAGCTGGTAACAAAGGAAGAGTTTTAAAAGATAAGTTGTAAATGCAATGATTCTACTGCTTTTTTTAGTTTTTTCATATATGCATATTTTGAGGTACAGCTGAGCCAAAATAGGAGACCATGGATCCTAGTTCCGTGACAGAACATCTGTCAGAAGATGAATCACTACTGGTTGAAAGCAGGTGACAGAAATATCTCAGTGGCAGCTCATTTAAACAAAAAATACTGCAACCCCTTTTTGCATCTGCACTCCTGAGTTCTGCTTCCTAAGACTGCTGTTTCACCATAAATCAGCTGTGAACAGCGTGGAGAGGAAGTCCTCATTCGTTGCTGTGGTAACACTGACATATGACAGTGGGTGAAATGGTCAGGCTGGGAGAGTGTCCAACTTACAGACTTGGCTTGTTTAAAATGAAATTAACTGAACAGAGGTAGGTGGAGCTTCCTGTGTCTTGGTGGTGGGCTCACGGCATTTGGCACCACTTCAGAAAAGCACGTTTTTCTGAAAATAAACAGTCAGTTGCGCAGTTGTTAAGTAATGAAACAACAACAAAAATTACCTGGATTTGATTAGGAGGAGGAAGATGGAGAGAAGTGCTATACATTCATGACTAATATGGTGCTATATTGACCTGATTGTGAAAGAAACAAAAAACTTTGGCTTTGTAAGGACACAAGGATTCTTCTTTAATGAAACATTTAACACATCTGTTCAAATACAGCTAAGACCACTGCAGTTATTTCATTATAAGGACCCGTCTCCTATAGTCCTCCTCAATTACTTTTTATAAATAGCATCTATGTTTTTAGTGTGGAAATAAGGGGTGTATTGTTGTATTTCACAATCTTAGACTACTCTTCTTGTACTACTTTTTAAAGCATACGTAACTGAAATTGGTGGAGTTACTTCTGTATGATGAGTAAATTTTAGGGTGTTGCTGTGTAGCTTGCTTAAAAAGCAATTTTTCCATGAGCTTAAGCTGTGTCATATGACTAGATGTTAAGAGAAGTGATAAAACAAATAAACTCCAAAGCATCACATTAAACCTGTTTGTCATTTCTTTCCTTTCTTTTTTTCTTTTTTTTTTTTTTTCTTAATTTTTCCACTTAGGGAATTCCAGGAATGGCTGGCAATATTGGGGCAGTTGGTTACCCTGGCAGGCAGGTGCAGTAACTATACTAATGTCTTTGCAGTTTGGGGGGTTTTCTTGTTTGTTCTTTTGAAAAATACTATCTAACTCTGTTAGAACTACTAATAGTATAAATGTATTTGTTGCATCCTGTCATTTATCGTTGAAACAAACCTCTTTCACACGTAGTGCCCTTTAGGTAATGTTGAGTTTCATGGCTTTTAAACTTGGATGGGTTAGATGCAGTAATGCTGTACCTTTTCTGGAACATGAAAATGACATTACCGAAGTACTGAATGTCCAAAAACTTTATGCTTCTTCATAAGCCTCTTGTGGTTCTATGTGTTTTATCTCCTTCATCTTTCAAGCCCAGAAGTCATAGGAAACTGCCTGTTGTAGTATAGTTCCTCCTGATTTTCACCAATCCATTTACTTCGCTGCTGAATCTATTTCTTCAGCCCTTTAGGGAAACAGAACATTAAAAGATTCCCCCCCCCCCCCCTTCAGATATTTGAGAAGGAGAACCAATAAAGCCAGAAAGCAGCTTTCTATAAACACAAGCACCTATATAAATATTTATTTTATGTTTTTAAATTTATATATAAGCTAACAGATACCTCAGTCCAGTAAAACTAGTGAGACATAAAGTAGAAGTATTCATTATTTTCCCTATATAAAGGTATATGAGCCAAATTCAACAATTGACTTTGTGGTTTTGTGTCTGCTTAAAGGGTGAATTTGACCAAATACTTCAGTGTTTTGTTGGGTTAGGTTTGTAATGGCTATATATTTTAAAATTCCATTACAGTATTTTACATAGTAATGGATGGTAACATGTTTGTGTTGAATCACGTAGAATGTTTAGAGCATTTGGACTACATATGCTAATCTGACGTTAGCTTTAAAATAATTGTAAATGTGTCCAAATATAAAAGCTTATGAAAAATCCTGTGAAATTATGTCACTGTAATGCCATATCACTGAGTCTGGAAAAAAATTTCCTCCCAGAAGAAATAATTTTAATGTAGAGGAAGTTTCAGTCATTGTTTAAGTTCAGCCATGAATTAATGGGAGACCTTTCTGAACATGGTCCCAGGGGACTGCTTGATTACACGCTCTTCAATCCTAATCATATTAAGGATGTATTGCCAGTTTACAGTTAACAAATGCTGTTACAGTTCTTTTAAGTAGAGCATATCTGGTTGTTTAAAATGAAGTACAACTCATGTCTTTTTGTAATAGGGCTTAGCTGGACCAGAAGGTAACCCAGGTCCTAAAGGTGTAAGAGTAAGTAAGCATTTTAAGCATTTTGGCATGCGTGTCTATTTTTACCCATACAGTAGATAAGAAAGGGATGAGGAATTTAATTCAGCTCTGCCAGTTGTATGCCTGCTGTATTGCTCTGTCTTTACAGAACCTACAAATGAGAAAACATAGTGTTTCTTTCAAAGTATATGTGAGGGTTTAATTTTTTTTTTTTTCCATGGTGAGCAGCATAGAGCAGTCTTCCATTGTTGCCCTTCCTCGCACTTGGAATGCATGCAGGCAAAAGAAAGAAAGCAAGAGTGAATATGGGTGTGAGAGCTGGGAGTGAAGAGGAGCGGACATTTCCTGCCTGAAGCATTATTTCCATAATGGAAGCTGTCAAGAAGGGAGATGTATCTGGCATTTGCAATCTGTAACAGCTACAGAAGTTAATAAAGGGAAACCATCTTGTCACATAAAAAACATAAAAGTGAACTTGAGATTTTAGAATGGTTCAGCTGTAGTCATATATAATCCAGGGACTGAAGGCTCTTAATGCTTTGCTGATTCAAGGTGTGCTTTTGATTATTCTTGGAGGTAAAATAGGTTGGCTTTTTTCTGGTTTTGTTTGGTTTATATTTTGTGGTTTTTTAATAGGCACATGTGCATGCCTATATATGTTTGTGTGTGTATAAGTATTTTTTCAGACTGTCTCTCACCATCAGGCAGTAAATATGGGTTTCCAGAAATCTGCGTGTTGCTGGTTCTACCTAGGATTTGAAGGAGCCTTTTGCTAGATGTTTTCAGGCTCTCAGCTCGTGTTGTACAGGTTGCTGAGCAGTGTGCTGTGTTCTCAAGTATCTGTTAAAATAATCTTATTGTGTTGCTTTTGTCTTTTTTTTTTTTTTTTTTTTCCCCAAATGTAATTACTAAAAGCCTTTACCTGCAGCAGCTTCTTAACATATGTCTGGTTTTGGGGGGGGGTGGTTTTTTTAATGTCAGTTTTCATTACAGTGATGGGAAAAATTAGTTCATCAGGATCAAGTGCCAACAGATATTGCACCCTCAGGGATTGTATCTTTTACATTTCTTCGGTTTATTTTTGCTCAGATTCTCAATGCATTTTGTCTTGTTCTCCTCTCAACCGACAAGACATTAAGTGATCCCAGTCACTTCCTGAGAAGTTACTACTTCTCTGTTTACACAAAGCTGAAAACAGCCAATGTATGAGTAATTTTAGAGAAAAACACCTGCCAGGTCTTAAGGCTAAGTCCTGTATATGAATTCTACAAGCAACTTCCAATTAAAATGATGATGCAGCCCGTTGAGGTATACTACTGTGCCATGGAGGTGTATGAAAACATGATACAAGTATCTTTAGAGCTTTAAGTTTAGAACATTCCTACAATCTATACTCTGCTTTTCAGCTGTTTCAAGAAACTGTAGAAAAAAGAAGTGCCTTTGTTTTCCTTACTCTCATTAGGCTGGATGACAAGATAGGCACTATCTTTCATAATTTAATAAAAAAAAAAAAAGCAACCAAAAAACCCCAAATCATTACAATCAGAGGGCTGGTGGGGGGGGGAAGAGAGAGAGTCATGAAAGCAAGGGATTCTTTTTTAGTAACTAATAATAATTTTGTTCCAATCTCAGTTTGAATCTGGTAGTGCAGAATCCATCTCTACTACTATTTTTGTAAATTGTACTGTCATTTCCGCTGAGTCAGCAGCATGTTTCTGTGTCTATACAATGGATTATATGATAGGATTGATTTCTGACTTTCTGAGAGGAAGGTGGGAAAGAAATGCATTGTGACTGAACTTTAAGAAAAACATGCTGCTTATGACAAGGTAGACTTTCTAGGACTCTTGCATATAGCGGTGATCACACAGTGCTATTAAAGATGAGAACATGTTTTTTGACATATTTCGTACATAAGCTTACCTTCAGCTTTTTCATATTTCATTTATTCTAATAAATAAGGTCTCTGATGCAACTTTGTTTTATTGGAACATTTTCTTAGTACTTCTTTATTAAATGATTCTGTACCCTTATAATAGGAAATTGTTTTTGCTGTTGGTTGGAGAGTAAATTCTAGTCACATTTAAGTTTATTGAGCTTCACTGGTAATTTCAAATGAGCCTGAATTTAATTCCTGGATCTTGAACCCACATTGGCCAATACTAAAGGACAAGCAGTGTTGGTGGGAAGCAGCCTTGTAATCAAGAATTGTTCTTATGTTTTTAGGGTTTCATTGGACCTCCAGGTGTGGCAGGACAACCAGGACCTGAAGGAGAAAGGGTACATTTAATAGAGCATTAATGAGATATTGATGTGTGGGTGGTAATGCAATATATGTTAGAACGGGAGTGGAGAAAATGTACAAGGTACAACTATTCATTTGAGTCTTTGTCTAAAAGCAGAACTGATATGGATGAAATTAAATAGGTCATATCTGATTAGTATAATCAATGAAATGCACTGGTGCTAAAGTTAGGTAGGGAACAGCTGTAAATTATTGTTTGCATTTAATCTTGAGCTGCAAGGATTAGCAGTATTTTTTTTCTTATCACTGAGGTCCATAATGAATATTTTTCATTGAAGCAATTTCGTTCAGTCAATAATTAATATTTGTCGTTTGTCAGATTATGTTTACAATAAAACGAGTCATGGAAGTCTTAATCTCTGTCACTCTGTGCTTGAGCTTTTTCTTGCTTCTCTTGCGCACAAAGGATGTCTGGCCATGTACCTTGATGGAAGCAGGCTATGGCCCTTCTTCATAGTTGTTCTGATGTGGCCACAGTAAACATAAGCAAAACTTCTGTTTCTACCCCTCTGTTAAAGGACATTGTCTGTATGATTCTTTGCTCAAATATTTTTCTTTTTTTTTTTTATGGTGCTTCTTCTCACACTGTCTTTTCCAATCAAATGCAGGTTTAATTACTTGAATTTAAGCTATTGAAGAAAAGGAAACCTACTTATGATGGGTTATTTCTTTCTCAGGGCATGCCAGGCTTCCGTGGAAAAAGAGGTCCTAAAGGGAGACAGGTAGAGTTTCTAACACTTGTTACAATTTCTGCTGCCAATGTAAATGCACCTGTAATTTACTCTGTAACTTTAATCAGCTGAAAAATGTTAGTTTTATTTTTTTTACATAGATGACTTTCTATTGTTTCCAGTTAGTACTTTGCAGTGCTGCAAATTCTGTGCGGGTTATAACTACTAGATCTTCCGAAGTGATGAAGACTTAACACAATGAGCCTTGTGGCTGGTTACTGATATCAGCTACCTGAGGGTTAAAAGATGACAGAAACACATAAATATATTCTGTAAAATTAGTGTTAGCACAAGGTATAGATATGATGCAAGTTTTGTAAGTCTGATTTTGGTGTTGGTCTGAATGCAAATCAGCTGCTTCTAATGTCTGATATTTCTGAACTATGGTAAATTAAAGCTGTCCTCTACTTAACATGTATTTCTACAGCTGAGAATAAACACAAATCTGCCAAGTATACATTATCAAGGTTTACATATTTCCTGTGGTATATCTTCAATGCCAAGTGTTTTGTTTTCTGTTGCAACCTTATTATTTTAGGACCTTGAAGCTATCCAGGAGTTCCCAATTTTAACTTGCTTGTGGTTCGAGATTGGAAACTGTGATAGCATTCTCCAGTTGTGCACTTGGTTGCACTCAGCAGTTCAGATGACTTTCATCTAGGATGTTGAACAAGCTTGTTCAGCAGTGGAGGTGTGATTACTATCATTTGGCCTTTGATGTATGCTATGAAAGTTATGGAGGATTCTCTTTAATTATGTTTTGTTTTCTATGTGATCTAACACTAGCCAAAAAAGTCACTAGCCTTCAACAGAATTCCTTTTGATGTAAAGAAAGGCAAGCAGAGAAGAGTGTTACTAAATTGATATTCTGCTCTTTCTGAAGCTGCTATCAAATTGTTAAGGTATAAAATAAAAGTAAGGATCTGGTTTTTAATTATTCAGCTGGTAGGACAGGGTGCTTCCGTGCTTGTTGACCGTATTGTAGTTTGCTTATAATTTGAATCAAATGATACTTTGTGCATCTGAGTGTTGGGCAAGAAGGGATCTGTGCCATCAGTACCTTGCAGTAGTTGGCAGTGGGTTTGCTGGTGAGTCACATGCAGCATTTAAGAAGGAGAACCTGGACGGAAAGCAAAGCCTTGTGCTCGGTGTGGAAAAGGAAGAGGAGGTGACAGAAGGGTACTCTGAAAACATGTTTTGCATTATAATCTCATTCTCAGTGGCAGGTTTCACTGAGGCTTCTGATTGCCAGTGTAGTAGTTTGTTTCAGTCCGTAACAGTTGGTGCCGTGCATGCTGTGGTAAACAGGTATTTTTCATTTACAATGAAAACATGACTTCTATCAGTGCCAGGCTATGGTCTGGTAAGGACTTTTGTTTATATAAATCAATTCAGAGAGGTTTCACATAGGTGACAGCACCAAAAGCACCTCTGCACGATGTCCATGATTATCTTCATTGAGTACTGATTCCTTTGTAATGTTGTCCTTTCCTCAATCCTAAAGTTCATTCCAAATCCTCTCTATGATCTATAAAGTACTTATTTTACTAAAGGCTACTAATATAGGGACCAAACCAGGAGGGCAATCACATGGGAACCTGGCTTGAAGTACTTTGCTGGATCACAAGCTTAGAGAATGTGTTATCTTAACCCCAGATAATGACAGCTGTGATGACAACGTTTTCCAACACCGGAGTTAACAACATCGGTGCTTTGGGGCAGTGCACTGTTGCTTAAGGGAATTTGGCATGGGAATCGCATAGTGCCTGAAGTCAGGCTCCTCACCTTGTGTTCTAGGATGCAACTTATTTCTTTGGAAAAAACTTCTCTCAGTAATAATAGGGGGAAAAAAACCCTGTCTGACTGGCAGAGATCCTTCTAAAAGAGAACAGATCCCAAATATGATCTCATTTTTGGAAGGTAATATTGAAGTGTAAGAAAGGTGGATCTTACAAGGGATTGTACACTTGCTAAGTAGTAACATTTTGAATTGAAAGTTTATTGAATAGTTATTCATATTTGTAACATCTCTGGAATATTTGAAATGGAACAAAATATTCAATTACTGAAATCTTTATTGTGAAGATTATAGAGTGAATTTTAGATTAGCTTTGCATATGATATGCTTTAAAGAAAATATTTCATAGTAAAAGTATATGTATTCTGTTTCTCTCCATTGTACGCTTGTAATATGAAATTTGGCTAGTTCTGCAGTATTTTTAATCGTTGTCTGTCCTGTTAATATGATGCATAGTGCTTTTAATTACATATATAGTTTGATCACTTCTAAGGGAATGTTTTTACATAGTTTTCTTCTGTATGGGATTAGTTACAACCAGTGGTCAATGTGACAGAACAGACCTTGTAAATTACACCGAGAATTTATTAATCAAGTCCATTGTAACTGTAAAAACAGTTCAGGCTCTGTTTTATATTAAAATTATGCAGAGTTGTCCTTTGTATGCTTTATGGTAATGTTAAATGTTAATATTGATGTAATAAACCACTTGTTGCACAGTAGTATTATATTACATCCAATTTTAGACTTTTCTGACTGTTTTCCTATGTTGCATTTTGCTTTCATTTTTCTACTAAGATAGTTTTATCAGCATCAGTTAGAAGACACATGCTGTTGAGAATCGGATTATGATGACTGTGGGTAATACGGCCCTTTCGTAACTCATGCAATGCTGGGTTCCTGCTCTATATAAACCATCATCTGTGACCTGCATGTATAATCTGGTGGCTGGTAAAACTGTCCCATTATATCCTCCATTTCACTTTTGATGCCTCATTTGTGTGTTTTAAAAAAAAAATTTATATTCATGTGTGTTATGGCAATTCTGCCTCTTCCAACATCTACCAATGTTAGGGAATAGAACCAAAATATTATGCTGTTAAGGAAAGGGTAGTAAATTAATCTTTGTCTACATCCTATCAGCTGGTAGCTTTTAACAACATAGGAACTGTCAAATACCCACTTTGCGTGTGTGAGATTTTACAGTACGTTTTCAGAGTTGTGCAAAACTTTGGCCAATGGTGTACAGATTGAGAATCAATGAAATCTGCTTTATTGACCATTAACCTATGAACCTCTATTGTTTAAATGGTAAGACAGTAATGCTATAAAGACCTGTACTGTCAGATTTTACAGTTATGGCTAAAGATTCTTATTTGTGAGTTCCATGATCAGATCCTGAATAAAAATTTCATTGTTGTGAGAGGTATTCCTATCTTTTGCTTTCCTGAATTTGCAGGAGAACGTAGAAGAAAAACTCCAACCAAAATCAACCCAAAAGATGGTACAGGGAGTGTTAAGCATGTCTCAGATTAATTCACAATGTCATGCATTATGATGGGAATTAAGAGCCTATTAAGTTGTTTCAACATACTCTTTTAGCACTGTGTATGCATATATGTATGTACACATTAAAAGTTGCCTTAACTTTTATAGAATTTTAGTTTAAGTTATTACTAAAGCCAAATATGGCTTAAGCAGTGCTTAAACTACTTTGATTTATGATATGATTTTTTCCACCTCCTTGCCACAGTTTTATATTGTCTTTCTGACTGCTGTTTGTATAATACTGTATGATGATGCATATCCTCCGTTCCATTAAGGAAAGACACTGCTATACTAAGTCCTGAGCTGGACAGCTGTGTGGATATCCTCCAAACAAGGTAGATTACAAAGGCCAAATTAATTGTACCTTTGACCTGCAGCAGGTTTGAACACAGTCTTACAGAGATGAAAGGTTAATGCCTCAAAGTACTGCTCCTGACACACAGAGAGGGGTAAAAAGACACTCAAACATTGAAAAGCCAAAGAGTATTTCATGTAAAAATTATTGTAAAGATGGAATTTGCTGCTTTTCCCCATGGAGCTGGACTAGTAATGCCCTGATGCTTTGCGTCTCATTTCTTCAGGTCAATGCACCTCTTGGTTATCTCAGTACTCTAATACTGTGCGAGACTTTTCAGTTCCAGGAAAAGTCTCTTTCCTGTGAGCGCCTTAGCTTGGATTTTCTCCAGGCAGGATCCCTTTCCACCTTGTTATTTTGCAAATTTTGTGATAGGATCTTCTATGGACTTTACAATATAATTAAAAAGGATGTTGACTTGACTTCACTGTAGATCTGTGCTCCATCCTTTCTCCTAATTTTATATAGTGTTAGGAATTGTGAAAATATTGCATGGTGCTGCTTCAAACTAATAGTGTGAGTTAGCTATTAGCTTCATGTGTCACTTCCAGAGAAACAGTGAGATCTGGCTGGCAATAGTAAAAATTAACTTAAAGAAAACAAACCAAAACAAACCAAAACCCAAATCACTTTCCCCGAGCAACTCATGTGCTTCTGCATGGACAACAGCAGAAAAGCAAAACAATCTGCAAAACCCTGAGAGGAAGCAAGAAAGGTTAGAGCCAGTAAAGTGGTGGATTTCCATTTCATTTTGCTTCTCAAGCAAGAAATGGAAATTCCGTTTCAAGCTTTGACGCCTGACTTGGCCAGTCAGATTTCTTCCATGTCCTCATAATCCAGGCTCTGAAGTCAAAAATGATAAAATGAATGAGGCTTTTCTATATCTTGCTTAAGTTATTGTTTCAGTCTCTAGATGCAGACTGAAGCAAGTGCTCACATTGGTAAGGACAGTGTTGTGCCAGAAAGATGAAAAATTTGATTTCTGATGAACATGTGTCACACTGAGACTGCAACCATTAATATTTGGGGAAGAGTAAGAAGAGAACAAAAGGCAGATGTTTAGTGAATGCTGTAGGTAACAGGAAAAAAAAATATTTGAAGTAAAAATACTAAATAGGAAAAGAGACTCCAAGAAAACAATTCAAGTAATACTTGTTTAATATTGCTCTTAAAGCATTCAGTCATCTGATTTTGCCCTCTGTTTACATTGTGCTTAGTTACATCTTTTTTTGGTTCTGATTTTAGGAGACAAACAAATACCACTGTGCTATTCTATTCATTTGAACTGTGCAGCTGAAACTTTATGCTTCTCCCATTCCTCCATCTCTCTCCCTGAATCCACTTGCTGATGTCCTAATTTCTAATACCTATAGGTATTCAGTGTTCAGACCAACCTCCATGTCTTGGATAATAAAGAACAAGCATTCTCTCTTTTGCTTTAGGGTTTTCCAGGTGACTTTGGAAATAGAGGCCCCCCTGGTCCAGATGGGAATCCTGTAAGTATCAAATTGTGTGTTGATTAATATGGTAAAATTGGTAACACTCAAAATTAACTCCCCTCTCAAATGGAAAGGAGACTTTTGCCTCAAAAACAATGTCTTGAAGTCCACTGGAAAATTTTGGACTGTTACTTTTCCATGGAAATTGCTAGGATAGTACCGTAATAAGCAGTGGTATAAAAAAGAGAAAGAAAAGAACCAGAAAGCTGCTGAGAGAGCACAATTGCCACTGCTGCATGTGCTGACTACCTTGAGAATCAGATGACTTGCTGTCCTCATTGCATTACTGATGAATGTTTTGTCTTCAGAAATTCTTGCATTGGATATGACTTTGCGTTGCTTATTTAAACCATTATTCTAAGATCACCTTAACAAAATGGGATTCTGCATGCATGCCAAAACCCCAGCTTTCGTATGCTTATGCATTTGATAGTTGATTTCATCCTTTGAACTGTTACTGAGTACAATTATGCTAGTATGTCATTTAGTGCGTTATAATCAGTATGATAACAACTTTGTCCTTGGCAGTGTGTGCAGGCTAAAGTGCTCTCATGGTATGGTATTCAAACTGTGACACAGTCACGTCACTTCACTGGCTGCCCTCAAAGGAGCTTTGCTGTCTTGCAGTATTTGTAGGGAAACTCTGGCTGCAGGCTCCAAACTCAGGTTTTCTTTGATATGAGAAACCAGTGAAAGGGCTTTGGGCCAGACAAGGGAACAGTGATAAGTGCTGGGCAAAAGAGCAGCTGATTTGAATCTACTTTTATTGTTGGATGCTCCTCTGGAAACTGCTGTCAGTTTGTGTCTAAAGGTTGTTCTGATATGGACCAGAGTCAGCAACTGGGCAGAAATGGTCTTTTTTTGAAGGCCTGCCCTTTCCTGACACCCATCTTAGAAACTTATTTTAGAAAAGCTTACGTGAATTTTGCTGGTGGGTTATCAACATTTGGTGTCAGCATTTTGGAACATAGAAAAAAAAATTAATTTGCATTTCTGGTCCCTGAGGCAAAGTTCCCCTTGTGGGAATGCCAGTTGATGTCAGTATGGTACTTTTCATCTTGAAAGCCCTCTGAGGGTTTGTGAGTGTCACCAGCTGCTTTGCAAATGATATAAAAAGGTTAGTTCTTCCTTCTCCTCCTGGCACTCCCAAGTCTTCCTCCATTCCTGATAAAACAGATATTGTCTTTCCACGAGATCTGCAGAACAACAGTTTAATAGAATCAAGCTCAGAAAGCTTGGATCTGAAATTACAGACTTGCACTTTACAAAGAAGCTTGGTTTAATGCGTGCATTTGCAAACAAGTTCCTTCTAATCTGCCAAGACAGCTGCTGATCTTACTGCCTTCACAGACAGGCAGCAACCCCTCTCTCCTCCTCCCCCAAAACTCACCCTACAGGGCTTGTTCAGGCAAGGGGCCAGAGCTGCAGCTGCAGGGGGCTGCAATGTTAATGGGATATTTACAGAGCCTGTTGGTGAGCTGGCAGTGGAGAGCGGGGGCTGCCTGGGAGGCCTGTGGTGGCAGGAACTTGAAGGGAAGACATTTCTCCCCATGTGCTGACTTGACACTAATGACATTTGTCTCCATGCCTAATTTCTTCTGCTTAACAGGGTAATGCCATCTTTCATTTCCACAACACCCTTTCAGTCTTCTGACGATGTCAGTCTGCCTTGGAGGATTTTGCTAATGCATTTGACTTCCTCTGTGGTTAGTTTGGAGCAGGTTGGAGAAGGTGTGTAGGCACCGGAGGAAGGAGGAGAGCAGGAAGGTGTCCTCTGTGCCATGCCCAGCAGCCAGGCCCTGTTGGACAGCTTCAGAAAAGAGCTCAGATTTGCTTGCATAAAAATTCCCCTTCACTGTGGGTGCCGATGGGCTGCAGTGAACCCTATGTATGATATCTATTGAGTAGCAAGTCCCAGGTGTTGGGACAGTTTGCGCGAAGCATGCTGACCTGGAGGGCTATAATACCCCTTTCACGCAGGGCAAAGAGACTTGGCAACTGTTTTCCCATGGTGTTCAGAATTTTAGCCTCTGCTTGAGTGCAACAGAGGCAGTAGTAGAGTACCATTGAATTTGTTACTTCTACATAAAGTACAAACACTGTAGTCTGTATCAAGAAACAATTTTTCATAGAGTGTAGCCTTTAATTTGCAAAGATCTTTCTATGGACTGAGCCAGTGTTCTCTATATCTTTCAAAGGAATCCTAATAAATTCTCGAGGTGTCTTCTTTCCACCCCCAAAAAATATTTTTTCTTCTTTCCGCTTTAAATATCATAGTAACAAATCTCATATTCCTTAGTAATGCAGGAATGATTTAATGATGCAAATATCTTGAAATCTAATTCCACTATCAGGGATTTTAACAAGCATGTTCCCCTATACAGTGATAAGGTGTCATTCTTCAGGAACTCTCTAAAAATCCCAACTGACTTGCTTTGCAGATCATTTTTGTTTTATCACTGGGAATTTTGTAAAATACTAAATTTCAGATAATATAAAATTCATTTTCTTTGAAGGGAATTGTTGGTGGTGTTGGTCCTCCTGGATTTCCAGGACTAAGAGTGAGTACGCTTTTATTACTTACTTTGATATGGCTTCATTAGAATATTTGTCTTGTATGTTTGTGAAATAATAAAAACAAACATAAGAATCCAGGGATTTAAACAAATTTTGGTTTAGTTAGTCATTATTTTAATTAAAATCACTCTACAAAACTGCTGTCATGTTGCTGGTATGGAGTACTTCTATATTTGGTTTGGATATGTACGCTTATTTCTGATCTGGTGTGTCTGGTTTTTTTCTTCAAAATAGCCAAGTTTGCTAGTTTATACCCCTAAAGTCAGCATCACTTTTTGAAAAAGTGTGATACTTCCAAACATTTTAACATCCACAGCCTTCATTCATTCCTGTATATGGCTACCAAATTCTAAGCAGAATTAATTCCTAAGCAAAATTTCTTTATCTTGTATACAGTATCATATTCTTTTTTTTTTATGTTTTTAGAATAAGATTGTGATGCTCATTATGGAGTTGTAAGCTGTAGTTGTATAAATACAGCTGTGCCAAAGAAGCTCTGTGACATGAATGAGTCCTCCAGGAGGTGGGAAAGACTGATACTTTCATACTGTGTAGTCTTACTCCCTTATTTTAAGTAATTCATGTGTTTACTGATCAAGGACATGGTTTTGATTCTTGATATTGGCTCAATCAAGGCTGGCTACCCAGCCGTGTTCATAGTTCATAACATGTGGGAGAAAATAGCATGTTTACACTTGAATTAAGAAAGCCATGATTGTCTCCAGTGTTGGCTTTTTTTTTTTTTTTTTTTGATATCTGGAGATCTGAAACATTCTTGATAAGTTTGTTAGTTTACAGTGATGGTCATCTAACTTTTCCTTTGAAGTATGACAGCTGAGTTCCATTATTATTATCTTTTTAATGGTATCTTCACAACAAAAAACATTCCTGTAAGTCATCCCTTGCTGCCTGATGGGGATTGTTATGGCATTGCTATAGTGAAGACACACAAGCTTTGTCAAGGAACCTCTGTGGCTTCCAGCCTTCATCACGCAAACATGACTCATAGCGTTCTTGTCAGTCGACATATTTGAGCCAGTTGAACCACTCATGAGACTAGAGGTTGCACTCTTGAGAATTTGCTTTGACTTATAGTTTGCTTTTCTTTCTTACATGACTGTCTTTGGAATTTTATCTTAAGGATTTTGATAATTGTACAAATGTATCTGAGGTTTTTTTAAAAAGCCTACCTGTTAAAAAGGTACTGTTACTGATTCTTTTGATTAAATCTTAGTCAGCAGTTTAGCCCTTCCTAGAATTCATGAGCATAAATGTTTGCATGGTTAAAGCTCCATTTGTCATGTTGCTGAGTTGCGGTCACTTAGGCAGAGAGACTGAGTATCAATAACTTTTTTGTGAAATACGGTAATTATTTTCAATCACCAATTGAAAACCTTTGCCACTTGTACATAGCTCTCATTATGGTTATATTTTGGCTATTTCTTGAAAAAAAATTTGATGGCATATTTAGATTTTGACCAGCGTGAAATCAATAATTGTTTTGCCTGTGAACCCCATTTGAGTGGCCTGCTACCTCTTGTTTATACATGGGACTCTTTTGCACAGTTCCAGCTGTGTAAAAGAGCACTGATTATGTGCCCATGTGCTCTACATAATTTGTATTCAAAGTAAAGACAAGAAAGTAAAGCACAGAAACTGAAACTTCTTTTCTCATTATGTGCAATTGCTAACCTAATTCTTCCTGTGTGTAGTTTTTAGTTTTGCAATGTGACAATTTGGAACAGGACTTTTACAGGGAGTGCACTGATATTTACATCTTTTGTTGGAATTAGAGTTTGACCCCCAGAACTGTTGGAAACATCATCTGCCGTAGCTCCATTTGACTGCAAGGAATTAGGGGTCTTGCATGGAGCAGAGAGATCCTTTGATCTCTACACTTGTGTGTTTTTAGCTGAGGTGTATGTAAATATGCTGAAAAACAATGACACTTTTGAAGGCAGAAATAATTTTGCAGATGAGCGTCTGGTCTTAAAAGAGTTTAGTGCTTGGGATGACAAATACATGAACAAAAATATGTATGGACAAGTGCTTATGATTTAGAAATGCAGCTCCGTAACAGTAGGATCATTGTACATCCCTCTGACAGCTTAATAGATCTTACGGGTATATTAGGGTCTTTTTAAAGGTATCTTCTTTTAGTTAGCCAAGACACATTAGCATTGCTGCTCAGGGGCAGTTAACTCTCCATGGTTGATAAGACCTTACTACTGGTACAGTAAGATTTTGCAGTTGAGGAAAATGGCCCAGCAACATTTCCTCCAGATTTCTGAACACCTTTTGGAAGCTTCCAAAGCATCAGCAAATCTAGTTGGGGTTTTGAAATAAGGTTGGAACATGGCTAAAGAGGACTTCAGTATCTAGTGGCATGAGTCTTCTGTGGATGCTAACACAGAGTATAGGCATCATCAGTAAAATTTACTATTATGCAGTCCTCTGTGTCTCTGCACTACATCGTATTAGTTACTCTAGTTCCCACTTTCCCAGTCAGTAAGATAATTGGAAGTGCTGCGCTTTGTTCCATAGACACAGACTTAAAACTGTAAACTTAGAATTTGACCAAGACACCAGGGGAATCTCAGGTGACCCCAGGATCCCCAAGTACAGCTTTTGTGGTAAAGCCCTGTTCCTTGACCACACCTGCTTTCCTAATGGGCTTGTGCACCCTGGCCTCTGTTTTCACACAGCCCTTATTCAGGCAGATGCTAGTGGTCATCCAAAACTGAGTAAAGAACTAGAGACCTCAATGTTTCTTCTAAAATAGTAAATTATAACACATTATACTATTACGAGATGCAATATTGAACATGAGATTTGTCCTGGTTTCAGCTGGGATAGAGTTAATTGTCTTCCTAATAGCTGGTACGGTGCTGTGTTTTGAGTTCAGTATGAGAAGATGACAAGATTAAATATATTATTCTGGCAGAAACCAACAGCATTAATTCAAGTAGCTTGTCCAGCCCAGCTGTATGCAGTGGCAAAAGCTAATTATATTTTTGTGTTTGTTCATGAGAACAATGGCAAAGTGAGCAGCATTGGTAAGCTGAGTCCAAGAATTTCTTCCTTCCATGATTTTTTCAATATACAAAGCTGTTGCCAAGTTCAGAGTTTTGGCTGGCTGAGCAGTCAGTCTCTCAAGATTTGCAAGACCATGAGTTTTAATAAGATGAAGACTTTCAGAAAATTTACGACTACAGTTATCAGAGTGAGCCTTTTTTTTTTTTTTTTTTTTCCTCTCCTCTTAAAAAAAAAACAACCCAAATCTAGTACTAGGAAGCATTAGTTTTCCTTTTCTGGTATCTTATCTTTTTGACAGGTAAAAGCATTTTGGTTTTAGTTTCACTTGTCACATACAAATGGTGGAAAAGATACTCTTTGTGTAGCTGAAGTAATTTTTGTTTTCTATCTATCAGCAAGTTTTAACCAAACTGATAAGCATATGCTAATGTATAGCGAGGCTGTTGTAGATAGAGGACCATATAAAAAACTGACAGACTTACTAATTCTACCCTTTTATCAGTGAGATCATTTTTTGGTTTAATTTTTGTGTAGTTCAAGTTCTTTGTTGTAAATTAGGTCAACCAATATCTCTGGAGACTGTGATAAGAGTTGCATCAACCTGAGTTTTGTAAAGCTGTTTTGGAACTTCTTCCCATTGCTTTTTTTTTAAGCTAAATTTTCCAGCTCAGTATCCCTCTGTGATTTTTCAGCCAATGCTATTGTTACCATAAGTATGCATTTCAACGTACAGTATCATTAATACAGAAATGCCTTGCTGAACTAGAATATATAGCACAAGTAAGACACAGCAGTGTAAACAATTTATCTTGGCATCAGCTAACATGACAGAATATATCATTTGAGCAGCCATGGAAAGCTAAAGCAATATAGAGTGGCAATTTTCCTGGGAGCTTTACCAAGCACCATTGAGACGCTAAGTCATCAGTCTTCCTTTTTCTTCAGTGAGCCATGAGTCTGATGATGGCTGCAAAAGAATGCTTTTGCTAACATTGCTGAAAGAGTCTCCAGAGAATAATGAATGTGTGCTGAACTGGAAATCAGTAGGTGTCCATCTTATCTTTTCCATGTCACTCTCAGCAAGTGGCAAAAGATTTCTGTATTCATATTTGTTGCTAAATTCTTGCATAGCCACAGAGGTATAACACTGCCTTTTTTTGTTTGGGTTTTTTTTTTCCCAGAGGTAGAATAGACAGAAAGTAGATAGACTTTTCCCTCTGTAATATAGTTTTAACTATTGCTAAATCATTTCTTATGTTTGTCTCACCATCTTAATATTATTGTTGTTGCTGTGTTGATCTTTTAAGTTTCTTAATTTTTTTCATTTCCGGTTCACTTTTCAAGTCATAAAATAGTCCATATAAGTCCCAGAGAGGAGAGATGTAGTAAGGGCTTTGAAGGTACCCAAGACCAGAAAAGGTTAGCATGCCTGTCAGAACTTAGGTTAAGTTTGCACACTTGGTATTTTGGAAGAATCCCATCTCTTTTTTTAACTTGTAGAAGTCAGAGAGATGAGAAATTCTGGTAAAAGTCACTTTTTATGGCACTACTTATGGTAGAATAATTCCTTTAAGCCAAATTTGATGCTTACAGGGAAGTGATGTCATGTAATCCTAAGGACAGAGGGAATAGCCACCAAATGTGCAGCTGCAGTACAAAAGAAAGCTTCCTTATTCTGCATTGCCTAATGCACTATCTTCTCTTGAATACAGAATCTATGGGAAAAGAGGGAAGTTCAGTTTCTTGTGTTTCTGATGATGTGGTTGGGAACTGTAAATGTGGAGGGCTTATAATATGGATACTTTTTTCCCCAAGAAATTAGCCTGAAAGAAGATTTTGGTTTCTCTCTGTAGTGCAGAAAATGCCACATTCTGGTACCAGTATTTAAGTTACTCCATTTCATCAAATGTTTAATGCAGTCACCTTTCTTGCTGTCTCATAGGGAGGCATTGGGCCAGCAGGACCAAATGGACCATCAGGAATTCCAGGGCCCACGGTATGGTGTTAAACAATCCCACAGCCCAGTGCCTATGCTGGTTTCCAGATTATAGACGAACATTGGATTTTTGTTTTCTTCATTTTAATAGGGTCTCCCAGGGAGCATGGGACAGCCTGGAATGAAAGGTGATAAGGTGATTTAAATATTTCCATTATCTTAGAGATATATAGTACTTTCAGGCTCCTTTCATTAAATCTTGAGCAAAATAATGTACTGGACAAAGCCTTCCCTTTTTCCTTTTGATTTTTCTCTTCTGACTTTTATTTTTAAAATTACTTCAGTCTCACGATCTGGTACTTTAGACAAACTTACTTCTGGACACAGCACTTAATACTGGGCGTAACAATATCCAGTGCTTTGTGTCTAGGGTTTCCTGGAGGGGGTGCGGTAGTGCAACATCTTGCATTGTCATTCAAAGATCTGTGTTAATTTTAAATACTAAATATTGAATTCATCTTTCTCGTTCTCTAATTCTGATAACTACCCCATTTTAAGCCACGTACATACGTCTGTATAAAATATGTTGTTTAGGGTGAACATGGCCTTGCAGGAGAGCCAGGAGACCAGGGTTACCCAGGAGACAAGGTAATTTATAATTGCATTGTTTTACAAAATTGTCCAATATCAGAAACTTCGTCAGGCTTCTGAGTCTCTTAAAATGCAACAAGTCATTTACTGGATACCACTGAATTAACATATCTTTAAGAAATGCTGTGCTAAGTAAAATTTAGTTATAGAAAGTAGTGAACAGAGACAAGTAAAGGGCATGGGCAGAATTTTGGCTGCCGTGTGTTCAGAGATGCATCAAACAAGAAAAGAATTATGGTGTGATCTGAAACCTGCTAGGAAAATGTTGTAAAAGATCGTTTTCCCTTTAACCTTGAGGTTCATCTGCAGCTCACCTGGACCAACTGTGGTTAGCAGCAGCACATGGTCTGGCATGCTCCTTTATATTGTGAAACTGAGATAAATATTATCTTCTTTCCTATTTGGCTAGTACATCAGAAGTCACTGAAATAGCACATCATGTGAGAGCTCTTTTGGTGAAAGTTGGATGTTAGAAGACGTTTCTCATCCCGCAGGAATATTTTGAAGCCTGTTTGAGGTGGCAGAGTGTAGCAATCTGTTGCTTCCAGCATAACACAACAATACATTTTCATGTGTATTTAATAGCTTTCTTTTTTCAGGGTGCTCTTGGTTTACCAGGGCCCCCAGGGATCAGAGGAAAGCCAGGACCCCCAGTAAGTTTACACATCAATTTTTGCTCTCAATATATCACTATATGTTGTTATATTTGATGCTTCTTTGTATCTTATGTTCACACTACATGTAATCCTCTAGAAGTTATCTAATTCAAAAAGCACAAAGAATAAGGTCTAAGCTGCTTTTATTTCTAGTGACTGGTTAGTGACTGGGTCAGATCCTAATGTGTGAAATTTTTTTACAGAGATCAGTATATGTGTCAGATTTTAATATGGGAGTGCTTAGGATATTAGGTATTCTGTGACAGTCACTTTGTGGCAGAATAGACATGTTGGTGACGTTTGAAGTAAATCCACTGAGAGCTTTGGGAGCTGCCAAGATGACCATTTCGGCTATCTGGATTTGGAAAGAGTGGGGGAAATCTCATTAATAATGGCCAGTCATTTCTCTCGGGGATGGGAGTAGTCATGAATTCCAGTATTTACTGATTTTTAGCAACTTTAAAGGCATCTGTGCAGTGGTTGCCCTTCTGCATTTGTAAATGTTCAGGCAGAAAAGGCATTACATGGGGTTACCTGGCTTTTTCCTCACCTATTTTTAGCGCTACTATCTGCCTC
Organism: Aviceda cuculoides; assembly: GCA_035590195.1. Classification (NCBI taxonomy): domain Eukaryota; kingdom Metazoa; phylum Chordata; class Aves; order Accipitriformes; family Accipitridae; genus Aviceda; species Aviceda cuculoides. The sequence goes on along the minus strand of JAVJGG010000090.1, from coordinate 17,276,641 downwards.
TTTTCGATGTATAATTAAAAGCTGCCAATAGCCAATACTTAACACTATTGAAGAATTAATCACTCCAGTCTGAATTTTCTTATGTGCAGTCAGGTCACTATCTGATAAACCTTAGACCTCATGAATGTCTTAAGCCCTTAAACTCAATAAAAAATACTTTCTTTGTCTCAGAGAATTTGTAATATAAACACTAATCCTGCAAAAAACTTACACAAATTTCCATAAGCTTAGATGGGAAAACCCAGCCTTTTTGCCTTTAAAGATATAAGTATTTTCATTTAAAGATAAGCATGTGAATTAGCCCATTCCTGAACAGTTGTGGATTTTAAGCACAAACTGAATGTGACCGACTTCTTGAATTCTGTTAAATGAAGATATGAGACCTCAGTCCTGCAAGTAATATAAGATCTAACTTTGTAGAATACATTTACAATAAAATAATTTACTTTAAAAATTTAAAAAAGGTTTTCCCAGTCAGGCTTTAATTTTGCTCAAGGAACATCTAGTTATGGCAGCAGCAACAGCAAACTTTTAAAAATGTGGAAGAACAGGTATAGTTTAGAGAAATATTTTGGTCAGTTCTTAGGTGTGTCAGTATTTGTATATAATGGAGTTCCTATAACATGTGGATAGGACCTAATTTTACTATTATTAATCACAAAACTGCCATTTCTTTGGCAGTAATTTGATAGTTAAACTACATAGTTAAGTATGTAAACCGATACCCAGAGCAGTTACTTCCTGGACTTTTAAATAATATGTAGTTTTTATTGTGAAAACAACTGTATATTTCAAGGGGGGTTTTATGCGACTATTTGGATCATCCCAAAACTCCCAGTTTCATTTGTCTAAAGCTAATTTGCATTTTTTGTTGTGACTTCAAAGAGATATGAAGAACTAGTTTTAATTGAATACAAAGAGAGGCAGTTACAAAATTTCCTGTTTAGTGGAAAAGTCATCTCAACACTTTTGTTGGCTTTCTTTTTTATAAATGTTTTTAAAATCTTCATAACAATCTGTTGGTAAAAGGATAAATTATCACCAATAATCTAACTGTTTGGATTTTTTTAAGGGGAAAATTGGAGATCCTGGATCCCATGGACCATTGGGTCCTCCAGGACCTGAGGTAAGAAATTGCTTGATAGAGGTAAATAGAATGTCATTTAGTTCTAAATTACAAAAATCAGAGGTAGCTGGGTTTGCTTCACAGAAGATTGTTGTCTTAGTTGAATTAGAAAATAGTTTTTATTTGGTCATATCCAATGAATTCATTCACCTCCATGAAGCGCAAAAGCTTCTAGAGCATCATATTTTTAATGCAAAGTATTCATATACAGGATCTTTGAATACAAAATATTTGTCATTTGCCTGTGTGATTAGGATTTGCTCTCTTTTGAATCCAGGTGTTATGGATTATACCTTGAATGAGGCTCATGTGATTTCTCAGGCACACTTCCATTCATGAATTCTATAGCATGTTTACAAATGGGATTTTCCAAGCCTGTTGCATATTTCTGTCTTACAAAACAGCTTTATTTGCAAGGAAAGCAAAGAGTAAACACCAGTTACATAGAAGCATTGCCAAGCACTTGAATGTAGCAGTGCAGTTGCCTAAGAACTGTATAGTAGTATGGAAGTTTACACAGAAACTAAGTCAGTCTCTGAATTGTTCCATTTTGGTGCTTTTTTGCATTTATACAGTGGGCTATAGGAGAAAATGCTGTGGACTGTACAGGAAAGACATACACATACACAGACACATGTATTTGCTGGAGAGATGAAAGCAAAAACCGCAGATTTTTCTTTTTAATCAGCCTCCTCCAATGAATGTATTTTTTTAAAAATATATCTGGAAGATACGTATTGGCAATGATGGTTGTTCTGGCCTTACAAGATACAATAACTGTGGGAGCATATCTCCTCAAACCAAGGCTCTGTACTCCTACTTTTTTTAAGAGGGAGCCCAAGGCCTCTGCTCCTCAAAAACCAAATTATTGGGTTTTATTACTTTGTTGTTGTAGCTCCTCTAAATCCTAAAGAACACACTTTCTTATTGGAGATGAGCCCTCATTGAGAGAAAACTCATTGGGAAATGTGTTATAGCAACACAAGATGGTCTTTTCAGAATAAGCCAGTATGTTTTAGTCAATGGGGAGAAAGTATTTTCATGCTCTTCAGTCAGAATGAAAAAGCCACAAAGCCTGTGCTTGCTGCCCACAACTGCCTCCCTCTGTGGCTCAGGATTTTAGATTTCATAAGCTTCTTCACTGTTAGCAAAAGAGGTCCTTGCATCGTCTCTTCTCTTTATATAGCTTCCAGCAAGGGAGACAGACCTGTGGCAGGTTAATATCAAATTGTTGGTCTTGAAGCCTGTGTCCTGATGACCCTGATGCCTATCCTGGTAGTCCTTCATAGTTCCTTATTCCAACCAAGGCACACTATTCCTTTGGGCCTGGGGAGAAATTAATCATTTGGGGCTAGTACCCTCAGGGCAGATACGGATGGGAAAACTTCCTGTCTGGAAAGCTCAGCGTTTCCTTTTGCTCAGGTGTGCAGAATTACTTCAGCCTTTAGAAGGCAAATAAAGTGCTTTGTGTTAGATAAAGCTTGAATGTCCAGATAGTTTTCTTTGTCTGCAAAATGTCACATTTAAAACTACAAAACAATGTTTCTTTTAACTTTAGTCACACAAGACATCCAAATAAAGTAAAAGAAGTTTTGCCTTCTTTTAGTTCATAAAAACGTGGTCGCCATATGGCAAAATAGCAGAAATAAAAGGGAGGTAGTATAGCAGTACACCAGCATCTTGAACAAACTGGAAATTGTAAAAGTTCTATAATAAAAGGAATTTAAAATAACAGCTTAAACTTGAAGATTGTATCTTACTCTCCCTGTTACTTTGTCATATAAAAATAAGGTAGTTGTTGTTGCCAGAAGCTATTTAGGCACAAGTGGATATATGAAGTATGAGCAATTAGTGCAGATTTTCCTACAAAAAAAGCCTACTGTAATATATCTGATCATGTCTCCTCTTCCAAAACCAGACAGCTAGCGGGTCAGACAGGGCTGCTTTCCTTGTTCCTATTTCAGTATCTGAATGGTCAGACTTCCCATGACCCCATGCAGAAAACAGACATTACATCCTATACTACGTGTTCCCCTTGATGTTTCTGGAAACAGGAGAATGTGATGAATTAGTGTCTTACAAGGGGAATACTTTGAATTTGGTATGGACATGACAACCCATACCATATACCTTTTAGGAAAGATTTTATTGGGGGGAAAAAAAAAGACTGTGTTGGAATTTGTTGGACATTGCTCTGAGTGGGAGGAACAAGGCTGTGTCTGGCCAGTGGCAGAACCTGTCAGATCCTACTTCAAACTGTCTCTCCTCTTTTGTCCAACACTAAGTGGGATTTATAAATGTGCCCTGTCCCCATATTCAAGCTTGGTTTTGGTACATGTGGAAGAAGAAACTGGGCATCCTTTGGCCTCTCCAATTACATATTTGGGTATGTATTTCATTTCCAGTATAAAGAATAAACAGTCATATCCCTAATTTTCTTCCTGTGTAAACTGCTGTAAATCAGACACTACAGCAGCTGAAGTCTATAGTTACCCCTGCACATAGCAATGGGAGCAGGCCTGGCAGGCTTCATTTGTCCTCCTAGGTTTTTGGCTTTTTATATGCAGGTCAGCAGTGAATTGCTTCCTAAATCTTTCCTCTGCAGCTGTGCAGCCTAGGTACACCAGATCAGAGTTGGAATAAACCACCCACTCATAGCCAGGGTCCATTTGAGAACTGCAGTGCTGATGGGTAGGAGCAAGTAGAGGGAGGGACAGAGGTCTTGTACTCGCTCTCTGGGCGGCCGTATGAGGGTTGGCTGCCAAGTGCATTTTTTTTCATTGCAGAAGTCCCGCAGTGTCAAGCTAAATTCTCTTCTGGGTATGTTGCCGCAGAGCCAGGGGCTGTCGCGTGGCTGAATACATGCTGCTCACAAAGCACTAGATATCTTTAGTGAGCGCTTTATGGAGCATATTCTGAATCACTTTACACATTTTCCTGCTTTGTTGTACATCTAAAACTGAACAGCCAAAATTCCAACTTTCTAGAGAGCTTTATTTTATTGGTATGACAAGTGGAAATTGCTGGTCTCGCTGTTTTAACCCACAATGCCTGTGTTTACTGTGTATGATGAAGTATGTAATGCTTATTGTTAATGTGAATGAAATTAGACAAGGTTTTAACAGGCTTCCACATGTATTCAGAATATTTCATAGTTAAATTTTGCCTTATGAAGCACATTTAATTATCCCCTAAGAATGAGGGTGATAGTTTCCTTCAGATGTGCCTTCAGATGTGCTCTGAGTATTATAAATAGGTTTCATCTGGAGCAGAGGGAGCATTAGTCATTATCTTCAATAGAACATTTTTCATCTGTGCAGTATTTTGATCTGAAGTGGTTAGCTTATTCTTATTCTTTCAGGAAGGTACTCATATGGGATTCAGCTGGTATGTTTCATGCATACCATACATGTTTCAAGGCAATAGCATTACAAAGGAAAAGGATACATTCAAATAATAGTTAACAGTCAGAAAGGCATGTATTTTGTAAGTGAATCACTGGGTGCTTTGAGCTGTTCATTTAAAAAAAAAAAGTATTTTTAATGCATGTTTTATCTCATCACGTGATGTTTTGAGGTTGTGCAAACAATACCATGAGTGCAGTAATAACAGCCTTCTGTTTCAATATTGCATCAAATAACTTACATGCAAATGACTTGAAGGAAATATAGAAATAAAGACAATTTTGTAGCCGAATTAACTGTATGTTCTGGCATACATCTGAAGAACTTTTCTTGTTGTAGAATTGCTTATACTTTCCACTTGCCTTTGCACAGAATCTTTAACCGGTCCTTTCATATATTTATTTGACATAAGTACATCTTTCTGATTTTTTTTTTTTTAAATAGGGATTAATTTTGCAGAAATATTCAATTTACCTTTTTAATTATGTTGAACAATGCTTGTTCATGTGACCCTCCTGTGTTTTATATTTTCTTCAGAGTGATTATGATAATTCAGTCTGTGCCTGTTAGGTCCTAGTCTGTTTCCACAGACCTTCATAGGTACTTTGCATAGAATTTGTCATCTTGGAGATTTTCCTTTTTCAGGCAGAGCTGTGGTGAGACTTCACTGGAAACGAAGGGACATGCAGATAAACAAAACTTGACTTGCGTTGCATTACCAGGGTGTTATTTAAATCCTAATGTTCTGAATCTGCCTAGAGTAAGGCAAGCTAATATTTAAATGGTTTCTATTTGATTTTAAACAGCTGCACTGCTTTGACTCTTGGGTTTTCGTGTTGATTTTAGAAGAAACAGTAGTCTTGCAAATAAATTTGAAATTTCTTCCTGCCTTTTCCAGTCTGGCCTTAGTCTAGATGTGGTCTGATATGTATGGGCACACTGTTGTTAGCAGCATAGAAGCAATGTACAGTGAAATAATCCTCCTGCAAGAGAACAGAGTTCCTCTTGCACAAGGATTATTTCACTGACTATTAGTTACTAGTCTCTTTTCTAAGGTTTAAGGGTAGGAATACTTGATTTTCAAAATGCACAGAGTTGTTCCTGATGATTTTCCTCTGTACTCAGGCTTTGCCAAATTCCACTGTCTCTTATATCATTAGATGCATGCCTGAAAGAAGACCCATTCCTCGGACCATAGTCATTTGACTGTTATTGGAGGACTTGTAACACAAACTGAGCCTGAATATTTTAAAATAAATCCATAATCTGGTATTTCTGTCCCTTATGAAATGCCGACATTTGATGCTTGGTTTTGCCATAAGTCAGAACAAAATTTTTAAACTTAAATCTCTGCTTAGCATTGTTATATATGGTGGAAAGTTCCACAAAAGTAGCTGTTAATGTTGAATGACTGGCTTGATTTTTGAGTCTTGTGAAAGCAATTGATCAGGTGGCTAAGGTCTCCCTGGGCTGTGGTTGCCTAGCAGACCACCTCTTCCATGGTGCACCTTCCAGGTTGACTGCTGGAAGTCTTCAGGGCAGACATGGAGACTGTTAAACAGTGCTCAACAGCAAGTGTAGCTCCAACCAAACTGCCAAGCTCCCTCGGAAATCCTGTCTGATCCTTGGAGTGGGTCTGCACTGAAGTTCTTACCAAAGCTCTTAATCTTTCACGTTGTAGATTTACAGAATACTTCAAGACTTGGTCCTTACTATGTTGACTGGTGGCTGGTGCTGCTGTGTTGGTCACTCGGATGAATCACCAGCCACCTTCTTGGCCATCAAGCAACCAAGCAGGCCTGTGAAGGACATGTTTTGAAGGGTTGGTGTAGGGCCTTCTTCACGCTATAGACTACACTATATAAGACTTGTTGTAAATACTAGGATTATTATGTGTGTTGCATATAGTATGTAGATGCACTAGATGGCTTTAAAGGATGATGCATCACATTTGGAAAACTGGTGACTTTAGTGATTGATGTTCTTGTGAGAGACTTAGTGTTTCAGTGAGCGTGGCTGAATAAATCTGCCATGTGCAATTAGACAAAAGCACAAAGCAACATCAGCATCATTTTACTGACATCTTAGCAACAGTAAATTGCAAAGCTTTCCTGTATTGTATGCTGTAATCCATGATTGACCTTTTTTCTGTTCTCTGACAAACTGCAATTGTACAGTTGTAATTTGTACTGTTAGATTCCTTCCCCCACCCTTTCCAAAATCAGAATTGAAGGTTTGTAGGAAAAAATTAAAGTTTTGTCTCTGCCCTTTAAAAATGCTGGCATTAAACTTTGGCTAGATTGGCACACACAGAAGACAGCTCATTTAAAATCTTTTTTTTCTTACTATTTTCCTCTTTGTACTTGGCACATTATTGATACTGTCACGCAGTTGTACAAATGGCAAAGAACAAAGTCCTGTAACTGTGTGAATACTGACATTTCTAAAATTGTGCAGAGAAAAAAAATAGAATTTTTTTTTTAATTGAATTGCATAGCATGTCCTGTCATAAGAATAATAAATACTTTATTTCAGAATACAAAATCACAGCTTGTTTTCTCAGTTTAGAGAGATTGTAGTTTTATGCAGAAATCTTCCTTTTGTAATTTGATGACAATTAGTATTAAAGCTCTAATAAGGTATCTTCAAGTTCAGTAGCTGCTTCCAGTCAGTATTGCTTCTGAAAATTCATTCTAAATTCTCATTCAAATGAAACACAGCATGTGATTGATTGAATTAATATTGGAGCAGGGAAACTTGGCAACTGAAGGGACTATTGCAGTCCCTGGAGAGGTTTTTGCCCTGTGGTGCCTTTCCACCAGCGCTCATGTCCTGATCCCGTTGAGGGCTACTGAGGAGCTAGAGGGCATGAGGGTCGGTGACTAATACAGTGCTGGCAAATGTCCTGTGGCAACAGCCTGGAGTGGGTGGGATACTGCAAATGTAAGAGAATTCTAGTGGAAATGGAGTGTAATTTCCAAATATTTCTGATACTCTGCTTCCATGTTAGCAGCCACACAGGAAAACAAACAAAAGAAAAGCAACAGCTTTTGCAGATCTGTCATCTCTGAAGCACTGACTTCAGTACAAAAAGTCATGCCCTGACATAGTAACAGTCTGATCATCTCTGCATTTTTGTTAATTAAAGATTATATAGATAAATGAGAGCAATAAATATGTTAATTTTATATTTAAATGTATTCAGTACAAAAAGCAACACTTTCACAGTAAGGTTAAAGTTCATTTGTGTTGAGATAGCTGGTACTTCAGGTTCTTCTGACACCACCTCTAGTTTGATTAAACTGAGTGAACTCTAAAGCCCTTTGCTGGCAAAAGGCCACATCTGCAGCAAGATTTTGAAAATAATCTGTAACGTACCAGCTGCCAGGCTTCTGGCTGATGGGAAGATAAGAATCTACACTTTGCATTTCCTTAGTAGATGTAATAATATTGAGTGATGTTTTGTTCTGAACAGTCTCTGCTGAAAATCACGGTGCAGCTGGCAACTAACTATATGTTGATCTCCTGGCCTTTCACTTATGGAAGAATACTGAATTTTTAACCTGGATTAGCTTCACAGGGAGCTGGCTGCTGAATGACTCTTGCCAAATTCAGATATAGGTAGAAATGTATACCACTTCACTACTCAGAATCTGAGTGGCAAACACCATTGCAGAGGTATCGTAAGAACTCCTTTCTGGTTCATTCATTTTCTGGAATTGTCTTAAGTGATTATGTGTGTCCTGGATTATTACAGTTATCTCACAGATTATTAATGTGAAAACATCTTGGAATGTTCTAGTAGTGCCATAGCATCTGCATTTTCTCTGTGGTAGTGCTTGAGAAGAAAAGACTAAATCCAACTTTACAGCAAAGACAAAAATGATAAAGATATTTAAACTTTTAAATGCATTGCTAGTGTTGATGCTCTCAGGCCAGTAGCCCTCTTGCATCCTAAGACTTTGTCTGACATGGAAAGGTTTCCAAATGTCTTGGTGTTTTAATGGTGATAGTGCTTGTCAACGCTTACATCTCATAGTTCTTACTGAATTCCTTCTAGAAGTATTTATGCAAAAAAATAAATAAAGTAGATTTATTCCTTTATAAAAGTATAAGAATCTTTCTAAATACACATTTTTCTTGATGGATTGTTTTCTGGAATGTTTATTGTCATGAGGGAAATTTTCTCTATGTCAGGATTTAGCACTTGTTCACACATTAGTTAAAAGATTCACAGACGTACAAAACAACCCACCCCTTGGTAACTATTTAAGGTCTGTAAAATAACCAGATTTAGAATCAAGAAAGCATGAGTTAGCAACTCCCGAAGAATTGACCTAACTCTTCAGTGTATTTCAGTAGGTAAGTGTGGTCAGGATTTTTAAAAAATCCTCTTATGAACTGCATAGAAATCTAGGCTGATATGAGTACAAAGTATCAGTCTGGGTTCCTTGGTCGCATGTGACTAGTATGCTATGTGCCACCTAGAGGCATGTTGGAGTTGTTGCACAGCTCTACTAGTACTGCTTTACGGCAAAAAGAAATTACCACCGTGATGTTTTGTGAAATGCTGTGTGTTAGGGTTGTTCCGCTTATTTTGAAAACTCAGATCAGTTCCTTTTTATTCTTTAGTGGTTTGCTTTAGTACTCATTAGCATTCAAGTGCTAAACCTGATTTTTTTTAAAGAAATCATAATTTTTTAATATTGTTTTATACATTTATTTTTTATTTAGTACATAAACACACCTAAAAATGCCATCTTGCATTTTAACAACACACTTGCATGCCATCTAAATCTCTATTTATAAGTCTCTCTGCATCCTGTTAAGAACAGGTTATAGAAAGCAAACAGAAGAAAGCCCTCCAAGTAAGAACAGTGATGCCCTAAATACTTAATTTTATTATAATGTGGTAGTTGAGGGTGAAATAATGTTTTCTTCTAAATTTCTTGCTTTAGTATGATTTCTCTTTACCTTTCTGGTAAGGTTTTTTGTGATTAATGTCAGCTAATTATGAATAATCATTAGAAATTATTAGTACCTGTATTTTGAAGCTCAGCTCTTCTGGAAGAATTGAGTATCATTAACTATTACCCACCTAGTGAGGCAATTATATTTTTTTAAAAAAAATTATTCTTTCCTGCTTAGAGAACCTGAAAAGTGACTCTTGAAGCTTTAATTATGACATGTATTAGCCTGCATTAGTATGGAAGGGTGCCAGAGAGAATTTCATGCCGGAAGTTCTTTATGAGATGTTCTTTAAATTGTTCTGAACATGTATGATGCTTTCATTTCCATTATTGGAAAAGTATGCATGCAAAGATTGATATTTATAATTTTTAATCTGCAATGATTTTCTGTTAAGGTAGAAGGAAACTTGTTTTTACTAGTGTTAGGTGTTGGATGTGTACAAATGTAGTAATAAATATTTTACTCAGAGGAAGAACTTTTCAGTGGCAGTCTTTCTATTTTCAGATAGGCAAGATTTAATGAAATGTAGAAGTTTATAAAAATAACAAATCAAATATTATCTTGGCAGATGACTGAGCCCTGTGCTAACTAAAGAGTCGATTACCAATGCTTTACTTTATTCTACAAATATAAATATTACGTTTCTTCACTGGATGTTTATGAAATTTAACTCACTACTGTATTGCATAAGGGTTAGCTGCATCATTTTTGTTTTTTTAAAATACACTCATTCCTTATAGCACAATCTAGTTGTAGCACTGGATTCATCTGACATAGAGGCATCTCTATTAATGGATTAATTTCCTTTGCATGATCATTTTTTTCTTTACCAACAGCTGGACCCGTACCACACACTATTTCACAAAGGCTTATTCTGAATAATGCTACATGCTGGTGCCCTTCAGTTACTGCCAGCCAGTCCTGGATTAGCACCTGCTGATTTGGAGGCAAAAGGCTTTCTACTCTTTTCTTAATCTTGCAGTGATCTCGTCCTTAAAGTGCAGCCAAGGATTAAAGGGCTTCAGCTGCTCTCTAAGCTTTTTTTAAAAAATAGTTGAATTTATGAGTACAGGACCTGGTGCTAGCTGCTTTGTGGGATTTTTTTTGTGCATCAAGACCAATCCAGTGGTTTAATTTCAAATGTTGCTTAGTGGATAAAAAGTCTTATGCTAAGAGAAACGAAACCCATACTGACATATGCTAAATTGAGTTTAATGAAAGCTGCCTAAAATCTGTCACTTATCCAAGTCCTTTCAAGGAAACTTAATGGATTTTGACATTTTGAGGATGGTAGAACAAATTTATTTCTTGTTTCTGTGATTTGGGTTTGTTAAGTGAATGAACAGAATCAAAACATGTACATTGGAAACATTCCTACTCTGTAAATCATTTGTCTATATGATTTCTTTAGGGTTTTCCAGGAGATATTGGTGTACCTGGATTAAATGGCCCTGAAGGTCCTAAGGTAAGGCTATGAAAACTTATTCATAGTAACAATAAACAGTATAAATCTCTGAGGAAAAGCTCTGAGAGATGGACACTGGCATTATGAGAAGATAATCTTACTGTCAAAATACAGGTTCTTCGCCTCAGGTATTTGTATGAGGAAGTTAATCTAATGTTTAATGTCATCCATGCAGTTATGAGGGCAATTACTGTGTTAGATGGAAGCATGTAATGGCAAGTTAAGTGCAAAGAAATTTTGAGAAAATGCTATATAGCTAGAAAGTAGCATATGTTTCACCTATATTTAAATAAAATGCGTACAGATCTCTATAGTCTCACCTGAGTAGTACAGAATTTTTTTTTAAACAAATTTTGAAAGAAATAGTAGCTAAAGATATGGAAAAAATGGTGAAATTCACACACCAGATTAAATAATGGATAAAATAATATATATTATAATAATGGATAACATTTATCTACCAAAAAATGACTGTGCCAGATTAATTTAGCCTCTGTTCTTCAGCAGACTAATATTTTACTCCAGGCTTAGGCAATAATTCATATCTATAGAGTTTTCAATGAAGCTTTGGATAAAAGCATATGTGGGAAACTTTTGTTTAAAATGGAAAAGGTAGAGGCTAGTACAAAAAGTGCAGGTGGATCAGATATTAACCCAGAGGAAGATGATTGAATAATATCTAAAGATAGACTACTTGTTGTTGAAAGGCAAGTACCAATTAAGTTCTTCACTCACCAGCCTTGGGACTATTCTTACACTGTATTTTCGCTAATAAATAGGCACAAGTAAGATGGAATGAAATTTGTACATGCAACAAAGTTGAGCATCTTAGATGATCTTAAAAACTGCACTTTGTACTAATTCATCCCACTTCTGTTACTTCAGACTGATGCATGCAAGGACTAAAACAATAAATCCTACTGTAAACTTAGAGCTTCACACCTGGCAAGAAGGAAAGACACGGACAGATCTCTCTGAAATGAAAGCACAATAAGGTGGTTAGAAATCAAGTGAAATTCTAGGACACATGACGCAAGGTGTCCTATTAATGCTACTGCACAAAGCACAAGAAGACTTTATCTAAGTAGTACACACAGTTCTGGGCATTTGTATTCCAGAAGGACTCAATCAAGTCAGACTAGATGCAGAAAAGAGTACTTGAATGACTGTATTTTGAGAGGCAGTTTATTTTTGCTTTCAAAATGAAGGAGCTTTTGAGCTTTGTAAGTTAACCAGAGGTCAGAATTGGTGAGGCAAAAGAACTGTGCAAGACCAACAACAGCATTGGTCTAAGGACAAACATGCAAGTTGTCCATGAATAAACAGAGATGGAAATTACAAGATTTCCCATCAAGCAAGCTGTGAAATTCTGTGGCAGACTACTCAAGAAAACATAGGAAATATTTTAAAGATAGAGTCTTATTTGTACCTGGAAGATTGTAACAATCCCCCCATGCCAAAGTTAATAATTCTTGAGAACATCTCAAATAATCCAGTTGCCAAAGCCATAGCCAGTCTTTTCTGCATCTTGTATCTTTCAACTGTGTCAAGAGCCTTGTCCCAAAATGCTCAGACACGAATTTACTAGGAAGGCTGAGAACTCATTATCTGATGCAGCAGATAATTGGGGAGAAGTTAAAATACATTTCCTGAGACAGGTGTGGACTTTTTCTTTAGTTCCGATTTATTGTTTTGATAACTTATTTGTGTGTAGGTGTAATGCTAGCAGCCTTATATGAATGAATTTTATCTGTCCATTGCAGTGGCAGTTGCTCCTGTGTTTCTGAATTACCAGGGCACTTAAAAAAAACTTTTGATGCAACACTGTGTCTAGAGTCTAGGGGAAATAGTAGAAGAAAAATACATCAGTTCTTGAACTGCAGATCAGATTCAGTCCTCCAAACTGATACATAAATGATGTAACTGAGATCTAATCCCTGCTGCCCAGTTTCTTCACTAAGAGTTATTCCACATTATATCCAAAGTGTTAAATTAGGTGTTTTTGTTAGAATTGGGTTCATCTTTAATACATAGATTACTGATGTATTGCCTTTTCACAGATTCCAGCAAAAAAGTACCAAAAGGTAGCCTACAGAGTTTAAGACTCTGTATTCCTTTGATACAGAAATTACATAGCTGAACAAGATTCCATGATCTCCGTCACATTTGGTCTTAGAGACAAAAAGCTTAGACAGCCTGCTCTAGTCAGGGAGAATTGATGACTTACATTTGAGAAGGAAGATTACCAAACTGGAAAAATTCTTACATTGCTCCTCATACCAAGGGAGAAGGGCTGCATAACACTGGAAGTGTTTGGCTTTTAGGACTCCCAGCTGTCTTGTGTTGACTGCAGTTTTTAAAAAATTCCTCCAGCTTTTATTTTTAGAAAACCATTCTCACTGTGCTGCTCTCTTCCTCATGTTTTTGTTTATGCCTCCTCAGAAGCAATACCCATTTTAAAAGCCAAAAAAGCAGGGTAGGCTTTATTTTTTAGCAGTTGGCATGGGAGAAATTCAGCCTCTTGGTGGAAAGTTTAAGCTCTGTGAGTGTGATCAGCCATCTTTAAATACCAGTAGAAGTTCTGGATTGTCAATTTGCCCTAAATTAGTGCAGTAATCAGCAAATCTGACCTCTCTGAAATAATGATCAAAGGATTCATTACATAATTTGGTGTACAGCGCATTACTCGCCTTGGAAACAATATTTTAGGTGTTTGATCTTGATCCACCACTTATTAAAAAAAAAAAAGCACACTTACATTTTTAAAAAGGGAATAAGAGTGTTTTTAAGAATTTCTGAAATAATTTAATTTGTTTCCTATGTTATTCTTGCAGTTATTTATGCTCTGTAACTGAGAAAAGTGAGAGGAAAAGATGGTCAGAATATGCTGACTATAACTGTAGTTTTTCCAGCAGTGTGTGTTGTACCATGGCAGTAGTTGAGAACTTCCTTCCTCTGCTCTTTTATGTTTGTTTGGATAACGCATTCAATGGAAGTGGCTATTAGTCACCATGACTTCTGGAAGGGATAGTCAACTGGGAGGTTATATATGTGAAATACAGGATACCCCCATTTGCTGACTCCCTCAGTTTTTTCCAGACACTTTGGCACATGTCTAATGACTACCTTCATTTTCTGTTTGTTGCCTGAAACCTCAAAGGGGAGATGGAAATTTCATTTAGTCTTAATATTAATTTTACAGTCTGGGACTTTTTTCTGGATCCACTTAAGTGCAGTGGAAGGGTGTGTACAGTAGCAGTGTTGCTAACGTTTCCACTGTGCAATTACATTTTACTGAAAGCCATATCTCCTAATGTGCTTTGCTATTAGAATAAAACAACAGTTCTGTCAATGAAAAATTTTTGTGACTAACCACACAAGAATATTACTTATGTAGTGCTACTAAAAGCGCTCCTGTCACTTTTGGGCTGGTATGTCAAACAGCAGTCGACCCCAGTCTTTCCCAGACTGATGGTCTCTGATGAAACTCAGTACCTTGAGGTGGCCTGTTCCATTTTACTTTGTGTGCTAAGTAAACTGTTACTGGACCAATGCCTGCATCTTCTGTCTAGACTTTAGCTTCATTAGTAAGCAATTAATAAGGCTTACACTTGGAACTTTCCCACCATTGCTTTCTTCAGAGGCTAATCATGTCTCTCCTAAGGGGCAGTTTCTTTGTTCTTGTTGCTTTATCTGATATTGTTAAGCTTAACTTTCCCAGAACATTAATAATATGTTTAGAGGTGGTTTTTTTTTTGGTTTTTTTTTTTTTTTTGTCCTACGCCAGGTCAAGTGCTTTTCCCAATTACTACCATTGTAATTGGGATGACTGAGATTTTTGACATTGCTAGCTGCGAAGTCACTTTAACAAAGTTTTGAAAGTGTTGGTGTGAACAGTCATGAAAACTCGGAGCTGGCAGAGGATAAGGTGCTTTATCTCTGGGAAGCTGATTATAATCCTGACAGAAAAATAAGGGCTGAAAAGCACAAGTAGTTTTGGACAAGCTAGGAGTTTAAGTTCACTTTGTAGTTAATTTCCATTCCAATGTTGTGATCACATGTTATGCTAAAGACTACCTAAATTAAAGATCTATAAGAGTTACATTGGTTTTGCTTTAATCCTAATATGATGGTGTGCTTTACATCTTCAAAAAAGAGGAACTGTTCTTTTGTGACTTCCAATATTTTTTATTTCCTTTTCAAAAAGACAAAAGAAAAAAGCTTTAGAAAAATTTGTGTGGTAGATGTTTGTAAGATACTCAGTTTTCCAGCAGGTTTTAAAATTCTGCTGCATCTTCTCCTGGCTTCCTAAGGGAAATCCAAAGAACAATGGTAAGAAAAGAGGTCTGCTTCCTCAGTTTTGCATTTCTTTCCAGGTTTGTAAGAGGAGAGAAACTAGACCAACCTGATTGTTGGTTAATATAAGTTCTCACTGTTTGTTTGGATGTTTAGGGACTTCTGGGTGACCGAGGGCCTCCAGGGCCACAAGGCCCTAAAGGAGTTGAGGTAAGATGGAAATATTATCCAATCAAGAGATTATGTTTAAAAGAAAAAGCTGTGAGGGGTAACAGGGTTACACAGCAATGGTTAGGTGTTTATGATGGTGGTGTGCAAAATTTCAAGTTTCTTTTGCATTTTGGCAGGTGTTGCAAAGAGGTTTTAGCAGCCTTATGGGGCTGTGCATCCATTATATGGTTTATTTTAGTTATTTCACTGGAATCTTAGATAATATGTGTCCAGAGTTGGATGTGGTTCTTGTAGTTAAACTAGGGAGATGGGGGTGTAGTATGGAGATAGAAACCATATATTAATTTAATTACAGTATCCTAGATACACTGAAGTAAACCATTAGACCCCATTAACTAAAGGAGGAGGAAAGCAGCTCTTCATCTTATAAATTTATTGAGTATTCGTAATTCATCATCATAAAAATAAAAACTCATGTCTCCTAGGCTAAAAGTAATTAACGTTAGAAATAATTTAATCAATGATTCTGGGGATAGACCTCTAGACTTCTAAGCAGCTTAATTATGGGCTTCCATGACAAATATTGAGTGAGTAAAAGATAACAGTGCCACCATGATCTGTTTAGTTAGAAGCCAGGAAGCTGCAGGTTAGGTTTCTTAATTCCTCTGTTTCCTATTGCTTGTAATTGAAAAGGTGGTGTACCACTTCCTCCAAAACCTGGAGAAAATCTTCCATACTGAGGAGGGTCAGTGAACCATAAAATGATCACAGCATGACATCCTGGCACGGCAGCAATACAACAAGTCCATGCTTTAATATAAGTGTGTAATGAGTGAACCCTGAAGAGTTAATGCTACAGTTCCCCATCATGCATAATTATATCATTGCACTGCTTAGGACAGGCACAGTGTCTCATTTCTTCTCTCACACACCTGCCAAGCCTGACCCTGAGTCTCCCTCCATTCCTGAGAAAAGACAACGTTAAACCCTTGCAAAATGGCTTGGCTAACTTGGTGGCTGTGCCATAGCAACATGGAAGAGAAAAGCAGGATGTTCCCACTGCTTTTATAGTCGTGAAGTGTCAGATGTTGCTAGAAGAGAGGTTGACCCATCATTGCCGAGTCTTTCCCTGCTCAAAATTGTGAAAATATTGCTATAATGGTAGGTATGCCAACAGTTTAACAGCCTTTCTGGCTGCATCTGGGGGCTACATAGGGTATGGCTTTCTGGCTAATGAATTTGTTTGAAATGAGATTAGTCTCTCCTGTAATGTTGCTCTCAGACTTGGACTCATACAAACACATCTGAAGCAAATTTAGGATGATACAATCAATACAAACAGTTATCTGCAGATTTTATTTTTCAAAGCTAGACTTGGCATCAAGATTATTGAGTCCCAATTTCTTTTAGGGAGAATTAGGACCAGCTGGACCTATTGGAGGAGTCGGCCCAAGAGTAAGTATAAGTAATTTTAAGGCAGACTATTTTTCAGCAGAAGTACTGCTTTAAAAGGTAAATTTACTGTGAGAAATGACTGTGTTAAAATGGCATCTCCTGAATAAATATGTCTCTTCCATCAACACATACTCAAAGCAGAGCTGGGGGGAGAAATGGTTTTCCATACGAAGGATTTGAAAACAAATCATAGCCGTGGTGCACAAAATAAAATTTTTGAAAAGGAAAGAGTCAATAACTAACTGCTTATGGTGCTCCTCTGAGGCAGGTGAAACCACCATGTACTTCCTAGGGACTGAACCAGCTGATGTATCAAAATATTTAAATTGGGGAAAAACCCACCATGAGACTCTGCTCACAAGGAGAAATATAAAGGACTGATGCTTTAAGAAATCATTTTCAAACTGATCTAGTAGACAGTTGCTGCAAACAGTAAAGCTGGAATGCCACAATGCTGTTTGTGATTATATGTTCTAAAAGATAAAAGTTTAAAATTAACAACCAATTTTTTTAGTTATAAAAATTTACTAGTATCTAAGAGTATTTTAGTGGACTTGAAGCTTATTTTTAGAAAAATTCTAAACTAAAAAGGAATACTAGCCTGCACTAGGGACTACAGGAGTGTCACTAAGTTTATTGAAAGCAATATGATCTTCTGCCTTTACTTGATTTGCTTACGTGTGGTAATTACTGGCTTGGTCTTCATTTTGAATGACTTCCCATTTCTTGCATGAACTTGGGAAAGTCTGTACCATTGTTTCCTGGTTCTAGAGTGGATATAGTCCTATGTAATTTTTCCTGTTCATTAGCTATTCAAAGCTGGAAATTTGCTTTCTGTTAGAAATAATATTAAAACGCTTATTTGCCACATGGATTAGGTGTTTTTAAAACAAAACAAAACAACCCAAACAACCCCAAAACCTCTTTTTCAGCTGAGGAAAACATGGAAAAAATTGAACAGAATTTCAAAAACACTTTGTGACTCAGTTCAATATCCAGTTTAATCTGCTTGAGCTTCTGCCAAGAGCTTCATGGAAATTTTTATTTTGGCTGCATCATACTTTGAGTTTTCTCCTTGGGCAGGGCTTCATGGCTGGACAGCATCTCCATATTGTGCTGTGGCAATTGGAAAAGAAGATGCTGCAGCGGGTGACTCATGGGCAATGAGACAACTACCTTCACATTCTCTGCATCACTGGGCATGCACAGGCCATCAGCTGGTGTCAAAGTGACCTAAGAGGAAAAACTTCTGTGTAACCTAGCAAACTGAAATATTTTTAATCTATTTTGGGTCAGTTTGACCTAAATTATTTTGGGTTTGATTTCTCTCAGTGGGAAATGTGCACACCATTGGCACGTCTTATGGCTCTCTCGTTTCTCTCTCTTGCAACAAGCTGTTGAGAAAAGAATGTGTGGATCTCCGGTGGCCTCTAGACATTTTTTAGTAGCTGGCTGGCTAGCATTCTCTTCTGAAATGAGAGGTAGGGGAAATGGGAATTTTGCTTGATGAAGAGCCCTGCCTGTTTTTCCCCCTCATCCCAGGGCCCATCTGCTCTTGCCTGGATTCTACAGCTTCTGTTGGCTCCAGCTGTTTCACAGCTCCAGGCCAACTTGCTCACACTGCTGCTCTGAACTCTGCTCCCATCTCTGCTTGTCCTTGCTTCTTCACTCCCACTTGTAGCATAGTCTGTGTCATTACATTGGAGAGAGTCCCAATCATGAAGTTGTTAAATCTGATATAGTTTAGCTGAGTCAGTAAGCTGCTGAATGCATCTGTCTTTTTAAATTATGCTCGCTTGATTGCAATTTCATGTCTTTGTGGAAAAATGGCTTTGTTTCCATTTTCCATGAAAAGAGTTTAAAAAAGTAAATGCTACATCTGAAAGCAAACACTATCAAAACTGTGTTGTCACTGTACTAAATTAAATAGACATGGGGGCAGTGGGGGGTCTCTGAGAGGGACCTGGAAAAGTGGTCTGGCCATGCATGGCCCTGAGGTACCATCAGCTGTCAGCTATGCCTAACTTGGTTTTTGCAGCCTCCAGGAGTGGGGATACTTCATTCTCCTTGGCAATCTGCTTCAGTCCTTTGACTGTTTTACAGACATTTTTTTTATGTCTAGCCATTCTATCTGAAAGTCTTGCCTGTGTCTTTCTCGCTGCAACCTTGCTTCCTGTCCTACAGACCTTATTTGTAGGCATGGTTAATAGATTAGTCCTCTTCTCAGCCACTGTTATCCTGACTTTCTTAGGGTTTGTCTAAACTAGGTGAAGTATCCTTGTAGGTGATATATTGTAAACCTTTGATTATTCTTATGAAACTGTTCTAGTTTTCTCTTGGACAGTAATGAAGCAGGTTTCTAGTGCATCTGGAATTCCTCGTCTCTTCTACTGTGTAGTTTTCAGGTCAAAGTATTCAGCCTCCAGTTCAGGTTTAGGCATGTGCCGAACAGGCAGCAATAAATTTTCACCTCATTGTCTCCTTCCCCCTGCCTCCCCACCCTCCACCCCTTGTTTCTAACATTTGCTTTAAAAAACGTGCATGAGACCAAAAATCGCTGGGGCCCACCTGACCAATGCTGCCAGCAAAACAGATCATCCTCTGCTGGAACAGAAGGTGAATATGAATGTGCACTCTGGTTCTCAGGTCCCAGCTTGGAAACAAATTCCCATGTGTCTAAAAGAACCAGAGCCAAAACTGAGGATACTTCCCCGCTTGTTCAGGGTATATCTCAGGTTCCACAGAGCTGAATCTGATCACACAATGTGATTTTTTCATTCAGTCCTTTTCAAACCTTCCCACCCATTCTATTCCAAAGTCAAATACTTACATTCTCTAAATTAATCCTTCTAAATAAAAAAAAAATGCTGATTTTTTTAGTATTTATTTGTCCTGTGAAAATACAGTAGATGCCACGTTAAAGAAGTGACTGTGTTTATTCAGTTTCCTCCCAATTAACTCTTTCTCAAAAGCTATCCAAATATTAACACTGTAACTGTCAGTGTAGCTCAGCTCAGTCAGTGCGAGCGTTGGTGCTTTTTTTTTTGTGTGTGTGTGTCTTCATTGCTGGAGCAGAAAATGCCTTTAAAAGGGGGGAGATTGTTTTAAACCAGAATATAAAAAGGAATTGTTGTGAGTTGATTCCTTTGAGATACATGTGTAAAACAAAAGCTGGTATTTATATAGTCAGAAGGTGAGCAGTTCCTCCTGACTATGGGGGAAAATGCTCTCAAAGCTGCGCCACTCCCCCAGTGCAGTATTTTCTGAAAGTGTCATATGTCTTCCTGTGGGCTGAAGGCATGTGAGGAGCTTGTGGAGGGATGGGAATACTGTGATAGTGAGAGATGTGTATTTTAAAATATACACACCTGTATCAACCCATTGTGAGGTGAAAGGAAGTACAGGTGGTTGCTGTTTCCTGCAAGGGAAGGGCAGAACTTTCAGCTAATATTTTAGGAAACAGACATTTCCTTTGGGACTACCCTGCCCTGGAAGAGTAATTTTCTCAGATATTTGCAAGCAGAAAAGCAGCCATCCCTAGTTTAACCTTCTGTCAGTGGCTTTTCCTCCATGTGTAATTTACAGTTGTATTGCATTTCTGTTTAAAGCTGAATCTGTATGTTTCAGATTGCTTAAACAATGAAATCCACTTGTTCTGTTTTCTGATCAACTTGCATCTGTTGTGTGTCCTTCACAGCTAGTGCATAGCTGGGCTACTACAGCCAAGAAACCTTTACAAGTTGTAACTCCCAATTCAGATATGATAGGACTAAAATTATCAAGGTAGTTAATAGTGGCGAGTAGTTTTCTTTCAATGAATTTTGTTTAAAATATTTTTACGTTTCAGTCTTGCTCTCTAGAAAGACCTTAAGGTTCTTTGCAGCAGAGTAGTTAAACGGCATGTAGTAACCTGCAGAAGCTGATCACTTGTTCTTTGCTAAGCCTTGTGGAAAGACATGGCTTGCTTTATCTGGATGTCTCAGAACTTCTCTTCATGGTCTTTTCTCTCAGCATTCCTAGCTGTGCCATGTTTTAATCCATTGGCACAACCAAAAATCTGTTTGTAAAGCAGTGATATTTGTTAAAACTTGTAGGGCAAAATGAAATCACTCAGGCAGGCAGAGAACAAGAGAGATAAAAAGGGATTAATATGAGAAGTCATGGAACCTACTAAGACAATATAATTTTAAGCCATATAGAGAATTTCTCAGATGCCCAGAAACTAACAAACATATTGTGCTCTGAAAGACAGTCACAGAGCAGCATGAGCAAAAGAGCCAAATGGAAAAATCCCATCTTTTTTGAAGAAACCTGTTTGTTATCTGTTGCTTTAGTTGCTCTTGTCTCAGGACAGCCGATGTGGAAAGGAAAGCTCTCATTACAGAGTCCTGTGATTGCAGTTATTCAGTCTGCTGGAACAACAGCCAATATTTCCTATTAGCAGAAATCTGCATCTTTTTGATAGTAAATCATTAAAATGTTGAATTAATTTTCTTTCTCCAGTTGTCAGGCTTCTGTAATCTCATTAGCAACTTGCTCAAGAGCCACATCTGGTCTATAGGACCTTTACTTTTGGACTAGGGTCTTTGCCTCTGAGCAGATGGTGAAAATTTGTCTAGGCAAGGCTGTGCTGTTCAGATAACCAAGTGGTTTGGCCATGTTTTATGTTGTAGAGGAAGTAAAGTATACCTGGAGGGGGAATGACCTCCTAAAAGTGAGACATAATTAAGTTACAAACATCTAATCGAAAATTCAGGAGAAAAGCATTCTGGTTTGTATGCCTTTATGGGTCTGCGTGAGTGACAACAGAGGGAGGGATGTATGTTATAAAATGCTTCAAAGATCTTGTCACTTCATGGCCTCCTGCTCTGATTGATGTTGCTGTATTTCTTCCATGTAACAATGTTATTAACAGAGTATCATAGCAACAAGATCTATCAGCAGCAAATGATAGTGGAGAGAGATGAGGCTTAAAATAATCAATTTGATGAACAAAGTAGAGAAGATATTTGAGCTGATTTTGTCTGGCTGGGGAAGGACAGTTATGACACCAGTCCCTGAAGTCTAAGCATCAAATTCTGTTAGTGTGAGTTCCTGTTCTTCTGGAATTAGCCAGGAGAGAACATGACCTTGCCTTTTCTTTGTCTCCTTAATATGTATTTTAAAGTGAAATTGAAATGTGTTTGATTCTTGGATTCTGACTGTTCTTCCTCAGTGTTAACTGCTGTAAGAGTTAATACAGATTCTGCTTACTGTGCTAGTATTTGCAGTAATAATCAACAGTGTATTTTCAGATGTAGATTTATAAAAACACTTGCTTCAAATGTTGGTATTAAATATTACTAAACTACTTTTTTGAGTGTGCATATTTTGATAAATACAGCAATTGGGATGAAATTATCTTTTAAAAATAAAATATTTACAATATTTTATTCTAATCCTTATTTTAGGGAAAGCCAGGACAGAAAGGTTATATAGGTGATCCTGGACCAGAAGGTTTAAAGGTAAGTGATGGTTTTATGTATGAAATGTGTTTGGAGTATCAGCTGTGTACAATTATACACTGCTATACACAGTGGCATGCCAGTGAAAGGATGTGTGTAGACATGACCCATATAGTATAAATGTATGGAAGTACAGTATGTAATACTGGTGATTCTGCTTCCTTGAAAGATCTCATTTTGGAAAAGAAAAAAATTATGCAGCTCTTGGAGACAGGAATGTGTGAGCAAAGACAGCACCTGCTAAAATGAGATATATCTGCCTGGGCATGTGAGGGTGGCTGGGCATGGGGGCAGCAAAGGACCCAGGGCAGTTCCTGCAGTGGCAGATTTCGGGGCTGTATGGAGGGATGAGATGAAGTGCTGCAGTTTGAAAGAGGAGCTTGTGGCAGCAGAATTTCTCAGTGCTGAGTTGCAATCTGAGTGAACAGTGCCCAAATCACTGTTCATCAGGGCACTGAGATTATAGTTGTAGCCAGATAATTAATAGTGCATATACAGCCAGCTTCAACTTGTAAAATACATAACAAAATGTTCTGGAGTTACATAGTGTGACTTGCAGTGTTATTAAGGAGAACAGGATTAATTAATCTAATACTTAATGCCAGTTTGAAGCTTTTGGGGCAAGGGGGAGAAGTTTGTTAAAATGCCATTCAAATGTCAATTTTTCTAATATTTCATAACAAAATTAAAGTTATCAACAGTGTGAAAAGGTAACATTTACTTTTGAAGCAGTTGTGAAATAATGAAGGTAATTTGTTGAAAGGAAGATTTAGTTAAAAACTAAATCATTCATTTGTAGTGTTTGCTGACTTATTATATTTAGTGAGCTCTTTAATACATAGTTTTCATTTTTTCAGGCAAGTCCTAAATACATTAGGACATCTTTTTACAAAATCAAAATTAGCCACTGACAAAATTAAATTTTTCCTGGTTGCTTAATTTTAGCTTTTAATTGGCAGATGTAATTTAGAAAATAAAGAGGCTTCTAGGAAAATAGAGGGCTTTAATATACACATATGAACGAAATTACTTTTCTATATGAACTACATCATCTATTTTCTACATTTAACAGGGAGAACAAGGAGACCAAGGAAACCTTGGGAAAACTGGTGAAGCAGTAAGTAAGCTTGAATTCTCTTTCTGGTTTTATTTTTCATTCTATGTTTATTTGAGAGTGAATGAGTAATTTGTTGCAGTAACTTTCTGATGAAGTTTGCCTTTCTTTGAAGCTGTAGTATGTTGGCTATACCTTTGTGGACTTTCAGTCTCATACTATTTAAAGAAATTCCCCATTTTAAGTATTTTCCAGAGTTAATTCTGCTTTTTACCTAATAGGTTGAGTGAACATTACAGGTAGTTGTAGGTATCTTCCAAAGCACGTTTGAGTAAGTGAACAAGTGATCCTTTTCCAGTTAAATCATTTGAGAGGCTACATTTAGCCTGAGATGTATTTTGCAGACTTGTTCCATCTACCCTCCATAAAATCCCAGAGCTCAAGGTAACCTTGAGGTGACACGTAGTCCATCCTCTACTGCCTAGACAGGATTACTTATCTTTATATCACTGCTGACAAATATTTGGCTAACCAGTTATTAAAAAGCTCCAAGAAATGAAGGCTTTGTGACCTGCAGGCAGCCCAAGGCTTCTCTATTTTTAAAAAGTTCTTCCAGTTTTGTAACCTGACTCTCTTCTGCTGGAAACAGCATTTTGCAAATGATGGTTGTCATTGTGTGCCTCCTTCATTCTTTCTTTTTAGGCTAAACAGGCCCATTCACTTAGCCTTTAAGTCATATTCTTACCCTCCTGTAGACTGTTTCCAATTCATCTAAACATGTATATGACTCCAGCTTACTGCTCAAACTGTTCAGACTACTGAGAGAAAGGAAAAATTGCTCCTTCAAGCCATATTCTTGCATACATGTGCCCATTTTTGCAATAGTGTGTTGTTATTCAGTTTGTGATCCACAGTCTCCAATCCTTCTTTTTTTAAAGTCATTATCTTTCCCAGGTCTATTGTAGACACTTTTTAGTTGATTATTATCACTTAAACATACTGCCTTGCAATTCTCCCTGCTTAATTTCACTCCCTGCCCTTTTGTATTTTTAAGTCTTGTCTGGGAATTATGAGCAGGTGTCAGCTTGTGGACTCATGCTTGAGTTACCCAGATGCTGTGTAGAACGTGACTAAATTGGTTTTGTTTCTTGAGTTAACGTATGCCAAGGAGCATACACTGGTTTGAGCTCAGTGCTGTACTACTCACATAAACCCTGTTCAATTTAGCAGTTAGAGTGAGCTCCCCATTGTCTGCAAAATACCAAGCAGATGTACCCCAGACAGCTCATCAAATGGTCGGTTACTGCTGAAATTTTCCAAACTGCTTGTAAGTCCAGTCCAGCTTCTCTGTGCACTCTGAAGATTCTGTGCTCCAGGGAAGGGGACTGAGAAGCTGGACTCACAGTCAGTTAAAAGTTTCTGCTTAGACAGGAACTGATAATTGCCATATAATGCCATAAGGTCCACTTGTCAGCCAGCATATCTCTAAATGTAGCGAGTATACTTAGCAGCAGCTTGAGCTGTAGCTTTGTTCAGCAGTTTATACATAGCAAAACATTCATTTTGTTAGGTTGTAATCAGAGCTGTAAAGCAATAGTTTCCTTTCCTTATGATACCATTTGGAAAATCTGGGAGGTTTTGTATTGCTGAATGATTAGGGCAAACATGGATAAGTACTGGAGAATGAGGATGTCATGGTAGAGGAGAACGGATGGGACATCATAATACTACGTTGCTTTTATGGAGAGATGCAGAAATTACTCTACTGGGACACAGTAATATAATCCTGTCCATACAACCAGCACTTCTCTGCCAACATTACACTTGCTTCTCCCCCATCTCCCCCCAACAGTGAGTGAAATGAAGCTTTTATTAGATATGAATTCTGTTTTTCAGCCTGTAACATGTAGGGAAAATTGATAGCATTTACTGTCTTGTACAGTGCCACATGCACCAAAATCCTCAACAAAAGACAAAGCTAAGCTCAATCTTAAATCATTACATTAATAATAGTACATAGAAGAGTCACAGAAGCTAGTTACTTAACCTTAAGTTTCTGGATTTGTCATGGGCTTTGTTTGGCTGCTCAGTGAACTTGAATTCAGTGCACATGTTTTCCACAGCTCACATGTTTTGTATGAACATAATATCATTCACCACTAAATGAGCTCCAACTCTAATACAAGTGTAATATTCAGTAGCTCAAATATATAATAAATGATTATATGTTGCAGTGATGATTAATAAAATAGTCATACTAACTACCTAACTCTAGTCAGGGACAAGCTGCAAGAATAAAATAACAAAAATATTCTTTGTGGCAAAAGAGGGGATGTTGCAGCCCTGTGACAGTGTTGTAAAGACAGATAATTATGGCCTGTCATTAATTACCACTTCCCACTCTTGCTGTTTGGAGAATTTGCATATGATACAGAGTAACATGAGATACCTGAGAACTGAAGTGGTTTATAAGCTATTGATAAATATTCTTTATTTTTACTTGTGGATTGTAGAATGTCTTCTGCTTTATGTACATGCATTTTAATCAAATGAGCTTCAGGCCCTTGATCCTATTATATTACCTTTGTATTATCTGGCAGCAGAGGACTAAGGTCCACTACATGGTCTTTTAGGGGAATAATATATATTATCTTGGGGTTAAGGCCAATGGTAAAACACCAAGAGCAGGAGACAGCTTTCAAATGCACTCAGCAGAACTCACAGGAAGACCTTTCGAAATCCCTTCCCTTCATTTTATTCACCACTGTAACCTGTGACAGTTAAGCTTCTCCTAAGTAAATTGAAAAGTACTGGCAGGAAAAGGATGGTTTTTCTCATGCAGAAAATGGTTTTCCAGATGTGAGTCCTGATGCAAAATATTCACTTCTGTACACTTTGGATGCATTACTTCCAGCTTCCCACCAGCTTCTGTTTGTAACAAGTAATTTTTCTTTTCCTTGGTGTGCAGAGAGAATACAAGCTTCTTAATTCACAGATAAATCCACTCCCTGATATTCAATATTGGCTCTGGTGGCATATATGATGACTCCAGGACGTCTCTGGAATCAAACATGCCACACATATACACACACACACACACGTACACAAAAAAAAAAAGTTTTAAAAACAAAAGGCAAAGTACAAGAGCAAAGTACAAATGCTACTAGGTGCCGTGACAGATTTTAAGATGGAGCCCAAAAGAAGGTATGGAGTAAGGCATTTGTCCTTACTGATGCCTTGTGAAGTTTGTGTTACCAGATGCTTGGTGACACCAAATACAAAGAGGATTTGTACAAATAGCACTAAGCAATGTGCAATTACTGTACAATTTATTTAATACTAAAGGCAAAGGGAAAAAGAAATTACTAAAAAGTTGATAGGAAGTCCAATGTCCAATAAAATTGTGTATGGTTTCTTCTTTCTGCACCATCCCCACCCCCCCTTTTTGGCTTATGTATTGTTTGTTGTTTATTTATGATCTTTATTGTCTAAGTTTTTCAAATTACAGAATAGGATGCATACTTTTTAAGCTGAAGGTTGAAATACATGATTCTGTTTTTTTAGCAATGGGGAATCTATCACAATATTCCAATTCTCCAAAAGAAAACTAGTGCATTTCCTGAATAAGCTGTCAAAAGAAGCAATTTTGCAATAATAAATCCTGTAAATGTTGAATTCATAGCAAATTATGACATGAAGCACACGTGCATGTCTGCTGTTGATACCGAAGGGTTGTACCAATATTTTTCTTCTGTTTCTTTCCATTTTCTTACTTTTCCTGGTATCATCCATCTTCTGTCTTTGACTAATACATCTGTCATTGCTGCCTGAAGTGCCAAAATAATTATTGCTTTTCTGTAGCAGGTTTTCCAGGTCAAGTACTGCCTAATATCTTCTTAGAAAAATACAGATGGCAACTGTGCACAAGCGGGGAAGTTTCAACAGCAGGAGATTGGACCATAATGCTTCGTAATTCAGTCTAGTGAGATGCGATATGTGCTGAAATACAGCTTTGTCAATAGGCTAGAAGCCATATTGTCTGACATTTCTTAGGTCACATGGAGCTGCTGACTCTTCAGAGCACATTTCTGCCGAAGTATTTCTGGATGCTTGTCCAGTGTGGAAACTGAGTAGACTGAGTTTATAAAATGTTCACTGTGCTCATAAGCTTAAAATGAAACATATTTAATACTAGATCAGGAGTGTGCCCAAGATCAAACTTCAGACACTCCTTAACTGAGTCCTACAACAAAAATTGTTTCTCTGACTACAGCATATGCCCTGTTTAAAGAGGAATGTGGGCAGGTTCAGGTGGTGCTGCTTGGCTAAGCAGAGCTCAAAGCTGCAGTAGGACCCAGCAGCTGTCCTTTGCTGCAGGATATTCAGTTAACTGCAAGACCATCAGGTCCAATTTAAGGGGGATTGGTTAAGATAGTGAGAGATAAGGGGCAGCAGGCAGAGCAAATTTACACTGCTGATGAGACAAACTCTTTTGGAAGTCTTGCCAAAGGAAACAACCACTTCAGCTACTGAGAAAATTTCCCCTACATTTGGGGGAGGAAAATCTCACTTTGCCGACATGTGCAACTGAATTTTGTATGCTTAGATCAGATGCTATCCAGTGATGGATAGCAAATATTTGAAACCAGCTTCAAGCATCTCATGCAAGTGACCTGTCTCTGTTAAAGTGTCAGGAATGACTTAAGAAAATTATTCGTTGCTCAACTTTTATGACATGAAATTGAATTCATCTGAACTTAAAACAGTTGCTTGTCAGGATTGTTACTGTTACTCTTTGGTAACGCTAGTGTTTACCCAGACTGGGCCACACTGAGTAACTAAGTGCAAGTTAATTCAAATTTCTTCTTGCCAGCTCCATTACAGAAATTCAGCCTTTGGCCCATATGCTTCTGAATTAGAAATCACTGACATTTATTCACATATTGAGACAGAGTACAAGGGTAGAACTGTCAGCTGCAGCATGTACAACTGGTGTCAAAAGGACAAACTAAAATAAGCAGAGTTCATGAACACAAATCCTGGAAAAATAACCTTCAAAGACCTGGAAAAGTTACATGTCAGCAAGTTTGCCCAGTTGCAAATAGTTTTTGAAACAGTAGAAGAGAAACCAAGCTGAAATGAGAAGTGCTTCCCTCTGGGGGGAAAAAAAAAAAAAAAGCTAAAAGAATAGAAAGTTATGGTCCAGCAGAGAAAGTTATATTCAGGCTGTCAATGGCAGCTCCATAGCAGGCTGAAAATGGTCAGTCTGTGAGAGTCTGTGGGAAGGCAAGAAAATGCTGTAGTTAGGCTATGTGCCTAGGAGTTCAGTTGCCTTTGAGAAGAATTCCCATAAAGCAATTACCATGTCTCCTGCAGAGGTAAAAATTAGCTGGATTAGGCACCAGGGATGCTTAATTCATGGAGAATGGAAACTGCAATTCCTTTTGCTTGAAGAAAAGATTAAATGGGCTTTAACTGATGTTTTCAGGATGCTCAATAGAAGGAGTTCTTTGAACTATCATGAAGTCTGGGCTTTGGGGATATGCAAGTGAGAATTGTAAGCCATAGGCCAAAAGAAAAGTCAGTTGAGGAAAACCTCTTTTTTCCAAAGACTGGTGAATGCATGGGACATTGCCAAGGGCTTCAGAAGAAGGAACTAGTTCAGCTGCTTTCAGAAACCAGGTTAATGTAAGTTCTATGAAGCTCTTATGGTGAGTGGTAATAATGATACTTCTGTGTCTATGTTGCGCTTCTTGTTTTTACCCTAGATGAACTGATATACTATCCCTGCTGCTAGGTCTTTAACTCGAGAAGGGTGGGGAAACAGGTTACAATATCTGGAGTTAGCTTTTCCAAGCTGCTGCTCATTTTTCTTGAAGGACTTTTTGCTAGTAGTGCTTTTCATCAGCTAGTTTAAGTTGCCGTGCTACCCCACAAAATACCCACAGCTCCATACCCTTTATGGTTTTGCAAGTCAGGGCTAACACCTTAAATAAGTCAACACTCCCTATACCATTGAGAACAGTCAAAAAGAAGGATAATCTGTTCCATGTGAGATTTGTTACCCAATAAAAAAAGCCACTAGTTAGATGCATAAATGTAAATAACTTTTATCCCAATTCAGTTTAGCCAAGATATGACTCTCTAGAGTAATATCTGTCTTCAGAAGAATATTTTTTCCCCTTTGCACAGATTACAAAAAGCTACCAGTGTGAACTTGACAATCAAAACCAAGAACTTTTATAAATAAAGTGAAAATGCTTCAGATCTGAATGGAGTCTGTGTCACCCAATTCACTTCATGTCATCTCCAAGCTGCTTATGGCAAGTAGACTGTGTGAAATGCAGTATGCTTCCCAGCAAGTGAACTGTGTCATGACTGCCACTATAGTACTGACCTCAGGCTGCCTTTTTCTCGTGGTCATTTAAAAGAGTCACATACAAATGGAACCCTTGCAGATCTAGTAGAACATCAGAAAAGCGTACCAGTCCTCCACCCTTTCCCAGACCAAAAGAGGAATTTAGCCTTTCTGGGGAGTCAGATGCTACCTGTGTGGTAGTTATTTTGCAACTGTGGTGGTGTTTTCCCACCACCCTATGTATAGCTTTATGTCCATGTTTATTTGCATGCCTAAGTGATTTTGCAGCACTAAAATATAAGGAAAAATGTTTAAGGCTATTTTAGCAATAATCAAGGATAAGTTGTTCTGGCATGCATTAAACTTATTCAATAATAGTGTAGGTATCGTCACACATCAAGTCTTTTCACTGTTCATCCCTTTTACTGTCTGTCTGAATTTAAGTGATGTATTTCCTGTACTATAGTGGTTTGGGAAGAAAAATGTAGAGGAATAATGCTGCACATGGCATCTGGAGTTTAGCTTCCAAGGTTTTGCTAGTGGGCCCATCCTGCTGCTACTTCGTAAGCTAGCTTCCTTTAAATGCAAGTGTTTCTCTGCATAATGCTATCAAACAGAATGACCCTACTTTACACTGGTGTTACTGGAAGCAAAATTTAACCCATTTATTTCCTAAAACTTCTGTAGATTAAGCAGCGATGCCAGTACATTTTGCCTTTCAAATATTCGGGTAGTTGAAGTTTAGAGTCCTTTAAAAAATTGAGTGAAACATCAGCTGCAAGGTACAAATATGGTGCATATCTGCTTTCGTTCACCTCCTCCACTGGCAGTAACAAAGCACAGATTTTCACTCAGCTTATCGCCTCTGGTTGATTACCAAGTAACCTTCTCAACAGACGGAAAGTGCCAGTGAAACAGATGGCCAGATCTCTGTGTCAAAAAGAGGAAAATAGCATCTGCCTTTCAAATATCATGCTTCCCAACATAATCCTGGGTAAAGCAGTTACAGATCTTATGGTCACTTCGTGACGTTTTTAGTACTGTGGTTATGAGGTAGGAAATAGTTTCTAAAGTTTAGAGGTGGAACCACCAGCTTGAATAATAAAAAAGGACCACACAACTAAAAGCCAGTAATGCTATGTGGCATACGTACGGCAGTTTGCACAGCTGTCAGCCAAGAACTCCTCAGATGCCAAGGTCTAATATTGAGGCTGTTTTCTAGTCTACTTTTGCATTTTGATAATTCAAACTAAAGTGCCATTAGAGGGCAAGTGTAGTATTAGTCACTAAGGGATTCAAAAGTAACTAATTCA
>JAVJGG010000090.1:17204993-17242823 GCA_035590195.1 Aviceda cuculoides | reverse complement strand
GGTTACATCCTCACACCTGCAAACTGGTCAACACACTCCTTAGCTTAGTTTCTCAGGCATGCTTGTCATTCTTTCTTCTTCTCTCAAGGGAACACTGTAATCTTGTCAAGGTCAATATCCTCCCCAGGCCCCTCGGTCCAGCCGAGGTCCTTTACACGTATCCATTTCCACTCACGCAGTTTCTTTTCCGTTTTTTATATCAACAAAAATCCACTTTCTCCTTTTAGTGTTTTACTGTAAATTTTCTTTACTTAACTACTTTCTTCTGAGGAACAGCCAGTGTCTAGGAAACTTTCTATTTAATAGCCAACTTTTGTCCTCACTCTGGAAGGTGTTGTAGGCTAGTCCTGATGTGTTGGGTAATACAACAGCACATTCACAGTCACTGCTTCCTAGTCGTTCCTTCTCTTTCAGACCAGAGCAACTGAGTCAGAAAGACAATACTTTTGAATTGAAAAAGGGACTTCATCAGGGGACTTGATCAGAGGCCGTATAGTAAATGGTTCACTGCTGGGGCAAGGAACAGCTACCCATCTTTCTAATCAGTGTCTTCAGTCCTGTAAATAGTGTGCCATTGGCTGGGAGATCAGGAGCGTCTCTGTGGAAGGAGAATAGGTCTGAGTTACATCTTGGCTCTGATTATGTCTTCAGTCCTTTCTGGAATAAGAGAATCAAAGTGATTGGTCTTCAGCCTTTTGAAACCGTACCTCCACACCCCTTATCTTGATGAGCAAGAGTACAGGGTAATTATTTGTCTCAGTTTTCTGCCTGGTACTGAGGCTCACTGTTGGCCACGACTGGTAGCAGTGGTAGCTCTCATTCTCAGAGTTCGTCACGCAAGTCCTTCATTCCTGCCAGTGACGTCTGGGCATCACCTTAGTGCCGCTATCACAAGGACAAATCAGTTCTGACATACAACACACAAGTTCTCACACATAATACATCAGTCCAGCAGCCATAGAGATGCCTGCTTATCTCTTTAGCCCCTTCCAGAAAGTAGTTTGTGCCGGTATTGTCGGCCTCAAAGACAGCTGTATCAGTGGCTTATTGCAATATATTTAAACTGTGAGATTTCTGGAGTAGCTAGCAGTCCATGACAATAAGAAGCAATCATAAAACCTTAGTTACTTTGTACCTGCTATGTTAAAGTACTTGAGACTGAACTGTATTGAACTTATACAGGTAAAACCTACAAAAAAATTTTTTTTTTTTTTCCAAAGGCAGAGATCTGAGTCTGGAATGTTGTCTTTCTGCTATGAAATGATTTCCATGGAATAAACTACTACCAGGCTCTTGAAAGGAATATGAGCAGTCTGGTGAACTCAGAAGTAATACTTCTTAAAAAAAATTTCACTTAAGTGCCAGCGTACTGCTACTTAAGCTAGTACATTCCTATATGTATAGAGGCAGCAATGCCAATGTGTGAATTGCCATTTTATTTGCACTTTTTAAAGTGCAAATAATTTTTGCTTTTTAAAGAGTTACAGACACGGTACAGTTGTGTATTACATTGCTACTAGGAACTTCCACATTTCTGCCATCTTTCATGAGCAGTCATGTGATGTACTCTGGGCATCTGTGGCTTTTTCTTCAAGCTTACTGTGACACACTTTTCTCAACAGGGACCTTGCGCGATAATATTTTTTCTTTTACTTTCATAATAAAGGGGGTATTTCAAGCACTGGGAATAAAGTTTTTAGAAGTACTTTCCCTCATGTTTCCTATCCCATATGGTGGTAATTGTTCTATCCAGTGGAAGTTTGTGGGAGAGCCTCAGGAGAGAGTTATTTCATTTTCAGAGGTCGCAAACTCTGATTGACTGTCTTTAAAGGCATTTGAGGCTACAACTCTTAAAGAGAGAATACTGACAACACCTGATTGAGTATAATTTTTATTTTGACTGGCTTTTACTTTGTTCCACTGAATTTATTCCCCTTGAAATTTGTGGTCAGACTGAAGTACTAGGAGAGCAATTATCACTTTTAATTGTATGTTTGTAAAGCTTCTAGCACTGCAAGACTGAGCTCAGTGGCAGATCTTAGGTGGTAGCACAGTATGATGATTAAATTAATGTAATTTCTTTTCTAGCAGTAGCCATTTACAGTTGGTGTGTCCAGGTGCAGCGATCCTCCTGCATGGATTGGAAGCTAGGTTAGCTTGTGCAGTCTTCACTTCCCCACAGGAGCACTTACGCAAACAGACCAGTGGTTCTCTGGGATGAAGTGTGCCGTGCTCTGCTGCTGAGTTGCTGGGGAGCTGCCAACCATTAAGTAGTATAGACATTGCACTAATAAAAGTCTCTTTACTTTTTTGTACAGGGATCAGCTGGATTACCTGGAGAAACTGGGCCATCTGGAAGCCTTGGTGAAAAGGTACAATAATGTATCTGACTACTCAGCAGCAAAAATCAACTTTGAAAACCATTGGGGTGATAAAATGTTGGTTAGAGATCATTTACTAACCACTGACAAAGCTAATATTCCTGTAGCTATTTCAGAGCACAGGGATGTAATAAACAGTAATCCTAATGCTGTTATTTGAGGTATGCAGCTGGTATTCTTGATTTTACTTGGCAATTAATGTAGAGCTGATAGATTTTTGATATCTTGTTCATATTATAGCACCTACTTTACTATCCACTGCTATTGATTCACTGAAACAGGCATAAATTATACTTGTTTTATACAGTAGTCACTGGTTTTGCACTGCTATGTAATGAAGACATAAGTAGAAAGGTAAAATTCGGCTGTACATATTAACTGAGTAAAGAAGATAACATTGTTAGTTTTGTCCATTGTGCCATAACAGTTGTGTTTATGAAAGCAAAGTTTGGCAGACTTAATGTGACTAGAACAGTATAAATAGCTTAAGCATATTTGACATGGTTTTATTTAGGTGAAGTATTTTAAAACTGAAAAACAGGAAACTATTACTGGACTGCATGTCAGCTTCAATTATAATAAAAGCGTAATTGTTTGTTCAGAATGATGCAGCACCATTTGTATTTCTTCCCTGCAGGGCTGAATTATTTCACCTAGACTGGTGGCTGCTATTTAGGTATTTTATTGAGAAAGTCTTAATAATGTATTAGAACTTCCATGAAAATCTGATTATAATTTATATAATCTATAAAAGAAAATACATCAATGGAAAGCACTGCTTGTTAAAACTGAAATTTAGACAAGTCTCTTATGGTTTTAATCATACTATCATTTTAGAATTCAGTGTCAAAAGATTCTTGTACACTTGGCCCAACAAAGATTACCTTGGGGTACTGCTCCTAGTTTAGCTGGGAGGGAAAAGACAGTAAAAAACTAATTAATATATCATCAGCAAATGGAAGTAAGCTTCTTCATGGTACAATAGTTGTTGTCATTGCTATGCTTTTTCTGTAGAATTTGTCTTCCTCTTTTATGGATAAAGTACAACGTAAACATGCTATGTGGATTTAAATGACAAACATACTTCCACCATAATTATTTTAAAGAAATGTGTCTTTACAGTACACAAAATAAAATAGAGTATTATCACTATGTCATGTGTACTATCTGCAATAAAAGAGTCTTTGTATGGGAACAATCTACAGCCAAGCCTGCCTGATGTTTGGGCTGGATGTTATATGAATAAAAGGTGAAAAAGTATGTAAGACAAGAAAGAGACCCTTCCTACTTCCCCTACTCCAATTGCTTCTGCAGCTGCTGAGGGGCTGGCCTTGCTTTTAGATCTGTGCTTTTCTAACACATACTGAAGAATGAGGGAGAGAGGAACAAAATTTTCTTTTTTGCTTGTTTGCTGTGGTGAATTTTTTGTGTTAAAGAATGTAACTATAAGTGTGATGCACCGAACAGAGAGAAAATGGATGTGCTAGCTGCAGTTTGCAGGCTGATGTGGTACCAAATCTCTTCTTCAGTCTTCTAGGAAAAGAGAAGACAGAAAAACTAAGTTTTATCATCGTTTTAAAATATGAGTGGGCTTGTAGGAGGAAGGAGTGCAGAAATTCCACAAAAGTGAAAAAAGGTCTCTGCACTGTTTCTGAACCAGTGGTGGTATGCACTGCAAAAAGTGGTTCCCTTTAGCAACCAAATCTCTTGCAGACTATGGGCTACAACTGTCACGAAAGACCTCTTGGATTGCTGTGGTATTGTTATTGCAGGTTGGGTTTGTTGGCCAGATATGCCTGGCTCAGTGGATATGAAACGAGTCAGGGAAAGAGCACTCACCATTACTTTCTTTTCAATTTTATGTTAAAGGGGGAGCGAGGCAGTCCAGGACCAGTAGGTCCTCCTGGAGAGAAAGGTGTCATGGTGAGTCACAAGTAATGTAGAATCCATAATTGTTACTTACAAAGGCACTTTACTTTCCAAAACAGTAATGAATTCTCACCCTTCTGACTGTGCAGGCCTTATGGAAAAGAGTAGTATTTATGATGCATTGTTCCTAAGAAGTTTCATTTAGCAGCTTTATCCCCTCTGTGGAAGTGACATTGCAAAGTGATCCGCTGAATGAAGCAGCAGAGCAACTGCATTTTTTTAAAAATGGCTCTAAGCAGCCTTCCATAAAAAAATTAAACACAATTAATTGAAAGGAGAGATAAATAAAGGAGGGAAAGTAAAATAATGATCTCCTGTGTAGACTGGGATAACACAGGTTATTCTAATAGACTGGTAACTGCCATCACCTCTAGTTCTACTGCACAGCAATACCCAAACAGCCCCTGGGTGCCACTACTGTGGGAGGACTGGCTTCCAGACAATACCATTTGTCCTAAATCAGGATGCAACATTTCATGCAGCATTGGACAATCCAGAGGCCCCTGGCATGTTAGGTAGGTTGTTAGGGCACAGAAGTAGAAAACTATACACATGTGCCTGTTGTCACATTCACGTTGAAGTTCTCCAGCAAAAGTGGTTAGGGTTTGATTGTCTGTTTGCTAGTGAATACTGTGATGGCTCCAGAATGTATAGAGAACACTTACAAACTTAACTGTTTATAAGGAGATGACAGGGTGCTGATAAGCCATGTACTCCATGCTGTGTCCTGCATCATCTGACACTAATGTCATAGGCAGTGATAAAATCTCAGCGGCCTTACATAGAGGCTGCAGATGTGGGCCTGAGTGTGGTGCAGGGGGGAATGTTGTTGTGATGGAAATGGACATTATTATTGAATATTTGCAGTAATTACTCCTTGGGCATCAATTGGCAAGGAAGAGACCAAGTACCCTCAGACTGCAGACCAACTTAATGATCCATGCAGCACCGGACAATAATTTTTGAAGCATTCTGTGCTTCATTAAATCACTCTAATCTAGATTTACCTTCAACCAGATGCTTTTGATCCATGAAAAAATCTTACTGGAGAAATTAATATATAGGATTTATTAATATAGGATCCAATCTTGCCAACTACTTTTTTCAACTATTAGCAATGCTTATTGCCATAGGTAAATCCACATAAGTCGTAGCAGACAGCCCTTCCCAGTAGTAAGTCATCATAGCCCTCAGACAAGAGCTGTTCTTGGCATTTTGTCTTGGCCAGTTCTGCCCACACCAGGATGTATCCACTTTCTTTTTCCACTGTCACAGCCTTGATGTGAGGATTTTGAAACTCATTTACAACTCAGCAACTTTTGTTTCAGTAGATCCCTGTCAGCTAGTGTCTCTGTGAGGGAAAACTTCTTAGGTTGCTTTAATGATTATTGTGGTACATCCAAAAAATATCTGTTTTCTAAACAAAATTTTGTGACTAAATTTTTCAAGATTAAACATTTTATTAATAAACTCATCTCCAATTTTTCAGGTAACTGGATTTATTATTGTTGTTATAGTAACAATTTTGATAAAACTGCTCTGTCTTTTCTACATCTCTTTCAATTCTAGGGCTACCCAGGACCTCCAGGAGGCCCTGGACCTGTGGGGCCAGAAGGATTACCTGTAGGTATAGAGTGGTGCTTTGGTTTGACATAAGATGTACCATTTTCAAATTGACTTTTTACTCTGCGGAAGCCAAGAGTGGTTTCTAATTTGTACTTCAGTCTATAAAACTGTCATGAAAATTTACCCATCCAGACACAAATTCTGTTCACCTGCTCTTTACCAGGATGATCCATGAGAGACAGGAAAACTAATTATGTCATTTACTCACCCATTTAAAAAGCACTTGGTTGAGACAAGGAGGGGAATAGAATTTTTTATAATTGCATAACAATTTTATTTTTAATTCATTGATGCTTAATATAATTTAAATATATTCATTATGTGTTTAGTTTCAGTGTTAATCACAAATAATTATATTCTAATTTTCTGTGTATAATTGTGTTATAATTAGGCTACTGTGGGTCTTCAGTACAGACTAAAACTGAATCTTCTATCAGAAATTATTGGGAGTTTTAACACAGTGTTGCTGAAATACAAGTATCCTTTAGCCATTTTGGGCTGTTGGACAGAAGTAATTTATCCAACAGTCACATCACGATTTCTTATTCAGAATAAAGGTACATAGAGTCTCTTATTTAGATTTTTCTAGATAAATTATACTAACACAATTAATTGAATTTGAACTATGAGTTAAAGTGATTGATTTGTATTGGTTGCATTGACTATTGCTCAGTGTGCACGAGCCTTGTAATTTTCAGAAATTTGGTATAGAAGGCAACAAATAATAAGTTTATTTGACATGTAGGGACCTTCAGGGACAAGAGGACCACCAGGGCCACAGGGACCTAAGGGAAGAAGAGTAAGTAATATTGCTGTTTCGTGTTACTTAGAGCAGAGAGTGGTGCGTTGCCCATATGAATCTGATGTGTAACCCATGTACAGTTGCTTCCTTTGAACTCTTTACACTGGACTCAAGCCATTTGTACTGAGATCAGACAGATGATACTTGTATTTCCATGTAGGAAATTATATGAATCTTCATTTCTCCTCACATTACAGTTAAATGGGGTTTTGCCATTGATTTCAGCTGAGAGCAGGACCAGAACCAAAATGATCACTGGCCTTATTTTCTGTATATATAAATACGCAAACATTGGCATTTGTAACTACCATTGGACTGTTTCAGTGGTTTAGGGACTATTTTCTTTACCTGCATGTCAAAATCACCCAAATGTAGTTCTGAGAGAGGAAGCAGCAAAGTCAGAAGAGAGTATATGCTAGAATCCCAAACCTCTGATCTGTCCACATCGATTTGTTTGAACATTTGATCACAATGCATAAAATCAGTATCAGTGAAAGTATTGCATTTTGTTACCTGGGGATGGTTGGCTACATGCTTTTCAATAAACACTTCCCTTCATAAACTCCACCAGTCACTTGCACTTCCTGTCTGGAGTCTTTTTGGTCATGTTTTTGCAGTCTGAGCTCAAGGTGCATGCAGGAAGCGCTGCCACTTCATAGTATAGATGGGTTTGGTTGCACCATGAGCCAGCATATTCTTACTGGATTTATGGAGCTTGTCGAGAATAGAAGTGAAGATGCACCCTTCTAACATCAGTCTCACCTAGCAGTTCGGCAGCATATCCATGCTTCCTATGAGACTTGTACAGCTCATACCAGTGGCTAGACCAGTGTGTCTTCACAGGTGGTGTTAGCATCGGGCAGTGCTTACCACTCATTCCTGATAAAGTCCCTGAATCCTTGTCAGTGAGATAATTTTGTTGGCTTCTTTCTGTCATAGAAAGCAGAAATATTTGTTGCTACAGCAAAATACAATTATATGCTTCTTTCACTTCATCTCCCTTTGTTACTGTGATATGTATGTTTTCTAAGCAAATACATGGTAAAATTTAAAAAGTTCTAAGATCTGGAGGTTTTACTCCAGTTAAAGATAGATACTTGAGAAGCACACATTGCATTTTAAGTAAGATTTTACATTAGGAAATGTTGTGATTAGCAAACTTTGTAATACAAAAGTTATTAACTATATATCCTTCTATGTTACTTTTTCATGATTGCTAAACTACTAAATAAGAGATTGGGTAAAGAGTTATATTTTTAGTATATTCCAAATAATATATGAATATAGTATATATTTGAATATTAATATATTGAATATTTGAAACCACATTTTGAATATTCATTCTATTTGAAATATGCAATATTTTGAAATGTACAATATTTTTAATATTCTATATATTCAAAGTATACAATGCTTACCAACTTCGCAGTACATTACAGGATTATTCATAAGACAAACTTCACATGTTTCAAATGAGTCTTCCTTCCGTAGTATGGTTTTCTCCTCCTTCTGAAGAAATCTGTTTTAATTTACTTCTTTGTTCATGGTGGAGTTTGTAGGAACAATTTGTGAAATGTAGCATATGAAATGTATAATTTCTGTTAAAAGTCTGCAATAGTTGTTCTGGGTGACCCTGTATTAGAGAGGTTTCCAGCTGGCAATGCCAAGTGTTTGGGTTGTTGGTTGTTGTTGTTGTTTAGTTTCAGACAGAGAATATAATTTATCACAGACTTCAGTTTCCTTAAATGGGTGAAGCAGATTCGTATCTACATACACTTAGAACTTCTTGTGCTTCTCTGAAGTGCCTATCAGTAGATTTGTCTGAGTCTGGGTTTCAGCATTAAGGAATTTATCTCAGCAGCTCATGGAGGACATACCCACCATCATCAGAGAGAATCTATATGGTCTTCTGAAAATAGTCTTGGTTTTCCCTTACAATAAATGTGGTTTTTAAAAGCCTGTTTGAAAGCATATATTAATAAAAATCCCTTTCTGGGGAATTCATTTGCTAATTTAGTAATAGACATTTTAATAATGAATTATCTGTAAAATTTGATAATTTTACATGCAGAAATAGCAAATGCTTCCCACACCTCACAGGTCACCTGCTTATATTCTGAACTGAATATGCCACACATACATAATCTGTCAGTGCCCTGAAAAATGAGTTTATTGAGACCGGTTTGTCAGGCAAAAGTGAAATGCAGATATGTTTGTTTGTGTAACATAGCTAACAAAATTCAAAGAGAAACCTTAATTAGCTGCAGGGGGTGTGAATCCATCCCTGCTGATAAGCACAGTGAACTACCAAGAATTGGTGTAAGCAGGAGCATCCAACCCCAGACATCAGCTAGCAGAGAAGTAGCTCCTGAAATGTTCAAAAGGTGCTTATTGCAAATATGTTCAGTGGAGAGAGGCTCTAGGGGCTCCTGGGACCCCTACGTTAGTAACTAAGGCAGCCTTCTGACAGGAGTGTGAATCTCTGCTTCGGTTTAGAGGAGCGAAGGGAAAAACATCCTTTTTGCTTCACAGGCAGGTTTGAAAATGTAAATCAAAACAGAAATGCAAAGCAATTGCGAGGCTGAAAAGAAGTAGCAGCTTGGTGCCACTTTGGCTTCAGTGGCCTGATTCAATGAAACGAATTGGGTGCCTTACCTCTCTGTGATTTCAGTAGGAGCATGTCTGAAAGTGAAATACGTTGTGCTGAAGTGTTATGCTGAATCAGGACACACAAGCTAGTAGCATCAGATGACTACACATATGCAGCCATTTTAACTGTAAAATGCTGATGTTTGAGCTTCATCTAAAAAGGAGAATCCCTTGGGCCTTATTGGTCCACCAGAGTTTTGGTTTGACTGGTGGCCTATAGGTTCCAGTGAGTTAGAAGGCTATCTCAAAAGTAATTTGGTGTAAACAGTTGTCTCTGCGATTGGTACTGAACTGCTGTAGGCTGTACATTTTAAT
Organism: Aviceda cuculoides; assembly: GCA_035590195.1. NCBI lineage: Eukaryota > Metazoa > Chordata > Aves > Accipitriformes > Accipitridae > Aviceda > Aviceda cuculoides. Next base: position 17,233,121 of record JAVJGG010000090.1, on the reverse strand, counting down.
TCCTCTGGACATAGCATTCCCCTCTAAACTCCTTCTCTGATCCTTCCCTCCTGGCAAGTCCATCTGCCAACATTACCAGAGCTGGAATCAGAGCCACGCTGCTGACATGAATGTGAGACCTCACCTGCAGTCTCTCGGACCTCCCAGCTGCATCTGCTACCTGGTGATTGTTTTTATGGGGGAATGACTTATTTTACTTTAGATTCTATTTTGAAGGTAGAAAATAGTTTTTATTTAAGGAGTGTCACATCTTCTGCCAACGGAGACAGGAATCTTTGAGGGAAGTCTGTCTCTATGATTTTGGCAGCACATCATGGAGTACATTGGTTATAATTAAAGATCACGCAAAATAAATCCCAAACGTCCTAAGCTCTGTGGAAGTCCCAGTTTGGAGCTGTGGTTTATGCCTTTGCCTCCATCCAGCATGACTGGGAATGCTTCATGGAAGGGGTTCTCAGAGTGGACCCAGGTCTTCAGGCTCTGCGAACAAACTCCCACTGAAGCCATTGAGAATTTTGTCTGCTCTCAAGATCAAAATATCAGACCCAAAGTGGAATCTCACATAAGGAAAATATCTGTGGGCCCCTGGAACCTGGGATTTGTCATCACCAGATTCAGAAAGAGCAGTGTCAGAACCCCGAGCTCTGTGTGGCAGGCCTCGGAAAAATGCATACCACAGTCACATACAGAAGTTAAATAGAAGCATATGGAAATTCCCCTTTTGTGCATTGAAGAGCGTATCCTGTCCTCACAGCTGGAATCTGCAGGAAGTCTTAGGAGCACTGACCCTCTACTTCTGCACTGTCACGGAGTAGGATTCCTTCATCTCATAAATTCTGGACCTTTCAGCAACTGGTTCACATCCAAGGTTAGCCAACAGCCTACTTCTGCCTGAGAGTATCCAGCTGCTCGGTGTCTGGTACACCTGGGCATTCTGGCCAGCTGGAGGCAGGCTGTTTAGGAGTCTGTGGAGTATCTTCCTGTTGGGGGATTTGGGGAGTATGCCACTGAGCATAGTGCTAGCACAGAGCTTCCTCTAGCTCATGCTTGAGACTTGATGCACTTCAGCTGCAGTCATGTGGAAAGTTGGGTCCTTTTGTGACCCACATTTTATTTTTTAGTGTTAGTCTCATGAAAACACAGAGGGAGAACCCCACTTTGTAGATACTTCAATGGCAGAATGACTGTCTGGAGGGTGGCAATATCTGTATCTAAGAGAAAGGATTTCTCTCCATGACCAGAAGGAAGAAATACATTAGTCTGGAAGACATGCTGGTAGCAGTGTAGGCAGCCATAAAGCCATTGTTGCTTTGTTGTTGTTGTAGTTGTACATGTCTGCTAATGTATGGAGAAGAAAAGCACAATGTCAGAGATGGATTCTGCTTTTAGTTCATACCATAATCTCCAACTAATACAACTGTAGCTTTTAATTTGAGAGGAAGATGTCCTGTATCACTAGATTCATTTCATGAGTGAGACCTAAGCAAAATTTTTAATAGCTGCTAAAACTCTTAGCAGTTAGTATTCTTCAGGCTGATATTTGGTGTTTTAAAACTAAAAAGCAGTAATTTTTCTTCTCTTAATTTCCTGGAATGCAGCTTATGAAATTCAGTTTTGAAAACGCACATAAATGACATAGTGAAATGCCATAAAGTTGGGGTCAGACAGCAGCAGCTTATGTCTGTAGCAGCCAGTAGGGTTATCTCTGCTTCAGTTATGTCTGTACTGGCATGAAGAACCTCAGCTACCTCAGGACATCAGCGCTCAGTTTTAATGGGTGATATCTTTCGTACTTCTCTCAGCAGGGAATATGGAACCTAGGAAAATGTGTTTGCTGCAGGGTTATGTGAAACAAGTGGCCAGTGTGCTTTATGATACATCAATAGCTGAGTGTGTTTATCTGTCTTAATTGTTCAAAGAAAGTGAGACTAAAATTGATGTAATTTTCTAATATTCTTCCATGTCAACCACCAAAAAAGAGAAGTAGCTACATAGTATGTTTTTTTCACTCTTATATTTAGGAGGCAGGATGAGAAAGAACACAAAGAGTTAATTGGTGCTTCTTGCTTTCTTAGATGCACTTTTTCTCAGCTTATCGTCCTAGAGTTTTCAATGTAATATGTTCCATTTTAGAAACAAAGCTGAACACATGCCAAAGAAAAAAGTAGTAGCAATTGTTTGGCAGACTTACTCCTCAGCTCTGTTGCAACCTAAATTAAATAACAGCAGGCAAATTGTGTGTATCTCTCATTCTGGCTAGCTATAGTAGGAAATGATACAGATCCAATTAATCTGTGCCAATAATGAGTCACACCATATTATATATAGGAATGTTATGGTGGGCTTTTCTTGGAATATTAAATTGCCTTTCACTTGGATTCCTGCACTCCGTTCTGTGGCTGGCTAAAGGCAGGCATGGCCCAGAGCCAGAAGCTGAGCATCATGTTGGTTTCTGTTACTTTGTTTTTGATTCAAAATTATATAGTAGAAAGGTGGTGTTTTGAATGGTAGGCCTTTTCACTTGATTATTAGTGATCAAATCATTTGTCATTCTCTTCCTAATGATTGGGCTGTTGATGCGAACTCCACTGAAGTGGAGATCTGTGTGACTAGCAGAAAGGTTTTGATGTGTTACACGCATAACACAGACTGAGAATCCTGTGCAGTCTCCTGACAGGACCATTTCTCAAACTATGGGCTATGACCCCGTTTATGATTAAAAGAAAGTCACAAGTGTTCAAAGAATTTATCTGTTAATATTATTAACAATAGAAGATGAAATTTAGAAAGAAATTTCTTTATTACACAAGTCCGTACAATCAAAATGTGTCCCTTTTCCTCCTTGAATATTTCATCTTGAGACTCTATCCCCTGATCAGCCCTGTGGAGGATGCGCAAAGACAAGGGACAGGTCATGTATCTAAAAAGTTTGAGAAACACTAAAACTATCGTGCAATTGCTCAGCTTAACACTCTCAATTTCCCCCTTCGTATGTTGCCCTAGGTGATTTCTCTGCAGCTCTTCCATGAGCTTCTCTCCCCTTCTACCCTCCAACTTAATGACCTGTCCTCACTCCATCTCAAAGTTTTCTTGTGTCCCTGCTCCTCCCATTCTTTGAGACATTTCACCTGAAAGGACTATCACATTACAGGACTCTAAACCTGCTTACTCTGCCTTCAGTTTTCATCACAACTCATTTTGTGTGCATTATAGACAGCAGTTACAGAAGAATTGCAGAGCAGTAACCTGACATTAATTTGATCAAGATGTTTAGCTTTCTTTTAAATTATGCTATATAATAATTCAATAATTGGGCTTACACAGTTACATAATCTTAACGTGAGGCCAAGTCTTGATGTTCTTATAAAGGCCTCTTATCACCCTTGAAAACACCGTTAGTGTTTTGGTTCTGATCTTTGAGTGCATTGAAGTCAGCAGGAGTTTTTTTCCACGGATTTCAGTATCCTTTGGTTTGGGTCCTTTCTCATTGAGAGCCATGCAGCAACCCAGAGTGTCTTCTTCTGTAGCCTCTTTTCTCCTCTACCTTAAAAAAAAATGCCTGTAAATACTCAGTCCTGGCTTAGACCAAAACAAGAAAGCTGGCCAGGCTAACCCAGGGTTTGCCTCACAAAAGCTGTCCCAAACTACCAAGGTATCAAAAGTATTCAGACAACTTTCCCTGCCTGTTCATTTTCCTTTTCCTATGGTTTCTGTGTGTTCCCTCGTGCTGGCCAGAAGCAGCAGTGCTGAAATGCTGACAGATAAGCTTCTTGTGGGTTACTTCTGGCTCTGCCATGGGTTGTAACTGTATATCAGCTCATAGGGAAGGCCTTTTCTTGAGAGATTTCTGTTTCAGGAGGAAAGCCTAAATTATTCTGGATACACACTGTTCCTGAATTACCAGTCAAACATTTTCACTGTAGCTCTAGAGAGAAGCAAGTGGGTGCTCACCATCTGTTCAGACAGAGGTTTTGATGTGCAGCAATAAATCCAAGTCAGAGAGAACAGAATTCTGCTATGTTTTGTCTCAAAAAGTTCAAGATGGAAGTCAGAGACATTTTTGAGGGGAAAGTAATCTAAATAAAATCAGGTGTGATTCCAACAAAGTAATTTTACAAGCCCTTATTACCTATTAGAACAGTATTACAACTCTCTGGAAATCAGTCATGATTGCATGCCCTGCACTATAAACCGTCATGTAAGATGTAAGGTTCTCTACAACTCGGAAATGCACTCTGAAAATGTAGATTGTTTTCTTCTAGGCACTGCCATAGCAGTGTATGAGTTCCCTTCGATGCCAGCCCAGCTCAGATGCCACCAGGAAAGCTGTTGTGTCTCATCCTCCTACTGCATACTCCTGTAAAGAGCCTGGCTCTGTCTTCATACTTACCTAGCTCTTGCTTTAAAGTGGTCATTGGCTTCAGGTTGTTATTAACTGGTTTTAATTTTATTTTCCATACCCAAACAGTCATGGTGTTTAGAATTATGGAAATAACCTCCCAAGTCAGCATGGATAAAATACTCTTTTCCATTTTGCTCATGATCTATTTTAAGGATTTTTCATTTGCTTGTAAACTAATGCATTTAGATTTCCAATCTTAAATAATAATTTCCAAATGTTTTGGCAATTAATATTTGCTATATTGTAATACAATAATATAACAAGTTATCTTTGTTCATCTAGTGGTTATAAAAATTCAATTTACAAGAGACATTTTAGTCTTACAAGAGACATTTTAGTCTGACAATAGATCAGTTCACTATGCAAGACTATAAATTGCTTTTAATCTTGCCTCAAACTGGTTTACTAATTGAAGAACTTTATCTACCTGTTTTAGAGTCTTACTAGCAAGCTGGATTCTTGCATATGCAACTTATAATACGCTCAAAAGCAAGCACTCCATATAACCAGTGCTCATCTAAATTTTTCTAAATATGTGTCTGTTGCATGCATATGAAGCGGATCAAAAAACGAGCAGAAAACATCAGCCTGCAAGCTGGCTCCAACAGAGACCCTGAACATTTTGTATTTTGTTTACATGTTTTTCAAAAACTCTTTCTTCTTAAATCTGTATTTCAGCAAACCAGAAACTTATTTTATTCTTTGAAGCTTTATTTCACACAACATAAAATGAAAATTGCTTTTCATGCTAACAAAACATGTTTCCCCTCTCCTAAAGCTTATGTTGCATCTTCCTGATGATAACCAAATCTGATGCATAATAAATATTCCAAAGCACTTTTTCAATGTTCAGGGTCCAAGAGGTCTAGACGGTCCTCCAGGAGAACCAGGAACACAAGGCATTAAGGTGAGTGCTTGCATTCCTCAGTACTGTACGTAACATTGAGACAGACCATAACAGATAAGAAAAGAAAACAAACAAAAAACAACCCAGCATGTCAGAAACCATAAAGTTCCATTTAATCCAGGAGGATATTTGCAAATTTCTGCCTTCTTCAGGTACTTCCTTATTATGGTATAAGCCCATCTAAGCCTGAATCTGTACTTTCTGCAGTTACCCAGCATTTAAACTGATAGCAACTGTATGCAGCTTATCTAGCAAATGCATATAGAATTCACACATTGTTGGTTATTTATCAGGGAGAAAGAGGTGATCCAGGAAAGAAAGGAGTTCCTGGGCTCATTGTAAGTATTAGAGCCAATCTTTGTAATAAGCCTTAACACAGTTACTACTAATTTCTGAGCTGTGTTTGGAAATCATCTGAAGCCAGCATTGTCTTTCAATATTTGTCTTTGACTAGGGTAAAGCTGGAAATCCAGGAGAAAGAGGAGATCAGGGTGTACTTGTGAGTATGAAATTCTCCAAAAAAAATTCCACAAAATCTCATACTTTGTTTCACACTTCGATATGAGGGTATTTGTCTACTTTATAGCAGCTGGAAAACTCCGACAATACAGTTTGCATTTACTCATACAAAGAATCGGGCAGAAGTAAGAGTAAGTGTGAACATGGTGTAGTCTGCTACAAACAGAATACAATATGACAGCAAATTGCAGCAGAAGAAATGACAGTTGTAGTTAGTAGGGGGATCCTAGAAGTTGCTTTGGTTTTTTTAGTTTTATTGTAGTTTTAAGGGAGAAAGTCATTCTGACATAGAAAATTAATTCCGTGATAGATTTTAGAGTACATGTGTACTATCAATGTTGGGACAAATGTAGAAAAATGAATAAAATGTATGTCACATGTATAGGAGAAAATTCCTCCTTTTAGGGTTTCTTTCAATGGAAATCTAACATGTTCTATCTGAGGCTTTCTTTTACAAAGAAGGTTACCAGTCAGTCCAAATTGTATTGGATTTTCCATAAGGAAGGAAGCAGAAAAGCAGAAACAAAGCAGTAAATCGAGACTCAAAATGTTGGTTGTCACTGTACTTCTCTTACCTGTTCTGCTCAGATTTAGGAGCTTGTTGCGTCTCTCCTTTGACACGATGGGTTTTCGTTTCCTGTTCGTTCACTAGGACTTTTAGATGTATTTATATATACAGAAATGAATGAATCAAAACCTCATTAGGTTGAAATGATGTGAATTAGTACATTTGTTGCAAAGTACAAGACACTGTTCTATTACTCCCTCAGCTACAGTTTCTAGAAGAGAGTGTGAGACATATTCTATGAGCCAGGTTGAGTAGAAAGAAAAGTGGGCTGTGAACCTTACTGACCATCTCAAATAGAGTTTGTAGGGCAGAACACTCATAACAGTGTTTAGGCCCAGTTTGTGCATACAAGCAGCACATGAGTCAAGGGAGAATGATGAGGAACCGGTAAATGGTGGGTCAGCTAAGATCAATCCCTACATAAAAGACACTGAGGAAGGATTTTTCAGGGCTCCCTCACCTGCCACAGGAGCTAGTGATGTGGCAATGCATGTCAACCAGAAGGAAAGGCTGCATGTATTTCTTGGGTGTTTCTGAGCAAGTTATTAAATCAGCAGAAATAAGAGAGGAAGTGGCTTTTCACAGAATATGAAACAGCTTGTTTCCAATGATTTTTTTATTTTATTTTAATCTTCCAGGGTTTGCTTGGGCCTCCTGGAACCACAGGAGACAGGGGACCAATGGGAGAGCCAGTAAGTTGACCCTTATGCCTGCTTAAAAGTTTTTCCACATATTATACTGAATTCCCTGGTAACTCAAGCTCCGTTTTACCAAGATTCAGTGTTGCCAGCTGTGGTTAGGTAGGAATTGTGGGGTAATTGTTCCAAAACTGCAGGGCTAGAGCCTGCCTCCCTTGCTTAGTGTAACTTATTCACAAGGAGACCTGTTAACCATGTTGGGAAGCGCTGTAGTAAGGGGTGCACGACATAAGAGAGCATGACAGAATCTGGACCACAGTATTATATGGCTTTACACTGCATTGAGCTGGACATCTACGTTATGGATTATGTAAACATAAGTGCCAATACAGATATTAGTGGTATTTTTTTCAGTCAAAGTTTAGGATAGTTATTCAGGAACTCAGGGACCACATTTATTTGGCAGGTTAAATTTTCAACAAAAAAGAGACTGTTATAATAAACCTCAGACATTCCTGTGCTGGATGGATTCTTGTTCTGATTGTTATTATTTCAAAGCCACACTCACTTCTATATGGCTAATATTGTAACAGAAGATCATGCAGAATCTGCAGCAAATATGTGCGAAGTGCTGCAAGGTGTAGCCATGACAGGAATAGTATTGCATCACCATCTCTGGGGGTAAATCAGATTACATAAATACAGTGGAAGAGTGTGTGGTGTCCTAGGGGGACTTGGGAGAAGGCTGCCATTTTAGAGTGCAGAAATCTATTAGAGTTGTCAAAAATTGTGTGTTTTCATTGCTTCTGAAAAGTTATTTTGCACATCAAATGACATATAGTTAATTTAAATCTTGTACTTTCTGTCAACAGTTCACTTTCATTATTTCTACTAATTATGATTTCTAATATTATTAAATATTATTTCTACTAATCCGTAGGCTGACATGCTTACAGAAAGCTATTGCACACTTTTGGGGGCTAGAAAAACACCCACATTTATTTTGGTAAATTTTCTTTCGGATATAATTGCCTATTTGAGCTCCCAACTTGTAGGAGTGGCAAAATGTTTCAACAGAAAATGTATTCTCTAACAGTTATTGGATTCCTGTTACTTCGTCTCTTTCATTTATTTTATCTAATCTCCAGGTTGTAACATGTGAGAGCCTTACAAAGCAAGGCTTACATAAAGTTCCTGCCTTTTTCTGGTCAAGTTTGAATTTTCATATATATAGAATGACTATCAGCCTTATCTAATCTAACTGGTCTATTCTTGAGCAATCTACATTTCTGTTGTGCTCATCATCATAGAATCTACACATGCAGTGTCAGAAGTAAGAAGAGCTTATTCTGTGAACAGGGTACCTCTTCTTTCAAGTGCCGAAAGAGTAAAATGTCCTCAGAAAATAGTCTGTGGAGCTAGTGATGAAAATGACACAAGATGTTACGAAATTAAACCTGTGGCTCTTTTTAACTGCCCATCCAAGCAGCTTGATTTCATCTTCTGTCAGCTGGTCACTACATGAAAGCCAGCTGCTGAAGCAGTTTCTCTGGCCCCATCATTAGTTCTGCACAGAGCACAAAAACACTAATTATTGGTGGAGGAGCAGAGAAACCTAAGCAATTAGAATTATTTGTAGTAATGGGCTTGAACTACATTACACTTCCACTTTACCTACTTGTCAGACATTTCAGTAAAATCCTTCCTTGCAAATTACCTGTTGTTAATGGTTAAAAGGAGTCCCTATATTGCTATAAATTTTTGGCTTCTGAAATTCCTTGAAAGTCTCAGGGGAATGATACATTACCAATCCAGCAGACTTAGCTCCATAGTAATATTATGAAGAAATACTTGACTTGTGAATCAAACTTAAGCTTTGTGACACTTGCCTAGTGGAATGCCATGGAGCTGCTGCATATGAAAACTGATGGGCTTAGTTTAGGACAAGTGAATTCTCAATGGGAAATTAACTGCAGTTTAAGCTGTTCACGCTTAAATGAAGCTATAGTGTAAAATACATGCATTTGCTGAAATCTTCTCAGTAATATGCAGTTTATATTGTTGTTCCAAGGGAAGAATATACTTGGATTATCACTGCCAAGTTATCAGGAGGAGCAAAACCATATGCATAGTCTGTAAGGGGAAGTGAAACAAAAAAGCGTAAATATTTGCTTAAAAGCCTTCTATCGTAAATATGGGTAGCAGCATCTTTCTTTTACATGAGCGTAATAGAGCAACAAAATGTTTTGAATTTAGAATGTACTCAAATACAGATGAGTCCCAAAGGGGTAAATAGATACGAACTTTCTGAAAGTTCAAAGCCTGGACACATCCAGAGGGTCGATTTGTCTTGATGTACGTTCATAGTGGCTATGGAATCAGCTGTAAGCTGTTACAGGCAACCTCTACCCCCCCAGCACACAAATCCCTCTCTGTGGGCAGAGATGGACAATCTAACATGTGCAGAGAATTTGAGCATGCTGCTTTAGGACATGATCCCTACATGTTACTGCGATAAATTTATTACTTATGGTAGGGCTTATAAGAAAATGCTCATAGTATAGTTACTAATACTACTGAAAAGGCTCCAGCTTTTAGCCCATTACACCTCAGTGATTCTCCTGTATAAACATTGCTAAATCCATAGTGAAGCACACAGTACTTGTTTTCAGTTAATTCCATATCAGACTGTAGGCTTTTCCACAAAGCAAACCAGACAGTCTAACAAACCTTAATTAAACAAAGTCTCAGTTAATCAAGAGGAGAGCTTAGTTTAGATAATAATTTACTTTTGGTCTAAAAGAAGAGACATCTGTGCTATTATGTGAAATCTGTTATTTCAGTCTGTCAAGAATGGCAATGAGGTCTGGAGTACTGTATGCCATCATGGTACTTGTATACACTGTTGGATTCAGGAGGAAAGACAATGAAATGCACTTCTTTATGCCAACTGGAAGAGTTCTGAAGAGACAAAGTCAAGACTATTCAATGTAATTGAATGTTAATTGAATGATGCATCCAAAATTCTGTTTAATGCCAGGGTTCAAGAGGACGACCAGGGGATGCTGGCCCTATTGGAGAAATGGGTTTTGAGGTAGGCTTTTAATCATTTATGTGGTAATTACAAACACTCAAGCAACTGAATAAGCCTGGACAATGTGTTTAGAAATTTTTTTTTCTTATTACCTGCAGCTGACTTCAATACTATAAGCTGCTGAGAAGCTTTCTTAAAGCTGTTACAAAAAAGAAAAAAATTTTTTTTTTTTTGAAAGCACCATTCTCTTTGCAGTTAGACAGTAGAACAGCATTAATCATATGTCCTTGGAAATGGTAGATGAAGAAAAGCAGCTGCAGGCAGTCTTCTTGCTAACTTCTGCTTCTATTTTTTGCTTTGTTTTTAGTATCTCTTTGAAAGAAATATGACAGAATGTATTAGCCACATTTGCAATTAAGTAGCTGAGGGATGAGTAACTTAGAACAGAAGGGATTTGGCTAATTCAAAGAAATGCGCTTCCTCAGTCACCCAAAATCCAGTCTTCTGACTGACTATTAAAGAAATTTCTAAATGTAAACTTTGCAAGAAGCAATCTGATACCATTAACTCTTTAAGGGCTGAAGACTCCAAAAAAGGCTTTGTTCTCCAAAGGCTCTATCTACTTGGCTCCAAGCCTAAACAGTGATGAAGTTGTCAGTCAGGTTTACCAAAGATAGATGAATGCTCAGCCTGCTGGTAATTTATGATGAGAGGTACTGGCTTAGTGGTACTGCTGAGTCTTCAATACATTCCTAACCTGCAGTGCAGTTCCTGACCCCCTCCTATACCCTCCTTTCTCTTCTGTTGGGCTCTAGTAAGAACAAAGAACTGTGTTGTGTTAATTTGATTTTTCAGACATGCATCTTTCCCGTGTCTCATGCCATTTTTCTGCTTCAATTTTGGCTGTATTATTTGGTGGTTGCAAAATTATTATCGGTGACCATGTGTAACAGTAGCTCTTGTACAATGCAGGGACCTCCTGGCCCTGAAGGAGAACCTGGCCTGCAGGGAGAACCAGGCGCCAAGGTAAATATTGAAATTATTCTCTCCTGTGCTGTTTAAATTTTCAAATTTCTATAAAAACAAATCAAAGTGTTCTGATTCATTAGCCAAGTAGGTAGTGATACGGGAAATGAGCCATTAGAAAATACCGTTATTGTCATGATGACCACATTATCTGTAAACCACGTCATCATTAGGGATATCGTCCCTTAATATCCAATTACTTATTTTTATTGTGATATTCCAGGGAGACATTGGACCTGCTGGGATGGCTGGAGAACCAGGTGACCAAGGTTTAAGGGTAAGCTATGGATGCAAATCTTCTTCCAAAAAGGAAAGTATGTTATGAATGCATCAGAAATGCAAGTTGAGAAACCTCAATTTATCAGAAGAATTCAATAAGAAGCTATTTTCTGATACCTTCTTTTAAAAAAAAATTAAAGTTTGTAATTTTGTAGCAAGTTAAAAAGAGCATTGATTATAGTGTTGAAGTATTTCTATCCAAGCGTCTCATGTCACTGAGAGACATAAACTAGTGGTTTGAGCATGAAGTTAAATCCAAGCGTGTGCAGCCCAGCTATTAAGATGACAGCACACAATAATGCTCTATATAGATACCCAGTCTGGGTGAGATAATGGGAACATTATAGTCTCAGCAGAGTAGGGTATCTCTCTGTACCACCATCTGAAGCAGCTGATTTGCTTCTGGTGCTATGGATGGCTCATTTGGCACTTGATTTTACCAAGCACTTGTGCCCCTGCTTATTCTTCCTCTGCATCTTATCCCCCTAAACTGACCCAAACAGTTGCCTACCTTTGAAGGCTCAAAAAACGTTGTAAAGTGCTAGAAACAGATTTTATCCAGGACACTTTTAAAAGAGCATAAACTATATGCTTTCAGACTTAAGTCATACTTAAGCGCTCTTGTTCCATTACTCTCATCTTTTCCTTCTGCCCAAAATCTCCAGCGAGGTGCATTCCACAATTGTGCCTGTCCTTGGAGAAGAGTAATTTCTGGTACTGGTCCACAGTGGGTGCTCTGGACTTCCATACCACTATGTCTGAAATACTATGTTATTAGTATAGGGCAGCTCATATTTCCTTTTTTAGTATCTGCATCAAAAGTTGCAAGTTGCCAGTGCCTTTACCTGAGAAAGGCAAATATTCTAAAATGCCATGGTGACAATACTGTTGGTAAATGTGGAGATTTTCATGGCCCTAAACTGAGTCACTAAACATCCCAGTATGGTAGTTATCCACATAAACGTGAAAGTTTCAGGATAGAATAGGTATATTTTTGAGGTTACTGTAATTACATGTTCTATACTCTGAAACCAAACAAACTCAGTGCCACTGTCCAAATCTCCAGTGTTATATGGACATAGTACTGCGTTATTTTTCTAAAGTTGATCATCTTTTATGTTTTCCTGTGTTTGAGGTTCATAGGGCTGTGACTCTGTCACTGCAAATCAGTAAAAAATGAAGACAAACTATAAGAGCAACATAAAAGTTGTCCAAAAGATAATAAGCATGTGTAAAACTAGCCTAAGTTCTTCCAAGGCAATACTGCTATGTTGAGAAGTTTAGGCAATAACTTTGTTTTCAACTGTTCCCTTCTATAAGGGTGAACCGGGACCTCCAGGTGAAGACGGTGTTCAAGGAAAAGATGGCCCAAAGGTACATTCAGTTTTTGTAGCAGATGTAAAGCAGTCATATTAGCTTAAGGACCCAAATCTCTGTTTTTTCTCTCCTATTTCACCAGGTTAGCAGAGCCCAGCTGAGTGCAGTTAGTTTTGAAATAGGAGGCCCTGTATATTATAGGCTTTCCTGTGCCTTTTAGGCACGTACCTACCCTGCAAGGGCTGCATAGTTGAATGGCTTGATAGAGAAATGCAAGCTGGAGAGCTGAGGACACTTTATTTCTGTGGTGACTATCATGCTGGAGAGAGAGAGCCCAGGGCTGCTCCATTCCCTGCATTGAATCAATGCTGTGCCAGGGACTGGCAGGTGCCAGGATGGGGGGTGTCACAGAGGATACACTCAGGTAGTTGGCAATGGATGAGGCAAAATCTGGCTGTAGGAGTGTATGAATGAGATAGAAAGGGCGTTACTGTAACTTGGAGCCTGATCTGAATTTGACCGGTAAGATTTCCATCAGTTTTAGTGTGCTTTTTGTCAGACTTGAAGATTCAGAATTCACTTTTTTCAAGAATAAGTAATTCTGTAGCAGCAGTTTGACTAAGCTTTATTTTTTTGTTTTGTTTTAGGGAGACCCTGGAGACCAGGGACTTCTTGGAGAAGTTGGTGAAAAAGGAGAGATGGGGTTACCAGGAATTGCTGGACCCCCTGGTGAACCTGGCATAATGGGCATTCCTGTAAGTGTTTTCAGGTTTAAGTGGACTTTACGTTCATTTACTTTGTGTGATTATTTTCTTTTTTAATTTTGCTTGCTGCTTTTATTTTTTGTTTTCTGATTCTCTATTGCAATTAGAGATGACCATCTTTAAATTAGCTTGCCTTCCTTTTCTGTGTGGTTCAGCTTTTCAGGGTTGGTAGAGAGAGACAAATGTTTTTCCTCTCTTGAATCTGGGACCTCTTAGCAGATAGTGATTCCTCACCACTTGTCATCCAGATTCATACACCACACAACCTGGAGCCTCTCACTTCGGATCTCTCCTCTCCAGACAACCTTCTGTCATTAGTCTCTATCCTCACCTTCATTTGGAGACTGTGAGCAGTCTCAAGGTGTTAGATCATTCTTTAAATTTTAAAAACACCCAAGAAATTGGCAAGATGCGTATACTACCATAAATTGTGCTGTAAGATCTTTGTTGTTTTGTATCACTTTCCCTACTCATGGCTTTGTTTACTGCCTTAGGTCTATCTAGTTTTTTGTCCAGATTAAAAGTTCCTTGGGGCAAAGAACTGCCATTTTGAGCAGCTTTTAAATGATGAAGCATTAGACCTTAGAGCATGCAAGATTTGGCTCCAATTTAAGATTTTGTGCTAATGTTCTCACCACATACATGCTTAGCTGTCATTCCTTTTAATAAACCTTATCAACAAAAGGAACATCTAAAAATAACATTTCTAGAAAAAGTGATATCTTGAACATTAAGGTTTCTTTAGTTACAAAATTATTGCAGCACAGACACCAACAGCACAGGATTCCTTAAAGTGTTGGTGTGGATTATAGCACCTTCTCTGGTAAGGAATATAAGGCAGGTCAAAAGTAACTTAAAACCAGCATCACAAGATAGATATCAGATAACCCAAATTATTCCTGCTGTTGATTCCTGGTCAGTTGGATGGCCTGCCTTTCCTAACAGTGGTCTTTCTACACAAGGTGTAAAGACGATGTTATAGATGCTGTCCCTCCTGCGCTGGAACTGACTTCCAGAAATGAGGGTCTATCACACCAGGTGGCGTTACTTCAGATCATGATTCTGTGGTGTGATGTTATTTCTTTGGTGGACCTTCTCTTCTTACCTTGCCAATCAGCCTGTAATGAGGCATATACTGTAAAAAGTAAGGAGAGAGAAGAAAGAATTTCATTATTCCATTTTGTTCTTGAAAGACATTTATTCTTTAAATAACTTCATTTTGGTGCCTCTGTGAAAGGAATTAAATAAACATATCATGAGAGCACCAGTTGCCATAGACAACAGAGATTGCAGATGGAGAGAAATGGCAGCAAACATACACAGGTCAAATAGCAAATTAACATTAGGATCTGTCTTCAACATTGTTAGATCAGTTTGCATATCTGTTCTGGCATCACTCCTAGCAGCTAAAATCCATCTATAAAATCTGTTTTGCTGAAGTTTTATGCAATTTCTTAATATGAACTAATATTTTGGAGCACAGTTTCCAAAGCAAGTATGTAGCCTCAAGTCAGACCTCAGATTAAATTCCCTTACCAAAAATCATCACGTTCTCATTCATAGCCCTCTGGCTGCCTTCTCTGTAGCTCTTATGTGCTGATGAAGTCTGAGTAAACATTAGTTGGAGGGCCAGCTGTCAACAGCTGTGAGCGCTGTCCCTTCTGTCCTCTAAGCATCAGTGTTACAATCTGCTGTCTTTAGTCCTGGGTTCTTCACAGTGAATTACTCTCTTAGTGAAGGGAAAAAATGCTCTTTTAGTTGTTAGCACACTTAGTGTGCTACAGAACAATTTTTGTTTCTGATACAGCGATATCACCCTGACTATTTTTTTTCTGTTTTGGGGTGGCAATTCTGGAGAAGCTTGAGTTTCCTACATTGAAATTGTCATAAAACAGCTCAGCCGTGGCATATCTACATTGTATGTAATTATACTTGTATACAATAAACAACATCAGCAGTGCTGCTGTGCCTCAGTGAGACAGGCAGGTCTGTCAATTTGATGTTTGGGAGGATGTGGTTAGCAGGGGATTTTTCACATTTCTGTTCCACACATTCCAAGGGTGGCTGCAGAGCTGCCTCCCTCCCCACTCATCCTCCCTGGTGCCTGGGAGTGTTCACATCATGATTTTGGTTTGACCTCCTTCTAGGGATGCAGACAGATCATATCATCCTGGTCTAAACATGGAAACTGATTTCCTATAATGAATTGTCTGAGGGTTTTGTTGGGGGTGAGGGTAATATTACATTTTCCTTAAACAAAAGCTAAAAAGCAACAAATAAGCTTCACAAATCAATTTAAATTACATTTACCCTGGCTTGTCACTACAGTGACTCAAAAAAACCTAAATATATCTCCCTTTATCCAAAACTGAAGCTAAATTACCTCCTCTAACTCACAGTGCTTTGGGGTAAATTGAAACCAGTGAGCAGTGGACACATCTAGCCCTTTGGGAGGGTCAGTTTTTGAAGTGACCTAGGGGGCAGCAGGGCTGTAGCTCCATAGCTCCCTTCATCTACAGGCAGCACACCCAATTACACAGTCACCAAGAGGCGGGCAGTGGTAGGCACCAGCACTTACTGAGTTAGGTCTCTGCTCTACAGCAAGTTGTGTCAGGGCCCCGCTCTTCACACTTGACAGCCCCAAGGTTTTCTTAGTTTTCCTCTGGTTGTGTATTGTATTTCTCTAAATCCAGTGGTTGTCTTGAAGCAGTTTTATTCCTAAAGCATTATTTTCTGCGTGGACAAGATTTATTGGTTTTTTTCTCCCCTATTTTCAGTGCATTTTCACTAGTTCGATAAGCGATCCCTGATGCTTGCCCACTTGTTTCTGTTGTAACTCGAAACAGTCCTACTAACTTGCTCACAGCCACAGTTAATGAGATTTTTTCCTCCCACCTCTCTGCATTACAAAAGCCTGCTTAGTTATCGAATTTGGAGCATGGTTTAAATATGTTTCCAGGCTTTTCCCAATCATTTCTTTTTCTCTCTCTAATAAATATACAGGGTCCCGAAGGAACACCAGGAAATCCAGGTCAGAGGGGCCGTTTAGGAAAGAAGGTAGTATTTTTCATCTTTCCCAATTCCCTTCCTTTTATCTGAAACTTGAATTTACATTACAAAATAATTCCATTGAACCAAGTCTATCCCTGTTTTATGTCATGCTTCAAGCCAATTTTTTTTTCTTGCTTGCCATAGTAATTAGAATTGTCATCATTCTGCAATCACTAGCGTTCAGGACCTTAAGAAATTTAAATTTGCATCAGGATGTGATTTTGCAACTTAGAATTTTTCTCGCTGCTATCAAAAAATGTTAAGCTTTGGCTAAAACAAAATAAATAATAGAAAGGCTTTAGCAAAGGGTTTTTTTCACTGCAGAGTTCTGGGTTCAGATATTCTAAGAACTACAGTAAATTACAGATGTAAATGTAATACTATTAAATAATGCTGTTATATACTTTGGTTAAGAATAAACTGCATTTTGAAACTTAGTATCAGTTACTTAACTTACTAATTTTAATACACCACTAACAGGGGGAAAAGGGGCTGCTTGGCCCTCCTGGAGAAATTGGACCTGCTGGTGACTCTGGCCAACCTGGAGAAATTGGTTCCAAAGGTGCAAGAGGAACTCGAGGTCCCTTGGTTCGTAGAAAACATGCTTATTTAAGAGCTCATGTACTTCTGATTTAGCAGAATCGTGTTTCTCCATGGGAAGAGGCAAGTCACAGCTGTAGCACGTATAAATATTTTTTGAGATAACTGGAGATGCAGGCAGTGTCCTTCCCAGCATGTATGTCCTGATGCATGCCCTGGTCTTTCAGCATCAGAATGAGACCTGTGCACCTTTCCAGACAGAAACCCAAGCCACGGAGCTGGAAGGAGTCATCTCATGCTCTGGTCAAGTTCCTGATCTGACAATTATAGGAGCAGGATGTCAGGGCATGCCATGGAATACTCATGCCCTACAGTCCCCATATAACTTCACTGCTGTGGCTGTTTCTTAAACCTTTCCAGTTCCAAGAACAGAAACCATGGGGTTTGCTATTATATAAAATAAGCCTTAGCCATCACTGAAACAAAGCATTTCAGATGAGGAGTGCTACTCTTATTGAATGGGAACCTGATCCAAAGTTAACTGAATTAAGTGTATTTCCATTAATTTTGAGCTCCTTTATCACAAGCTCCCCAAGCTTGCTCCACACTGTATGACAGATGCACAGACGCATGCAGCCTCTGCACTAGTGAGGCAACTTGCCGATCTCACTGCTCCAGGGCCCAATCCTGTGGCCACTGAATGCAACATTGTGTCCCTGAACACATGAAGTACAGAAGTAAAGTAACTATCTAATGGCCAATATTTTCAAGAAAGGACTCAATTTCTTAAGATGAGGACCACCCTCAGCTTCTCTTGGCATACTTCACATTTATAAACAGAGTTCCTCCACACCTCTGAAAGCTCAGATCCTTTTGATCTTAATTATGCACAGGGATTGTAGAGTTAGGACTGAAAATGTTGACTGTTTTTTCCACAGAACAGGGAAAAGTCCAGTATTCTTTACCAAATGAAGTTGGACCTAACAAGGAAGTTGTGTGTGGTTCTCAAATCTCAATATTTGAAGATTTTTCAAAATGATAACTCTATAAAGTAGGCATTGTAATATTTTACAAGGGAGTTCATTTTTCTATCACTGATTATCATTTAACAGGGACACCTAGGAGGAATGGGACCCAAAGGAGAGCCAGGAATTACAGGCTATGGGGTGAGTTTTTTACCTAATTCATGTATGCAGACATCCCTAAGTAAGTCTGTGGTACTCTAAATGATTTCAAACGTTATGGGTATCTGTATCTAGAATACACAAATATCGTTAGGAGTGTCAGATAGTCCCATATGTTTCCTACTCAGAAATATTAGCCTTAAGCAATGATGGCTGTTTTTCGTGAGTTCACTATCAGTTGTTTTTTACCACAGATTTGAAACCCTTGTTTGTCCAATATATCTCACCCCTTGTGAATAAAGTTCCTGTAAAACTACTACAGCTGTTCATTATAAAGTGTGTTCAGCAAACACCACCACCTCTGCTTACTGTCTGGCGAGGCAGTTTCCATTGCAGTAACAGAAACTGATTGAATGAGGTTTAGTTCAAGGACATAAAGATATTGTGGTTTTTCACTGAAAAATAATTATAATCACCATCATAGATTGAATCCTGCTCTTAGATCAGACTGCCATGTCTTTTTTTCTGAACAGAAACTTCCATCAGTGGCCCTAACCCTGAAGCAAGAACCAGCCCTGCTCCCCTCACCTGCATCAAGTCCTTCCAGAACCCACTTTGCATAGAGTTTTTCCTGCACACAACGCATTTTCTGCCTGGGCCCATTAATTCTATGCCACATCACTATTTAGCATTATTAGCGAGCAGCAAAAAAACAGTAGCAACAAGCAGCTAAAAGAAAGTTTGGAATTAATTATTTCTTTAATTATTTGTTTTGGAAGTAATTTTTTGTTTGTTTGTTTCTTTAGGGTCACCAGGGTCCTCCAGGGCCCCCAGGGCCCCCAGGACCCAAAGGAGAAAAGGTATGAAGATGTTATATAATGTCTTACAGTTTGAGTAATTTTAAAGGGAGGAAATGTTACCACATGTTCACTGTTTTCCACAGCATGCAGCAAAAGCCACTGTTTGCAGTATTTATTAGCATTGTGAAGGAATATGAAAAAACTAGGAAAACAGATCATTCAGAGGCAGAGTTCTGAATTATACAATTGAAATGTTTCAGGTTTTAAAACACAAGGTACCCATTGTAAGAAACACATTCTATTGTATCCAGTAGCACCACTGCCCTTAGTGAGCACTTCTGACAGAAATAATCAGTGCAGAACCAGCTAAGGATTTACTGAGCTCTCAGCCTGTGAGTACACCCACGGGTTTTGCTGAAAGTCCAGTTAAGATGGACAAAAGTTTGTGCTTAATATAAGGGGCAGGATGTTGCCTCAGTGCTGCTGTTTTAGTGTCAAATTCATTGTTGTTCTTTTAAGCCTCAGATCCTGCAAACAGATTTGTATGCTGACTGAAGTCTGTGTGGCCCAAAGCAGGTAGAGGGATTCCCTTCATGAAGATTAGTTTGGAGTTGCACCTGACAGAGAAATACAGTCTAACATTAGGGCCAGTTTTTCAATGAACACTGCTAATAGGCAATTAGTGGTTGTTGTTATAAATAGGTTCTGATTTAATTTTCAGAAACAATAACTGAAAACTAAATTGTTGGGAACTAGGTGTCTAGCTTGCTTGGTCACTAATGAAAAAGCACTTAGGAAAGCCTTAATCATATTTAAAATGTGAGCTTCTTTGCATTAAATATTGGTAAATATCATCTGGAATAGATAACTTTTTGTCTATTAGTTTGGAGGGCAGTTGTCTCATATTTAAAATTTAATGGAGTTCAGGCTGAATGTTGGAGTCTTCTGTACACTTGTTTGTTTATATTAGGTATATTTCTCAAAACAGTGGAAGAAACTTTCTTTTTTCCTCTTGTCAAATATCCTGTTTATCCTTTTTTTCATTAAATAAAAAAATGATTACATGGACATTGTTCAGATGCTTTTCTTTTTACAGCAGCCTTTGAGAATAATGCAAATAGCTTTTTTTGTCTCAAAGATGTTTAGGTGCATGTTAAAATTGAGTTACCATTTCCACTGTATTAAAACCATAAGCATTACATTCACTTTTAGCATCTATACAGTATGCTCTCTGGGTGTTTATTAACATTTGTACACGTATGCGTTGTAGACGAGGTTGATTTTCTAAGTTAATATCTTTTAAATATTTATCTTCGTTTTAGGGTTACCCAGGTGAAGACAATACAGTCCTTGGACCACCTGGGCCCATAGGTGAACCAGTAGGTCTTTCTTTCTCAAAAAAGTTATATTAATGCCTCTCAAGACAAGAGACAATGCAGGTTCTTTCTGAAACTTGATATCACTGTCTCAGGAGTCAGTACCCCCTTGTACAAAAATGTAGAATGATGGTCCTTTAATCAGTAATCCCCCTCTGAAGAATGCAGTCATGTGCTCCTTCCTACTTAAGAGTATGTGCCCTGTGTTTAGTAACACAAATGCCATTAGTCTGTGTTTAGACCAGCACAATTTGGAACAGAATTTTACCCTCCCTGTTTATCCTGAGTTATACCTAATTGCTTTATTAACTGGAAATATGTTTTTGACTTATTTCATCATCACTACAAAACTAATGTAGCTGATTTAGAGAGCACTGCATTTTGTAGCTGTTTTTTACTTTTGTAGTCATGGGGATTCGATATCGTGGGATATCTCTCTGCAGCAATTACGAACGTGTCCAAAAAAAAAAATGCCATCTCAAAATCTTATTAGAAGTATTTCATGTTCAGGCTTTGATTGTGCCAGAAGTAATACTTGTACAGTCTACTTCTCTTCAGATTAACCTTAATATTTATACCTCACATCCTCAAAAAGCAAGACTATAAGACCCTGATGTAACTGAAGACAGAGTCTGGACTAGGTTCTTAATTATGGTAATGCATGAGAGAAGAGATTCCAGCCAATTCTGTTGTAGCTGAACTGGGTCTATAATGCTGACTGCTCAAATGTCGCAAGTAGGGCCTTTCCACCTTGTGGATTCCCTCTAGGAAACATGCCATGAGGCAGCTGAAACCTTGGAGAGTATACAAACAGTTGCATAATAGTATCTGTTGGTGGATATGCACTAGAAATGCCTAATCTATTAATTTGTGAACTGTAAAGACACATTGCAGTTAGTGATGTCTGGCCAATTTTTCATTATGTGCCTTTACTTAAGACAGGTGGGAAAAAAGCAGTCCCTTACTATTTCATCTAATGATTGGCTGGATGTCTTTTGGAAAGTCTTGGTCATTCTTACTTTCTATGGGCATGATTTCCTATCCCATCATTTTTCCTTTGACTGAGATTTGGTCCATTTGCTGCAATAAGAGTTAAAATTCTGGGGAAAAATCCCATTTCTTGTGGGACTGGAGTAAGGGCCTTTCCCTAAAATAGCGCTAGTGAGGTGTGTGAATACAGCAGGAAGAACCACATGACTCACAATCATGTTATTCCCTCTGCTCCTGTGCAGTTCTCATGTGTGAGGCATGCTCAGGGATTGAAATTGCCTTTTTATTAGGACGCACTTAAAGCAGATTCTGAGTACAGCAAGTCATTTCAGAGAACAACCCAATTTTCCATGTGTTGTCTTACAGAAACCATAAGCGAGTTTTCCTCGCATGCCTTGAAAACAAAGTCCCTTCATTTATTCATGGAGATTTTTTAATTCAGATATCATACATATACAGGTATAAACCTGGAGAAGTTCTACTGAGGTCAATACTCCTGTTTTATTTATTTCCATGTAAGATCTATCTTCTAGCTTCTAGTCTTCAGTTACAAAAAATTTTAGACAGTGGCTCCTGTCTGACTGCAATGCATTTTATTTAGGAAAAAATTGTGTTTGTTCCTTTAGACAAGCCAACTTTAATGTTTGTAATCTTCAGTTCCGTCTCGTTGGTTAGTCTGTTTTGAGAGAAATCCCAGCTTTCTTTTTGTACTTCACTGCAGCATTATTTCATTTCAGCTGTTATATTTTGCTCTTTGTTTTTTTCTCTAGGGTCCTAGTGGTGAACGTGGAGATAGAGGAGAACCTGGTGATGAGGGCTATAAGGTAATACCTCTTGTTAAACAGTTCTGTGATTCTGGAATACTGAATGAGTTAACATTTTTCTCTGAAATTTAAGCACTATTTCTTTGTAAATTTAATTCTACTAATTATTCATGAATTGTATTCAGTCTTTCAGCATGTAGAAGTTGTATGGTAACATGCTAATCACTGATGCAGTTTGTTTGCTGAAATACAAAAGAGACAGTCCTTGACACCAAATATCCTGTTTAAGTTACACAGATAATACAGATAGACATAGTAATAAATCAATGAACTGAATATTATCTATGCTTACAGAGTGCAGAAATGTTTAAACAATATGTAATTCCCACTTGCAGTTTGGAGTAGAGAATTTAAAGAAAAGCTCCCTAAGGTCCGATCTCAGAAGAGCTGCGCATATTTTATTTAGGTCACATCAGTGAATCTGGGGCCACCCAATACCTCCCAAGATGGGCTTTACAAGGAAATCGATAGCTCACTGAACATGCCATCCTGAGTTACTTGTATTGCAATATTATATTTTCTGCTTCCCAGGGTCATAAAGGTCTTCCAGGGCTTAGAGGACCTATTGGACAGCAGGGGCCTCCAGTAAGTGTTTCAAACAAGTGAGATTTCTCTATTGGCTGTTGAAAATGTGTTTTCTTCTGCATTCAAATGATTCTTTTTATTTATTTAATATATGTTCTTTCCAAAGGGAGAGCCAGGTGAATTGGGAGAGCAAGGACCAAAAGGAGAAAGAGGTTCAGAAGTAAGTAGAAAAATGTAAAGCAAAACTGCACTTATTTGGAGTTCATATGTTTTTACTGTTCACTGACTATCATTGGAAAACTGTTATATAAGGCTAAAACTCAGTGTTTGGGTTTCTTTCTCATACCTGCAGGGACAATAAAAATATAGAATGGAAAATTGCATAATGATCTGGGATAGTAAATATGTGTTATTTGATAGGTAAGTGGTTTTACTTTGGAGTAACATAAAGCATTATGAGAGGCTGTTTTGGAAACATTTGAATAATATTCAGTTACACCCCTAAATGGAGTTCCTTGTGGCAAACTAGCTCTGGAAGACAGCCAGGATTTTACTGCTCTGATCTGTAAGTTAGCCTTCTGGTACTGCACTGCACTGAATTTTCAGAGACCTGGAAATTAAGGAATTTGCTACAGAATGGTAGAGGAATAATGACAGAGTAAGTAATGAAAAAGATCAAAGACTACATCTTTTGCTTTAGAAATAATACTTCATCTTGGTGATGTGTTGAAAATTGCCAAAAGTATTTTATATTCTCCCATGGGGTGAATTTCGTTGGCTTTTGAGATTTAAAAAGATTTACAGTAAAGGATTTCTTACAATACCAATTGCCATTGCAACTTAAATAAGATATTTTTTCTGAGGGGTTCCATAGTGCAACTCCATTAGAGTTTCAAAATTTTCTAGGCAAATACAAGAATCTGTAGTAGATTAGGAAATTAGGACATTTAGCAACAGAAAGGAAACATGATGCGAAGACGTTGTCAGCATATAGTCTAGCCATGCACTTAGATATACTGCGTTTGACAAACTACTCGCAGCACAGGATAAAATCAGTCATTCCTTTGTCTTCCCCTTGGAGAATGTCTTCTTTGTGTTGCAAATGCCCCTCAGATTAAAACTACCATTTGCAAATATGGAACCAAAATCCAGCCTGGAGCAACCCATAAGAGCCTAAAGGTTTACGCAAAAACGTTAATAGTGAAAACATTCATACAGTCTTAACTCCAGTGGCATGACTGGAGCTGCTATAGCAAGCCTTACAAAGCCAATCCCATAAACTGCAATGCTGAATCATCTGGGTTTACTTTATATGCATTCAGAAATTTTAATAAAAGCAATGTAAAGTTCTTTGAATATACACATTCCAGTTCTGATTGGTGGACTTTTTTTATGCCTTTCTTAACAAAAAGGCATTCAATTAATGAATAGAACAAAATTTTGCTGATTTTGTCATATTTACATTAATTATAAAACATCTACTCTTACAATTACCTTAGCTTTTTCACTTTATTGCATGTTATGTAATATTGCAGCATAGTAGTTTAGCATCACTTTTGCTTTAAGAACAGCATTTAAAATAGTTAATCCAGAAAATCTTGGAAGCTTTTTTCTACTTGATCTGTGCTAACAACTGTTACTCTTGTGCCTGCTGTCCGAATGGTTGCATCTTTTAGAGGTCGGATAAAATTCATGACATAGATCTTTATATTCTGTGAAGAATATCCTATAAACAAATTCTGAGATGCTTTTGACCCATTCTGAGCTTTTCTTCCTTGGTGCTTGGCCTCCTGTGTCACTAAACGACTTACGAGAATGTTACCCGCTATCATTATCACTCAGTTTTCTAAGACTACAGATTCCTAGATCAGTCAAGACAAAAAAAAGTCTGGTTTTAAGTAAATTGTATCTGTTGTATACATCTTAGATAAAAAGAATGTTCCTATCTGTGACACTATTGTTTTCTGGTATTCTTTTCCACATACACTCAGTGCATCTGCATTGCCTACTTTTCATGACTTCCCTTTTTAAAAGGTACGGGAAGTGCTGTAAGAGCGTACTTCCTTACAAAGGTGTGGCCAATGGAGGAGAAATTGCCAGATTCATAGTGAAAAACTTCTTACGCCTATTGTTGTTGAAAAAGTTCTGAAAACTGCACTATACCAATTAGGGAAAGGGAAAAATATGCAATTCTACCAAAAATGTATTCACTTTTACTTGAAAAACTTTCTGCTGTCTCCTGAAATGGAAATAATCTGGTCCAAAGCCAGGCAATGTGAACATGCGTACTAGAGGGGAAGAATTCTCAGCTCTTCTTAGGGGACTGAGTTTAAGACATTTGTTGGTTCACAAGTATTTGTAACTTTTAGGGACCCACAGGGAAGAAAGGAGCAACGGGTCAGGCAGGCAAACCTGGAATTTCTGTAAGTAACAAAATTCTACAGTCTATCTTCAGGTTATAAAACACAGAAAATAATAACTAATAAAACCAAAATTGAGTCATGCCAGTAGTACCAGAAAGTCTTAGGCTCACTCTAAAGAACCTTCTTATTATCCAGGAAGTGTAAAGGAACCCCTGTGAAAATAAGAATAAGTTTTGAAGCTATGTTGAATTATACTGAAGTATGCTCAGTTATTCAGCACATGGAAGTGAAGTGCAGCTAATATAACAACAAGGTGCTTCCCACTTGTAAAGTTACTTAATTAGATAATTTTTGCCTGTGGCTTGTAGTCCATGTGCAAGTTATCACATTATATTGCACAGAGCTGTACTACTGTACACTCCCGGCTCCCATCAGTTCTTTGAACAGCTGCAGCCGGCAGAAGCCTGGATCCATACGTTTGTGATGGATATGGCTCACAGATCCCTTGAGGTTTACTTCTTTCTCTCACTTGCCCTGAGCTGAAATTTTTAATGTTCTTTCTTGAGTTACTGTAGAGAAGCTAACTTGCATCCCTTTCTCCCTGAGGGAGAAGAAAGAGCAGGAAGCAGTAGGTGCTCTGTAAACGTAACCAAGAACAAAATGCATCAAGGCTGTTTTGGTCCCCTAATAAATAATACCACACAAGCCCATATTGTAAATAACTTTTACTACCTCACATCAAAACATTGTCAGTAACCAGAGAAATGTAGCTGCTTCACAGAGCTTGTACCTGCTGGGCAAAGTGCAAGAGCCTTTTGATGACAAGGAACTGTGTGTCTTCTGTGAATACTTGGCTCTTTCCTCTGGAGGACTGCAGAGAGTGTGCATTCAGCAGACAAAGGAAAAGAGGAAAAGGCAAGACATATGGCAAAGTGAGGAGGAGAAGACAGTAGACTAGAACTTGAAAAAGTTTCAAAGCACATCCCAAGTGCAAGATACTTCAGCAACCAGACGTTAGAAATAAGATTAAGATGGCATGCTTCTTATATTCTGTATGGCTGTTGTTAACCATGCTTTTTCAAACAAGCTGTGTTGTAGTTAGCGTATTTTAAATTTCTGAGAAATGGGTTCATACAGAGATAACTGCAGAACTCCAAGCCCCTTAAGATAGTGTATTTCAGTCTAAAGGGAAATAACTGTAAAGAAAAAAATCACTGTTCCTCTGGTGGATGTGACATGAGGCTTTTTTGTGCAAGTATACCAACAGTTAGCACAAACTTGCCTTATTAGAAGTTTGTATGTATTTTTGATATGTTCAAATTTGAACAGCGTATATTTGCAAATGTACAGTATAGAGTATATAGTAAATGGAAGGCTGAAAAGGTATACGGTTGGGCTTTTTACAGGGATAAATAGATGACTTTATCAGGTTTCCTTCCTTCAGTTTAAGAATCAACAGTCTCAACCATCTTCCAGGCCTGGCACACAGAGGGGTCAGCCCCATGGTTTCAGCTGAAGTTGCTCAGATCCCACAACACAAGAAGTCTAAGGTTAAGCCAACAGCATTTTAAACCAAACATCCTAACTCAGAGCTCCCTCTACAAGTATTCATTTGTGTCACTAGGTCTGTTACTATGTAGTGTTTAGGAAATACTGTGACTGAAATCTAGTTCTCTGATGGTGAAGATGAAGAGAGCCGATGGTGCTATATTATTTGATGTGAATTTGTTTCAAGGGAAAACCAGGGCCAGTGGGGCAGAAAGGAGCAGTTGGGTACCCTGGACCAGAAGGTGTTGCTGGGAACTCTGGCAAGCCTGGGCTGTCAGGGAAGCCTGGCCCTAAGGTAAGTTGCTTTCCACATTGCCTCTCTTTATGTCATTTTGCATTACAAATTTTCTAAGGGTAGGATATTTAAACAGAAGGAACCATTCTCAGTTCCTCGAGCATCTTGAAAATTAGACCAATTCTTTTGTTTTCTTTCTCTTTTGCTCCTGATATTCTGGCTGGTATCTAAAGTTAGCATAAGGGAAGTGTACTGTGAGAAGAACTATTTCATTAGCATATGTTAGTAGTAACTACAACTAAGTGAAAATGCTTTCTTAATTGGCAAGGCTTCACAGTTCTGTTCCTGAAATCAAGCCATAGACCCCAACTGAGACTGTTTCCTCTCAGACTCTGAGGTAATCCCATGTTTTCCTTATTGTCTTTGAATTGTAACCAATGTCTCTCAACCTAAGTGATTCTAAAGCTTTGCCCAAAACCAGTGAAAAAGAGTATTAGGTATCTGAGGTACCTGGAAGCATTCTTGGAAATGAGGTTTTTGTCTGTCTGTTCTTTGCTGTGGGCCAAGGGTGGTGACCTGCTGCTTCTGGGAGCAGTGAAAAAGCTCTTTGCCTATTCACTCCAGAGAAGAGGGAGAAAATTCCTTTAGTTATTCTCACTGTTGAAAGTCTGATCACTTTGATTTCAAATATGCTATTTCTCAGTAGTTCTAGTTAGATGGACCAGTAATTGTTATAAAAGGATGCCAAGTTAGATTTGGTGTTAGGAATTAACCAAGGTGCTGAATGAGGCGCTGTTACAAGTATGAATTTCCTTTCTGGTTGAACAAAAAGGAAATTAAACAAGCTACCCGTAGGGGGCAGATGTACCTTATTCGAGCTTCTTCAGTTTCAGGTAATGTTCTACTGAATCTCTTCCAAGTACTTAAAATTCCTTGAAGCTGGATTTAGGAGTATTATCCCAAAGAATTCTTACATTTTTGCCTTTCCACTCAAAATGTCACCCTTCATATTAAAAAAGACTCCATTAATCCATATTAACAATATATAGTAGCATTACAATTTGTAATAAGGAGAGGCTTGTAACTGATTTTTGCCACAATGGATAAAAAGAACAGAACTTTTGCTATGTAAGTTTATCAGTCCATCGGGCTATGAACCACGGTACTATAGTCAAAAGCCGTGAAAATCACATTTAATATAAAAATCCTTTTTCGCATAACTCTTTTATTTCTATGAATGCTTAACCCAATGTCATATGAAATAAGAAAGAAGATAAATATCTATATGTATGTATATA
>JAVJGG010000090.1:17183354-17198979 GCA_035590195.1 Aviceda cuculoides | reverse complement strand
TAGGCGCGTGGACAGCACATGCTAACCAATCAACAAATGGCTTACGCATGAGCAGGAACTAGAATGTATACTTAAACCAAGCTATTAGGGCAATAAAGTGGCATTTGCTTTATCATATTGGTCGTGTGCAGTCTCCGTGACTTCCGCGTCAACAAAAGACAGTACTTCGTCTTCTGCATTCTTTTCAGTCCCACTCAGGAGGAAAAATTTACAGTTGCTATACTTGTTTGAAGGCTTTTAATAGACTTCATGTTGAATGTAATAGTTTGCCATTATCACTAAGAAAGCATTACAGTTGAAGATTACTTCTGTGTGTTATGAAATGCTGCCATCAAGATGCAAAATTCTTCCAGGGAAGAATTGTAAGATTGTTACCATCTTTGGAAACACAGTTTAAGTGCAAAACTAGCCAAAAATGCCATGAAGACAGAAAAACAGTGTCTAATCTGACTCTGAGAGGAGAACTAATAGGGTAATAAAACCAGATATGTAACCAACGGATTTCTTCGGTGAGGGAGAGTACAGAGTTTTGTTCTCTACTCTTAAGATGCTGAAGCACTGATGTATTACAGTGGATCAAACTGTTGAGAATACAGCTGATTGACAGGGAGAACCCTGACAGTTAAAATTACTAAGAAAAACCATATTTACAATCTGAAGAAAACAACAGCTTTCCACATATAGGAATTACCAGATTTTCAAGTAGTTTAGTTTTCTAATAGTACAGGAAAATTAAAGCCCTAGAGTTTCACAGATGATACTGGGATTTTCATGTGAGCAGTATAACTCTCATGGATATTAATCTGCTTATTTCAGTCCTAGGCAGCTAGAAAGCATACTGGATTAACAGCTTCTCTTTCTTACAGGGACCAAGAGGTGAAAAGGGCACAAGGGGTGAAATGGTAAGATGAAACAACTTTTGTGCTCTCATTTTTTTGGCTGTGTAAAAACTATTCCTGTGTTACACTGAATGTACTCTTGCGTGATTTGAATGCCAGACAGTCATGTTGTGCTCCTGGAGAGCACTGGCCAAGAAAGTTGGTAGCATGAGTCAAAAGTCTGACATTTTCTTGTTCAGATTGACTTATGTAGGTATACCCAGTGGGTGTGTGTTGTCAGGCAGTATGGCCCCTGATCATATAGCAGACACATACTCCAAACCTGTCCCAGTTCAGATCTAAAAGGAAAATCTTTTGTCACATTTGTTGTCAATTCTCCAGTGCCTCACAACACAGCATGCATACACATGTTCATACGTCTGTATCATCTTGTCTAGAGAGGGAGAAGTTCAGATGGAGCCTAGAGCTGAGAATGAGCCTCCATGCCATGTATGCCAGCTCTAGTAGCAGTAGGCAGCATTGATAGGTTATGAAGTTGCTGTCTCTCATTTTTCAGTAAGAATATTACATTAGTTTTTGTGCATTAATAAATGTTGGATTTGATTAAAAAACTGTGTTAGAGTTAGTAAAATCTCCCAATTAATAATGGCTATATGAAAAGCCATTAAATTATCATTTACAGCAAATAGGTATCAACTATCATTGTATTCATATGACATTACTTCATATGGCAGGTTTATGAGTTCCTTTTCCAGTAACTAGCCAATGTGATCTTGTTCCTGTTGTTCTTACCCTGCTTTTCACCCCACCTCACTTAAAGTCATTTAGTTTCTCTTGTCTTATTCTATTTTGCTTTTAGCAGCCACCTGTGTAGAATTCCAACCTAACTGCCTTATAAAAGTTTTGAAAAATACATTGGAAGTACTCAAAATTGCTTAAAGAATTAAGGCTTGGAACTAAGCTGGCTGTACGTGTCTTGGGGAACTTTCCTCTCTGATTCTAATGCTCTTGAGGCAATTGCTGTCTCAGAATAAGAGGAAAACTAGTTTCTTAATTTGTGCTGCTATTAACCATCTTAACTATCTTTTTCTACTGTTTGTTCATAAGAATTGCAATGACAGCATAGAGCTAAAAATGCAGACACTTCAAAAATAATAATAAACCACATCCAAAATGGTGAACAAGAAACACCCTTTTCCATTATTGGTGCTGGTGTTTAAGAAGTTATTTCCTAAATAAGTTCTTGACTTCATCAAGATTAATTAATCTCCTAAGACTGTCTTCGGAAGAAGAATGTTTAATTTTAAATCATACACAGTGGCATTAGTTTATGTTATGTAGCCAAGGAAAGGATTTATTTCCAACTATTTTCAGATACAAAGGAGAGAAAATTGTTTTCATCCAACTGTGTATTCTGAGTTTTAATTTATACCTTTAAAATTGATGTTGGCATTCTTCCTAGAATCACAAAGATTTTAACTTTTTTGTAGCAGTCCAAGTTTTAGTTACAGTTTTTAGTCTGTCAGGGATACAGTGTTCATTACTAGAAAAAAATGTCCTTTTGTGCCCTGAAAAAAATGGAATATAAAATCGTGTCTCCCTGTTGAGGTCAGCGGTGAACCAAAGTTCAGGTCCTGTAGGCTATTTCTAGAGAAAAATCGATAGTGTCAGAAACAGAGTTTCTTGAAAAATTTTAATTAAAATTATTTTTCAATTCAAAATATTAATATCACTGTGATTGGAACATTTAGAAAAACATGGAGTACATTTTGGAATATTGTTTCAGAATTCTGACATTTCTGAAAGTGTGTTTTCATTTTCCTTTTTTTATTTCATGGCATGTCACATAATTAATTATAATACAGAGTCATAGGATAATCCAGGTTGTAAGAGATCTCAAGACATTTCTAGACCAACCTCCTGTTCAAGAGAGTCAGCTTTATTCAGCTGGCTCTTGAAAACTTCCAGGGATGGAGATTAGATCATCTCTTTGGGCAATGTGTTCCAGAGTGTGACTGTCCTCAAGGTGAAAAAAGATATGATACAATATGATAAAGCATAATCCATAATTTTCTATTATAATAGTTTATTTTAGATTTACAATCATTAATGGCAGCTACTACACTGTACTGCATATTAGATTATTATATTGCAGAATGTTATTAGGCTTTACCCTTTATGAGATGTGGTGACATCGAAATGACAAAAGTGGTCAGAGAAAGCTGAACATTAATCATTTTTGTTAAAAATACTTTGTTTCTTGGAAAATTTCAGAAGCCATGGAAAATATGGAAGCCCTTGGGATTGCTCATGCTTTCAAAGTTAAGCATACGTATCTTTGCATGTAAAGTCAGGGCCTTACGGTGTTAGAAAAAGATTGGCGTTTTGGCCTTTGAACTTCTGTGCCAGCAATCAAATTGGGTGATTAAAGAATTAAAGAGCACACTAAAACTAACTGTTCTATTCTCTGCTTTTGTTATTGTGAACTGGAATTGCACTTTTCTTACTTAAATTCTAATGTGATCAAAGGGTAAATTAAGTAGATTTGTAAAGGTAATCCTGTACATTCCAGTAAAACATTTAGCAATTAACTTAATCCATGAAAAGTGTAATTTAACCTTATTTTGCTGTTCTGCATCAGAAAGAAAGAATTTTTATAACATCTCTACAGGAGTTTCAACATGCTCTGTGCAGTTTCATTATATTTTAAAGGCTTGTAAAGGTAATTGATATAGCGCCCTGAAGTTTTAATGCATTTAAGAAATATAATAACCCCAAATGTAGTTTGCTATAGTTAACAAATAGCATTCAATATTTACCTCTTTTTCACATGGGCTTTATTGGCAAGGAGACAGAGAATCAAGACAAATCACATTCCTCTCCTGCAAAATACCTTAAATTCATCGGAACAGTGCAGGTTTTGATTTTTAAAATATTCAGTTCTCTCTCAGAAACCACTATAAATTTGAACTGTTCTCGTCCCAAGACTTTTTGAGTCTTAAAATTGTGACACATGCCAAGAACATAGAACATTAACTGAAGCATTCAGTCATCTGAAAAATCTACTGGAATGTCTAAATCTCAGCACTCGGAACAAGGACATCTATTCATCAGAGAGCAGTGGTTACTTAGGGATAAGCTGTTGAAGACTGTGCCTTGCCTTGACTTGGTATTTGCATAATCGAGTCCTGAAGCAAGATAAACAAAGACATCCTTACACTGTCAAATTAATTTCTCAAGTTTCTTTTTCACACTTTCTGTTTCATTTTATACTAAACATACTTCACCAAGCATGATCAGACAGTCCAGTAATATATCCACATGGGATTGAAGGTATCCTGCAGCAGTCTAACAGCACCTGAGTTGCTGATCTGATTAATTAAATGTGGAGGTCAGCCTTCTCAGCTGGCATACCACAGTGTAGCTCTGTGAAACCCAGTTGATTTGCAGCAGCTGAGGCTCTACCCCAAAACAGTGAATGTCATCTCTGCAAACTCATCTCTCATCAGTTTTGTAATAATGAATAACAACAATAATATTTTATGCCTATTTAGTAGTAATAGGATTTCAAAGAAAATTTCAAGCTGGTCAATAATCAAACTCAGAAGAGTAAAAGGAAGCTAGGTACTTGCACAGAACCCACTGGGATTTCTATACTACAATATATACTAAAATGACTTAGTCTGTGATTTCCATTTTCCAACATTAATCATTAACGTCTTGATAAAATATCAGTAAATATTTACCTAAAAGATGGCTTAGAGTCCCTTCTATAGGTGTAAGTGGATGAAACATAAATAAATGGGGTCAGGATGCATCAGTTGAAAAGCTGCCAATATTTACAGTCCCTAGAGCTTATGCCATTAAGGTCATCTCAGTCAAGTACCAGATGACCATCTCTCTAAACACCCAGAAATTGCTTCAGTTTTGATTCTCCCCTGTTCTCTAAAGAACACGTGTAAAACATGGGTCTTGGCCTCAAAGCCATTTGCAGTCCCTCAGCATAGCCTTGTTGCTATAGATGTGGTGCTAGGAACTACATGATGCCCCCACTTTTCGTGGCCTTCATAATCCAGCACCTGAACCCCTCTGGGATGTGCAAGGCGCGCTAACTCGTGCAGCTATGGAGTCATAGTAACCCCTGACAGGCATTCCCCAGTAGCTACCATGTGCTCTGCCTTATGAATGTGTCTAGAGGGAGTAAGAAGTGCAGCTGGTATTCTCCTAAGAAATGATAAATTTGGAGCCTCAGTGACTTAAGTAAATCACTCCTATCTGCTTTGAGATCCTTTTTTTAAATATACATTAATTAATGTTAGATTGAATCTGACCTTTAACCATTTCCAGCTGCCCTTGCTGGTGGCAGCTTGAAGCACAGCCCAAGTTCAGCAGTTGTAGCATGCAGTGACACTCACACAGATCTTGCTGTGAAATCTCGCAGCAGGAATACTTCTTATTACTGTATTAAGTGATTTACAACTTAATAGCTCTTTAACTAGATCAGTTTCGCAATATTTGCCAGCATGACCGTGTCAGATAATATCATTTCTCTTTTGGCAGACACTTAGTACTAGTGTGACTGTACTGGCGTAAGAGGGCTTTTGCTGGAACAGCTTGTTGTGCTTGAATAATTGGTACAAGCAGCACTGGCTAAACAATGTTTTGCTTAAATTAACTTAGTTATGTTGAAAGGTTTTACTAATATGTGGTGCAGGTCTGGCCTATGCCTTTCATTCCTCCTTCTTCTTTTTTGCTCGTACTAAGACACTGATGCCTGTTCTTTTCCTTGTCATTGTTCTTGCTATTGTTTATGCTACAGCAGCTCCTAGAGGCTTTGAGTATATAGAGAATGAAGAAAATAATCTAACAGAGACACAAATATCACTGTATATTAATAAACATTCATAATTGTTCCATCTTAATGTGAATAGTTGCTAAAAGAAAGGATAATTCAGATGGGGTTATTGTTTTGGGCAGGGTCCATGTCCAACCCTAAGGCAAGCCTAAAACTTAGGTTTAAGACTATGTGCATTGTAGGCACTATAAGCTAGGGAAAAGCAGCTGTTCTTCCTCCTCCTTTCCTCCCCACCGCATCATCCTAAACACTAAAATGATGCCACATATGATGAGGAAATAAGGGCATAACTTCTTGAATATGAAGGAAGCCTGCAATATCACTGTTAAACAATGACCATAACATGTTCTGGCTGAAAATTTACACTGCTGTAATGGAGCTAATAAATGCCTAGCAGATACTCATAGAGTAAAGTGGATCAGTTAGGTTTTTACAACTACCCATAACATTATTTACAATGCTTTCATGATCATTCATCCCTTGTAGTACTTGTAACGTGCATATAATGCTGGCACAAGGTATAGCACGATATATATTAATACTTTGTATGACTTCTAATGTTCCCTTAATATCAGAGCAATTGCATAAACAAGTAACCAGACAACCCCACAATTCTAACAGGAATATTCACGTGTTAACAGCGTATGGTACTTCAACAATAATAACTAATATACAGCTTTACCAAAACCAGTATCACATCTTCTTCTGTGTACATATTGCGGCATTTTGAGATTTAAAAAATACATAAATGTAAAAGCGGACATGTTCATCTATAACTGTTGCATTTTATCTCCATTTCTTTTAGGGGCCTCAGGGACCTCAGGGCCAGGCAGGACCACCTGTAAGTGCATAAAAAAAATGCCTGTATTTTTCCATTGTGATTGCATTATATAAACATGTGAAGCACCCAATATCTTTTTTCTCCCATTCCCTAGGGACCACCTGGACCACCAGGACCAAGAGTAAGTTCTGTAACAACCGTAATGTACAATACAGTCCTTTTTGAAAGTTAAAATAGCAGGATCCTCTTCAAATGCATTGCTTCTTCCATCACTGCACATGAAATGCAAATACATTTTTCTACAACTTCCATCACTACAGTAATACATTTTTTTGAACCTTCTGTCTTACACTGTCAGTTCTGTTCTGCATGCTGTTGAGCCCTTAACAGGCAATGCTCATGGACATGGTCCTACTTTTGACATGGGTTAACTCCGTCACATTCTGAAAGGTATTTCTCCTCTTCTGTACTTGAACACTCTGAAAGATAGCAACGGAAAATTTTGTGCTATTTCTGGCCCAGATGTTCTCCCTATATATATACACACAGAGATTTTGTTTGTTAAGGGGTTGTGCCAGTTAGGAAAGACTCAATATCTCATGTGTCCTAAAGCTGTAATGATATATGTAATCTGAGAACAAATTGCAAGAGCTAGATGCTTGTGTGGGTGACTTAATTCTTTAAAAATAAACAAACCTATTGTCTGGGTGTAGTATATACCTCACACGAAGTGCAGAGAATGAAGATACGCAAGAAACGGGCTTCCTCTTTCAGAGGAAGGTCAGTCTTGGTATTTGTTCTGCATCATGAAGACTACTTTGATCTGTTGGCTGCTGATGGCTGATTTAGATATTCTTTGAGTGCTTCTCTGTAAAGGAATAACACCTTTTCACACTTACCTGGATTGGTTTTCTTAAGCATATAAATTAAATGGCTGGGACAAATAAGTTGGGACATTAGTCTGTGGCAACTATTATAATATTTTTTTTCCAGGTTCCAGGAGTATGATCATTAAATTGGGTATGGGGGTACTAATAAAAATCAAATATGCTTTTTCTATATGCATGCTTGCATTTTTTGGAAATGGAAGGGAGGATCCTATTTTAAAAGTAAGGTTTACAGTGAATTATTTTCTAAAATGACAAAATAATGAAGCTATCATGTATGTTGCTACAGTGCTCAAAGAATTTACCACCTGCATTTTAGAATATTCCTGTTCATCTTTTTATATTCTGAAATATCTTTTTTTCAGAAACAAGTGGACATCAATGCTGCTGTTCAAGCTTTGATTGAGTCAAATGCTGCACTGCAGATGGAGGTAATATATTTGAATGTATTTACATTGTCATACAAGATATGCGATTATATCAGGGCTTCTTTACAAAGACTTAATTTAAAAGGAATCGTGGATAGCAAGTAATTACTGCAGAATTTAAATAAACATGCTAGAATTTATAGGATACAATTGAAATGAAGTTAAGAAAAACAGCAGCATTTCAACTTTTTTTTTCATCATTGGCAGTAATGGAAGTTTACTGACTACCACACATAGCAGACTGTATGTGTTCAGCCACAGATGATAGTGGCATTTAAGCCTTGATCTAAAAAGTACCGACATATATGCAAATGTGTGGTCCCATTGATTGCAAGAAAATTCCTTACATCGGTGAAGTCAAATACATTTGCATATATTTTCTAGGTTAAGTCTAAGAGTAGATTTCACTGATTGAAATCTGAAACTGCTAAGTATACTATAAAAATCCTGTATCCACATTTTATGTCAACATGTCATGATGACGTATTTGCATGATCTTAACTTGCCTGTAACTTCACTGCTCTGATAATTTTAATAAAATGTACTAATTTGTTTATTGGAATATATTATTCTTACCCTGTTTTATATGGCTGAGTGCATGCATTATAAATACTTTGCTTCTGTCTGGCTGTTCAGTGGCCATTTGACATTTACTGCATATACTGTTGTTGTGATACTTCTTTGTGGTAACACATTTGCTAATGGCCCTTCACAGAAATACCAGAATACTGAAGTAACTTTACTAGATCACAGTATAGAGATATTCAAAACGCTGCACTACCTTAGCAATTTACTGCACAGCATCAAGAACCCTCTTGGCACACGGGATAACCCAGCACGCATCTGCAGGGATTTGCTTAACTGTGAACGTAAAGTGTCAGATGGTAAGTGTCCACTTTCATTAAAGCTTAAACACAACTAGGCTTTGAAATGTGTTGCTTCCAAATGTTACTTTCTACATAAAAATTCTAATGTGTAGATTTTTTTTTAATTATATTCTATTGCAGTGTGCCTGTCACAGCTATCTTGATTTAAGATAAAATTTCTGAATTTTAAAGATGAAGTATGTAGCTATCTAATGTTATAGAGATATTAGAGACAGATTGTGTATGTAAGTAAACAAAAGCATCCATAAATATTGAAACTGAATCCACTTTTGTGATTAAAAGTTTCCCAAGTATTTATAGCTAATCTTGCAATGAATTTTGTGTGGATCAGATTCTAGATTCCTAGTGAGAAAATTGTATACAATACACTATCACTGTCAGATACACTGACAGTTGTTGTATCCCAGAAGATCCTGAATTAATATTTCAAATAAAAAATAATTATTTAAACCTGTAATGTCAATATTGTGACATAATTCAGTTTCTGAGTGGCTAATAAAATAATAAATACCTGTAAATATCCCTTTTATCAAGTATTAGCATTAAGAAGCTAGGAAGGAAATGAGGAATTAAGTTAGAGTTTACAGGGAAGTCACTGTTCCATGGCATATTTAAGGATGGATCAATTCTTTAAGACTCTAGCAGAGATGAGCCTAACCCTTGTTAGAACTGTGCTCTCCTAAATAAATCTCAATCCTTTAGGGC
The DNA here is from genome assembly GCA_035590195.1 of Aviceda cuculoides. Classification (NCBI taxonomy): domain Eukaryota; kingdom Metazoa; phylum Chordata; class Aves; order Accipitriformes; family Accipitridae; genus Aviceda; species Aviceda cuculoides. The sequence goes on along the minus strand of JAVJGG010000090.1, from coordinate 17,189,597 downwards.
CACAGAGGTCACTGACACAGTCCTCCAGAAGATTACACACACCCATATAAATTGTAGAGCACAAGCTCACCCATATTTAACCATAAATTAAGGGATGCTAAATCCTGATATAATATGCATGTGTCCTATTTCTTTTACTGGACCAAATCCTATGGATTCACAATGGTAAGTACTCCTTATTACCATCATTAGGATATGTCATGTAGAAGTGTCTGATGGGAGAAAGATAGTGGAGAAAGAAAGAGTCTTCAGGATGCTGTGAGAGGATGAGAATTTAGATTGATATTTTCATCCTGAATATATTAGCTGTATAAAACTAAGCCCAAAGAAAAAAAGTTAAATTTTAATTCAGAAAGACCAGACTGGAAATACCATTTGTTCTCACTATTTAGCTGTGGAAAGAGAAAACATTTTTGAAACTATGACAGTATTCAAGTCATTGTCTATGTAATCAGAATTGAATGGTTATGATAATTTTGCTCAGTATCTGTTATTAGTAGAATTATAATAGTGAAAAGACTTTCATATTCCTTTTTCTTTCATTTCCTAGTGAAGCTATGGTGATAATATATCTAATACTGGCCAAAAAGTATGAATATTTTCAACAAATTGTTTAGTAACAATTGTATTTTGATTTTATTTACCATCTGGGATTATATACTAATAGGAAAATACTGGATTGATCCAAATATTGGATGTCCTTCTGATGCTATTGAAGTTTTCTGCAACTTCACTGCAGGTGGTCAGACATGTTTAACACCGCTGTCTGTGACAAAGGTATGCATTGCTTCCAGAGAGACTGTATCTTTGCTGGAACTCTGAACAAATGAATGCTTATTTACTTAACTCATGAGAAGATGTTAGATTTCAGGTGGTTTTTTATGTGCATCTTTGTGGAAGGACATGACAATATTAGTGTAACTCTCACTTTGTTCATTTACTCACCTTTCATGCTGATAGAATTATTTTGTTTTGCTTTATATTTTTCTATACAAGGCATAAAAATAAGCCTGACATGCTTCTAAGCTACATTAGTAACTCATCTCTCAGGGCAGCTAAGTGTAAAGATGCTGAGGCCATTGCAGTGGGAAGGAAGAAAATTATGACTACTTTTCAACACTTAGCTACTTCTAAATGTCATTAGGCAGAGACTGGTTTCCTTTGTGTCATTAGTCCATGCTCCTGTTTACATGTAGTCCTTAAACCCTTGGGAACAGAAGTTTTATATTTGTGGAGTTTTGCATATAGACTGTAGTCATTGAAGAGCATCAGAAATACCATAAAGTTTCCATACATGTTCCTACATTTGGAAGATCCCTGACTATGATCTAGTCTTGGAGGAGTTCTTGTTAAGTAATGAGTAACTATATTTTCTGTCTAAAATCAAAGTATGCTTATGATTTTTTTTTTATTTTTAATGGGATGTAGGTATTGCCAGAACCTGTGGTCTAAGAAGACTAAACAGCAGGATGATGTGGCTGCAGTTAAAACACTGCTGCTGATAATATCTTTGTTTGAATCACAAAAACATTTGTTTCAGTTTCTGTATTTAAAAATAGTGTTTTCTAACCAGCTGTGTTTCAACAATGTTGTAAGCATAAGCAAATATTTATACTGAAGCTTTGAAAATGTCCGATGAAGGATTCTGTTTATAGTAATCACTATAATAGAACCTAACAGCTCTCCTGAAAAATACAAATTGTGTTCTTTGACATTGATCCCAATGTATAAACATGTATACATGCTCCCATGCCTGAACACCACACATGTATGTGTATGTCACTTTGTGTTGCTATGGCCATTCAGCATAGTCCAGCTGTAAGTCTAACGATGCCATTTCTCTTGGAACTTAGCTGGAGTTCAGCGTCGGAAAAGTGCAGATGAACTTCCTTCATTTACTGAGCTCAGAAGCAACCCATAGCATCACAGTTCATTGTCTGAACACACCAATGTGGGGATTAAATAAAGCAGGTGGCCAGAAAACTTCTGTTAGCTTCAAAGGATGGAATGGTCAGATATTTAAAGCAAATACGCTACTTGAACCGAAGGTGCTTATGGATGAATGCATGGTAAATACTTTTTAGCACTAGCATTATTAAAACCATAATGGAGTTACTGTTTACGCATAATTAACTTTCTGCAAATAAATAACAATCATTCAGGTTCACATCCCTTGAAGCTTACTTCTTACCTTGTTCTGCATATGTCTCTATATGCCAAACTTTTTATATTGAATTCATCATCTATCCAAACATAAAAGCAATTGCAGTAATACAGGGTATCTATACTTGCTGTTTGCATTGAGCGTCATGTATTTCAAGACTCTACGAAGATACTTGAGAGAGATCAGAAACAGAAATAAGGAGGTCCTCCAGGAAACTTCAGGAACAGTTATTCTGAAAATGAAAATTCAGGCTTCAGTAAGAATTCTGTTGAGGTTATCTAACACAAAATCTCAGGTTCAGTCAGGCTGGAAATTATTTTTTTGACAACTAAATATCTTTAAATTCATTGACATGAGTCAATTGTTTGGTTTTTAATAAAATAGCGATGAATAGAAATGGACTCCATGGCTAACTGAAATATTAAATCATATTTGTATTTAGGAAAAATTGGAAGAGCTTATTAATTTTCTAATGCTTATTAGATTACTCCACTCACCAAGATGTGAACTATTTGGTAAATGTCTTGGTAGAACACTATGAAATATAGCAGCCAAGCATGTTACACTATCAGTATTTTATAGCTCTACTTTCATTTACAGTAATGTAAAGGACGTGAGATTGGTTCCATACGATATGGGGGTATCAAGTGAGATTTTTAATCTCAAGACAGAAAGTGGTTTTATTGAGACACTGTAAAGCTGTTATGCTTCCAGCCTTCTAGCTGTCATGCTAGTGAGATGCTCTAGCCTGTGTAATGCAGATAAAGTATGGCCATTGAAGCCTCTTCTCCCCACTTCCCAGGTCTGTTAGGGACTGTTTTAATCCCTGAGAAAAATTAAGGCATACAGTGATGGCTATTGAGAAGTGCTATTTTTCTATGAGGTTCTATGAGGTCTGTCGCTCTTTCTGTGGGAAACAGCACTGTACAGACCTGCTGCAGAATCTCACACACTTCCCTCTCTGCAAGGGTTTCACTTTTCAGTGCTGTCCACTGTACTTGATGGTTTTTAAGAATGGAGTGATTGCAAACATCAAGACACTCCCAGCCTCAGACATGTTATAATGTAATTTTATACTTTTTGAGGTATCAATTTTTTACTGCAATTTTTAAAGGATTAGAATAAACAATACAAAGTTCATGGAAAAAACGGAGCCCTCATTCCCCATGATTATTCTTCAAGGGCCTACGAAGTCATTCAAGTGCCTGTGGAGTTCATAACCTGAGACCTACTGTTCAGATTTGGAGGTGAATTTAGCAAGAGATCTAAGAGTCTATACGAGCCCAGGCTGCTTGCAAAGTGATAGGCGCTCTGCTTTGAGTCGTGTTGCACTGTGTCTGCATCCGCTCCAGCTGGATTCCAGGCTGGGTTTTTTTACAGTTACAGTTTTGCCAGGAGTGTGCATGGTATTGCATGGGAGAAATGGCATGTGTTAAATTACACAGTTTCTTTAGGAATTGCTGGGAGAAGAAATGTTTCTGTACACTTCTCCTCCTCTCACTCTATAAGCACAATTTCCATTTGTGTTTTGAAGCTTATCTTTGATATGAATCTAATATTGTGTTTCTCTGTGTTGCAGATAGAAGATGGCAGCTGGCATAAGACACAGTTCTTTTTTCACACTCAGGACACTAATCAGCTTCCAGTTGTTCAAGTTAACACACTTCCTCATCTCAAACCAGGACAGCAGCACTTCATAGAAAGTGGTTCCGTGTGCTTTCTTTAAGGTTTCTGTCCTAGGGTTTTTTGCATCAACATGGAATTTCTTCATAGATTGAATGCAAAAGTAATGATCCATTACAGGCAAAATTACTAGGAAACTGAAGAATCATTTTAAACAGTGTTGGTTAAAGAACCTCAGGAAGAAAAAGACTTCCTCCTATGGAGAAATGGCATTGAAAAAGAAAAGAGAGACAGACAAGACTACCGCAATTTTCATAAAGTAATTTGTTGGTGCTTTCTTGCATAATTTCCTGGAACTGAATATCTGAACATGGAATTTTTCAGGACCTCTAGAGTTCTTAGCAATCTCTTTAACAGCACTCCAAAAAAAAACCATCTCAAGGAAAGCTGGAGACATACAACACTAAGGAGCAATACTGGCTAATGCTCCTAAACGTGCAATAGCTTATATATGAAAAGCAAATTATGCCACAGTACAATACAACTTTTCTTAAACATTGTTTTATTATAGTCCTGTGTGGACACATACATCTTAACAGATGGCACACTACCTCTTTTGTGTTTCCTGTCCGTGTTGCCTTGGTGCTCTTCATAACATAAGGTGCTTGTGGCCTTAGCAGACGTTATTTGAGTCCCTTTTTATCTTTCAGACTGTATGTGCTGGTTACATCAGGATATGTTTCTGTTGTAAAGGTACTTATTTTAAATCATTGGTCACATACTTCACTACAATGAAAACATTATTTATGTGGATTTCTTGTTTAAAATATTTTTGTGTACTGTTGTGGAAATGGTATCTGAGACAGCACATTGTATATGATGCATATAGTCAGAACAGTTAGCTTTACAGCCATTGTAAAAATTGTCGTAGAAGAGCTTCCTACAGTAGTTTTGAGTTTTAGATTCTTTATTTCAGTTAACATTTCTATTGCCAAAGGCATCTTAAGATGATACATTTTGTATATATTTTGTAACTTGTGAAAAGAAAAATCTACTACAGCATATCTTCTGAATGGCTGCTGTTAAGTTATAATCAGTGCTTGATCAACCTAGAAATTCCATTTTTGCAAAGTTATTAGATTTTTTTTTAATTACGCCTAAAATGTACAACCATCTTTTTTTATTAAAAAGAAGAACAATTTTACCATTAAGAAAAGCATTCTTTATAACGATATGCCTCTATCCATTATCAATCCAAAGTGTGCTCAGTAGCACATGGCAAGGTGATAGCAGACTACACGGGGGAGCAGGGGAGTGTTCAAACAACTTGTTTAACTGTCTTGATCCACAGGAAACCACCCAAAGTATAATAAAATGAGCTTCTAAGCTATCTGTTTGTCTTGTACTATTCTGGTTTGTGTTGTATAGTTCATTCTTAGTAATGATGAAAGTCCTCTGGAAGGGTACCTGTTAGGTGGCAATGCCGTGGAATACTGTGAGATTGACAGCGTTTACTTTTACAAAGTAACACATGTGTACATCCCATTTTAGGTTTTATATCAAAGCATCTGTTTTGTTCCCTTTGAGGAAATCTGGTAAAACAAAAGACAAAGCAAGATTACAAAGTGATGATAAAGGTTAGAGAAAATGTCTCGCTTTTTGCATCTTCAAGATCATTACACTCTAACAGTATCACTTGACATTTGCTCTTAGTTTGGCTGTGGAGCTGATGTTGTGACAAATGTTTTTTCTGTTGTGGGTTTTTTTGGTGGGTTTTTTTTTGTAAGAATGTAATCTTTTAGAAAATATTCTGCTTCGTGTATATTTTTATTAGTCTCGTTGCCCTTTTTTGGAAATTCTTTATAGCCTATATTTATGGTTTATATTAGCATGTCTCAGAAATTATCTCTTAAAAACAAAGAGCTTAAGGTATTATAAGGCTGCTCAGATGTAAATATGTGAAATATGTGCATCTCTGTAATTGAGGCAAAAATGCACAGCCCATGCAGGCAGCACAATGAATTTGTGCAGTGAGACACTGACAGATAGTAATGTACCATGTCACTTGAGTTGGAGGTTGCCAGAAACATTTGGCTGAAAGCATCCCGATTGACAACAGTATACTTGTATACAGTGCAGTGTGTGTTTTGAAAGCCTCTTGTATTCAGGCATCTTTACTGGAGCTCCTGAGGGCATCCGCAGATGTCGTACAATTTCGTCCCACAATGTTAACAAGTACCTGTACTCTGCAATTAATTTTTTATGGTGGTCGCCTACTTATTTTTGGAGCAAGCCCTTAATTTTGGAGCAAGCCCTGAGCTCGGTTACAAGAGTCTTTGTCAGAATCCTTTTATCCCTTTTCCTTTTCTTGTTATTTTTCATGGTTAAAAATCCATTAAAAAGCACCTGGGAAGCGGGGCTTTGAAACAGTCTGCACCAGGAGGGATAAAGCCTGA
>JAVJGG010000090.1:17158451-17182900 GCA_035590195.1 Aviceda cuculoides | reverse complement strand
CGCGCCCCCCGGGGGGGCGCCGGTGCCCCGGGGAGGGCAGGTGCCCGAGGTGCGCGGCATCGCCGTCTGCTGCCATGCGGCCCCCGCGCCTTCTCCTTTCTCCTCTGTGCGTCTGGAGGGGAGTAGCCTTCTCCGCTGCGGGACGGGGCAGTGTCGTTCCCTCAAGAGCGAGGGGACTGTTCGGGGCGCGGGGTGGGCTTTGCCTTAGGTAGCAGGGCCTGCTTTTGCCTGCTAGTAATTGGGGTCTGCAGGCGGGTGACGCGTGGTGGAGTTTTCTCTCTGGCGTTGCAGCTGAACTGCTAACCTGCATTGGGCAATGTGGAGATAAGGGGAAAAAAAAGGAATCCTTGTTCAGAGTAATTCCTGTTTCTGTTTTGCAGCGTATGAAACGCTGTTTTTCTGTTTTTACAATACTTCATGCTGCTAGTATACAGAGCCACCTTCTCGTCAGGAGATGGTACTGCTGAGCTTGTCCTTCACACCACCACTATCCACTTGCAGCAAGCATGTGATAGGGAGAGGAAGAAAAATACTTCGAGGCTTACGTTTTTGCTTTAGTAGTTGAAAGTTGTGGGTTTGTGCCATTCTTGAAAACTATATTGATGTGAGGGAGGGTTATTTCCCTTCCCCGTTTGTCGGAGTTAAATGAACGGTGACGATTGCTTCAGTTAATATATCAAGAACTTTTTCCTAAGAATAGCAGAAACATCTGTTGTAATAGCTTAGTTACAAAGCAGAAGATCAGGTTTGTAGAGGAAATTTATTTTTATGAGATAATATTTGTTAGCTATATTCCTAAAGCTTACACGTTGTGCCTGAGAGGTTCCCTGACTTTGGGGTTTCCACCGCTAACAGCCAGCAGTAGTTTTGCTGATGATATTGTCATGGTTCTTCTGTTCTGTTGAAAAAATGGGGTGCAGTTTTCAGGTTTCATTGTGAATCCTCAACGTTTATTTTCCATCTGCCTAAAACTGGGAGCATTATAAGCCAACATGGTGCAATGCACATTACAGGTGATGTAAGTGGGAAGAAGCACTGATACAACCAGGCCACAAAGCATAAACTGATACAGCCTTGCTATGCTTCTAACTCTGCACTTAGTATGGGGTTTTTTCTCTTTCTTTAGACCATCTGCACTGTGGTTTAATATAGGTAAGACCCCTGTACATGTTTGGAGGTATTTCCCAGAGCTTGCATTATTTTGTCTGCCACCTTATCTAATCGAGAGTATTTGTATTTTTTGTTTTTTCTTTTAAGGTTCAGATAACTTTTTCTGAAAATGCTGATTGATGGCGTAGTGCCTGGTTGTTGAGCAGGCACCTTCCCAAACCAAACAGGCACAAAGATACTGCTTTATACAGTAAAAAGCTACTTTTTACTTTTTTCAGATGCGAAACATGCAGCAAAGAGGAAGCTAAGTACAGATGTCCACGATGTATGAAATATTCATGCAGGTATCTATTCTCTGAATTAAACTGTTTTGGTTATTTTCCCCACTCACGTGTTGAACGGCATCTTAACGTTTTTCTTTTTGTCGTTTCAGTTTATTGTGTGTAAAGAAGCATAAGCTTGCACTGAGCTGTAATGGAGTCAGGGATAAAACAGCATTTGTCTCTGTAAATGAATTTACTGACTTGAACCTTCTAAGTGGTAAGAATATTCCTTTTGCTTTTTAAAATTCATTTTTTTTACTAGGTTAGCACTATGTTTTTCCTTTTTCTTTTTTTACCTTCAGATTATCGTTTCCTGGAAGACGTAGGAAGGACAGCTGATGCTGCTGCTCGACATCCTACTATGCATAGTCCAAGAACAAAAAAACTTGTAAGTTTTAAATTCGCAGCTTGGCCTGTTGGAGATAGGGTTGACTACCTTTGAATTCCCACTGAGGCAGTCTCAATCCAGATTTCAGAGCTGATACCTCTCTTACGAAAGTGTGAGTGACCCTGAATTTCAGAGCCAGAAATCAAAAGAAGTCTTTCTAGGTTTCTGTAATAATAGTGTCGATGTCTACATCCAATTGCTTAGAAGAATAGATTGCTAACAGTGTAGATTCTTAAAACTGATGCACGATCACTCTTGCTGTTTGATGATAGATGTGTGTTAAGAAAGCCTGAATGTTTCCTTCCACCTCCACAACCTTTTTGTATTTTTAACTACAAAGTTCCCAGGTAAACAGTGGATTTATTAATTGCGTAAAAATTATTACATGCTTCCCCATATACCAAATTAAGGCAACTGGGGTTCTGCAAAGAGTAAATTTAAGCAACAGTGAAGTAAAAGGCAGCCTTCTAAGGGCAAGAGGAGGTTTTTGTGAAACTCCTCTAATTCTAGTAAAGCATTAATGAGATCACAGGAATGTATGGCATTTCCTGAGTGTCCTATGACGATAAAGTACAAAGACCAAGATCAAGAAGGGAAAAATTAAAAAAAAAAAAAAAAAACCCGAAAAAAAAATCCACTCTAAAATACTTCAACTCATTGATATGTAACAGAAAGGCATCAAGGCTATGTTGTTTTCCAGTCTTGTGAAGATATCTTTAAATACAGCACTAAACTTAGTTGGAGAGAACTCATGAACTCATGTTGATGACAAAGTAAATTCATAAGACTCCAGCTTTCTCTCAGGCTGATGTCATATTCTGTGTGTGTGTGTACTTACCACCATGATGCCTTGAAAACATGCGCTGAAGATGGTGAGATGCTACATAGGTAGTAGCTTTTAGGGAGTGATACTAGGCATGTTTATGGGATGACACCCTTAGTGCTACCTTCAAATCGGAATTTGTCAGAGTGGCTGACATGGTGCATGTGCATCCCTTCTACTAGCAGAGTTCTAGCCCAAAAAACGACTCTGTGGGTAATATTACACCCACAAAAGCTGGCAGTGGCTTTCACAATATGTAACTGTAAAGAGGTTGTTGGCATGTTGTTTTTTTAACCTTGGAAAAACTTCACCTGAAAATGTTTCAGGTAGTTTTTAGACTTTATTAACTTTATCATTCGTGATTTTTTTTTTTTTTTAAAGCCAAAGAAAGTACTTCATTAAATGTGGCCTTTACAATTTTCCCATACTTCCTGTCAGCATTACTCTTTTACTGTTTAACTTTCAGATTTTGAATATATTACTCGGATTTTTTTTTAAAAATTGGTTTTATTTTTTCCTAGTTATGTTGCTTGAGAAACAAAGCTCGAAAGTGTAATATTGACCTAAGAACGCTGCCTGTTGGATTTACAAAAAGAAGAGAAAATTCAACCACCTTCAATTGCATGTGAGTCTTCAGTTGGTTAGTCAGCAATATTTTGTTTTCACTGAACGCATAATGATGAGAATCTGAATTCATACCAATGTGCTTGTTTTTAAAATCTGTTATATGTGTGGGTTTTTTACAAAAGCTATCTAGATTTAATATTTTGTGCCGCAGGTTTTCATTTTTTAGGCTCTTTGAGCTCAGTTGAACAGCTTACCAATTCATGCTTTATTTTGAAAAATACCAACCACCATTGAGTAATAGGAGGAAGAATCAGCGCTGTTGTGTTCTTCCATCTTTTAATTAACATTGACTTTTGTTGCTGGAAAAGAAAACACTTCTTTACAGGTTTATGATAGAGGATTGCTGTAGAATGATTGCAAAAATCCCTCTCTCTGAAAAGGCTGACTTTAAGTCTGAAGAGGTGCTTCCAATACAGTTCTCTCTGTTGCGTGCCATGTTAGCAGTTGCCATGCTGGAGGATGTGGATGCTTGATACGGCACAGCGTAGAGAGACAAGTGCAGACAGGCAGATATTAATTCAGGAAAAAGGCTAAGAAGACTTTAAATGTTCTTCCCTTTTTACCCTCTGTGGGTTTTCTCCAATATCCGGAGTTTGTATTTCAAAGTATTTTCACAGTAAAAATAAAAAAAAAATTTAAAAAAAAAAAAAACCCTAGTATTTCATTACGGCAGGAAACAGGTCTGGAGTTCATCTTGGTGATCTACTGGGAGCAAATACAAACGCCTTCTGGGCTTCTCACGGTAATCGGCTGTACCAGCTACCCCTGCTGGCTCCTCCGCTTGTTTTCTTCGTGGTCTCGGTTTTGGTGGCAAGTTCTGCTCTAGGACCCGTTTTTCCCTCTGTTCTGCGCGGTGCCGGTGGCTGGGCGCTGACTGGCCACCAGGTGTCTCTCTCTGGCAAAGCAAAGACCGGCCTGAAAAACCAATCCCTCTACAGACTTGCCTCTGTCATTGCTTCTGTTCTGGGGCTAAAGCTGAGGGGTTTGGTTTAGCAGAACACAGGGCATAAAACAGATATAGAAGCGTAACCTTTTGAAGTTACATATTTTGCCAGTTCTGCTAGAGAAAACCCAGGGTGGACCAATGGAAAGAAAGAAAATCTGGGGCATTTTCTCCTCCCTCTGCCCCAAATTTATATGTCACTGAGGCTCTCCGCTCAGAACAGACCAGGTGGTAGCCCCAAACCTTCCACATGTTAGTCATTTCAGCAGAGGGCTGTCTGCCTCTGCACTGACTTGCTTTTCCTTGGCTGCATGCTCTACCTTTTACAGATACCTTGTGCTAGGCTCATGCTGTTGAAGTCTCTCACTCTTAGAGCTGTGTTTATCTTTCCAGGGGAATTTCATTAATGTTGTGGATAAAACAACATAAACACCCTGAAGGAGTACAGGGTAAGGAGTAGTCTTTAAGAGCCAGAGCAAGTGCAGAAGGCCCAGGGGTGCTGGGATCAGTAGTTAAGAGAAAGACAGAAGAACAGAAAAGGCACAGATACAGGGAGGTTTGACGCTATTGGGAAGATCCTGGGTGTGGTACAATGCTGTGCTCACAGAAATTTGCCTTCATGTACCATGTTTTTCAGTTCTTTTTCTCTATAAAGCCTTTTGGGGTACATACTGAAGTGTAGCTTGCGTTGGAAACAAATTAAGCTTTGAGCAGATTATGCTTTCACGTATATCATGTGCTTTATGTTGTTTAACAGAAGCAGATTCAAAAACTAAGAGGATGGGGCAAGGAAGGTGACTTATTGGCAAATAGACATGGAAATATTTCACAGGCTGTCTGGGAGAATGCCTTACTGGTTTTTGGCAATCATGCAAGTACTGGGGTATTTTTTGTTGTTGTTGTTGCTGTTTTGGAATGCTAGCCTTTCTGAAATTTTCACATCCCATCAGAAGGAACATGATACCATTGTTCTTAAGACGATAGGAAGTAACCATCTCTTTCCTGTAAATGCCATCCAAGGGTATGGAATATGCTCAGTGAGTAGTACACAAAGGACATGTTTCCTCTCTTTTGCTGCTACTGTTGTTCATGCAGCAATGGGCTGTTTGAATTCAGTGATGCAGATTAAAAATTAACCTTTAGTTTTGGTTGGTTGTTTTTTTTTTTTTAATTGGCATGTTTTGCTTGCTCTCCTTAAATGGGCTCCTGAGGAACCAAACCTAAGGTTTGATCGAACCAGTGAGTATCAGCCATTTAACACCTATCCCATGTGACTTCATGACACCCATAACATTTTGTTGAATATTACATTCAAATGGGGTAAGGCTGTGCAAATACTTGCATTACATGAGCTTAACACCTGACAGTGATCAGGGTCTGTTGTGTCTACTTTTCTGTAGATCCGAACCCCTTCTCATGCTGTTTGTCAGTCAAGATTTGTGGAGGGGTTGCTTCAGAGGGTGGAGGTTGGAAGCTGCTCAATATGTGCATGGAAAGCTGAGAACAGTCTTCTCTGATGTCCTCTTCACACTCTCCATGCAAGCCAAGCTGTTGGGCTGTACAAGGCAGGAATGAGAGTAATCCAAAACTAGGAAGTACAAGATGTATTCTTGTGTCATCCCTTGCCCCTGCCAACTCTGGAGGGCAGATCAGTGGTTGTTTGGATGTGTTAACCAGACTCTTCATTTCCTGGTTTCCATTAGCCTGTTTGCTAAATTTGGTGTTGTGAAAGGATACATGCCAATGCTGGGCAACACATGGATTAGACTTAACTTGTAATATTGAATATCTAGATAATGGAGGGTCACTAGACAGTAGAGTCTGAGTCCAGTTTGTGAACTCGTGGGACACCTGACTTAGACATGGTTTAGGACACCTTATTCACAAAATATTTTTAATGGGCTGCTTCACCCTACCTTTTCTATGGTGCCCTTATTTTCCAATAGAAGTGGTAGTTCCCCTTCTGGACACATGCTGCCATGGAGTTGGGGTGGCCTGCTGGGTAGGGAGCCCTTGGGAAGGGGCAGAGAATGTGACCAGGTTGGGACGAGGGCTGGGGCAGCAACTGGAAAGCTCCAGCCAGCAGGCCAGACGGGAAGAGGGCAGGGAGCTTGCGACTCCATGGCTCCTGGTTCCCTGGCAGGAGATGATGACAGCGGTGAGACGCTGAAATGGGGCAGTGCAGCTCCCTCAGCTCTGCAGCCTGTGCTGCCCTGCTCCAACCCTCCCTGCTGCTTACACTGTCATAGGCATCTCCACCCAGCCTCCTCCCCGCTCTGTTCACCGCACCTCCCAGACAAAATCCTTCTTACCTCTCCTCCCCACCAAGAGGGGCCAGAGGGCTGGCTACAAGTCTCCTCCCTGGCGGCAGGCACGCCTGCAGCTTGGGAGCATTCGACCAGATGATATATGTGGGAGAAGAAGGAATCTTTTTCATTCTCTCTCTTCTCTGATTTAATTCTGAGAACAAAATACAGTTTGGAGGCTTGGGGAGATCATTAGTGTTAGAGAAGCTACTTCGATGTACACCTGAAAGCCCTGAAATGTCAACTCTAATCCTTAGCTAGGTAGGGATAATTAAAATTGTTTGAAGTGTTGCTGATCTTGAGAATTTACCAAGGAGTTATCTGAGCTGGGTTTTGAGCTAGTGCTACACTGTTGGAGCTGTTAAACTTGAATGTAGTTGTTACTTAGTACATAGTTTTGCTTGCTTTCTAGGACCCTCCAAAGTAAGTTCCCAGGCAGAGGAATGCTACTCTGGAGTGATCAGAGAGCAGGATGTTAATGAATTTCAGTAAATCAGTAGCTTTTCAGAACAACCCCATGTGAAGACCAGTACTGATGGAGTTCTGTACCTGAGATTTACTCTTTTGTTTTGTTTTGATTGTTTTGTTTAGCAACTGAAATGTTTCATTCTATAGTGAATCTGATGGTAATTTTGTTTATTTGCAGAAGTTAAAGAGGACAATAGTTTTATTCTTTAAAGATTGTTACAGTTGGGGTTACTTGGCCTTGACAGTGTCACTTTGATTTACACAGGAATCTCAGTTCAAGCCCAGCGTGTTTGATTATTGCAACACATACAGTTAGTAACATCTCCTGCTGTTGGGAGGCCCCTTGATAGAAGACCATATGTGTTACAAAGGAAGTGCACTTCAGTTTCTTCATTGATTGTCTTGCTGTTTACTGTAACTAGGAAACATATGAACTTGCAGTAGAAATATTGCAGTTTTACTGTTTATACATCAAATCCAGGAATTAGCTTGACGAAGTTTCAAGAAAACAGAGACATACACTTTTGTGTGCTCTTGTTAGAAGTGCAACAAAGTCAGTTTGGCACTAGGAACACAGAGTTTGGGGGAGGCAGGGGAATGAAATCATCACACCTCTGCGTGTTCTCTTATTTTAATTTTTTACTTTAATCTACAAGAGAATTTATTCACTTACTTGGGCTGAATCTTCATTGCTTAAGAAAGTTGAGAAAGGCATTATTATCCAAAAGTGTAGATACTGAATGCTCAGTATTTCAATTAAACTTCAGTGCATTAGGTGAGAGTACTGGATATTGTCAAATTAAAGGATAACTGGTCCTTCATTAAACTTATTTATGTCCTTTTCATCTCTTTTATCAATTCAAAATAACATAGAGAGATCTCTGCAGTATTTGCGCTTTGATGTAAGATGTCCTGTATACTATTTTTAAAATATGTTAAGAATATTAGTCGATACATACAAACAAAATCATCAGTGAATTGCTATCTTTGACTGGCTGGCAGTGAAGTACTTCTGCAGAGCCAGAACTGCAGTTGGTATCTTAAGATGGGGTGAATTTGGAATTTTTTGTCTATATATATTTTATTTTACCCACACACATATATACACACACACAACCTTCTACTGCAATCTAGACAAAATTGACTTCAGAGGAAATGTAGGTAAGAAAGTTAAGCGTTATAAGATATTTCATAAATGTTTTAAGAAATAACACAAACATTGTGGACATCTAAAAATCTGTCAAGGCACTTAACTGGTATGTCCAAGTCCCAGAATCCTTTCTAGATGTGTCCTTTAATTCCAACAGCTGTACTGCCTACCCCCACAGTACTTAGAGCGTCTTCCTAGGTACTGCATTAACCATAAAAGATGGTGAGAATTTTTGCAGTTGTCCTGAGAGCTAGCTGGAGGTAACAGCCACTTTGTATATACTGTTGCTGTCTGTGTAATTTCAGAAATAAAAATCTTTCAGCTGTTGCTGCAAAAAATTCAAAAAATCATTTACATGTAGTTCTGTGAAAACTACAGTTGATAATAGAAAATAATTTTTTGGAAGTTTTAGGAGAAATGAAAGGGATACAGTTACTTTTCTTTGGAAGAAAAGTAATTGCAAAACAGCCTGTGCAGTTCTGAACATAATTTGCAGCTACATCTCATGCAGGGGAAGAGGTGCTTGGCTCCTCTTTTTCCCTCTGATCAGTTTCCATGCTTCTGAAGTAGCCAAAATAGGATGTGAAGCCAAGCAATGCAGGGATGGGCTGTGATGCTGCTTTTACTGACATCAACGATGTGCTTGTGCCTCATCCAGATCTCTGCCGTTTGGTAGTTTTATAGTCAGTTTTGGTATTCAAGAAAACTGTGGAGTGGCGTTCCATGGCAGCTGAGCTGCACTTCATGCAGTGAGTTGTTACTCAACTGCAGATGACTCAATTAAGCATTTTCTTTTAGAAAATGAACATAGTACATGTCAGTTGTATTTGAAGGAAATACTACCCCAGTGAGCCATAGTGGAAAATGAAGTCAGTGAGATCTGGAGCCAGGATACCTAATTTTAATCAGAACTTGTTGTGAAACAGCTTTGATAGCATCTACAGTTGACATCAAGTTCTCTAACTGGGCAGAGATCTGTGATGGTGAGGGATGCTTCATGTTAATAACAGGCATCCAGCAGGTTGTTTTTCAAGACTTCATGGTACAGCAAAGAGCATGAGGATATTCCAATTCTAAGCTGCTTTTTTCCTTGCCTCCTTCTACCCTGTTCTTAATCTATTTTACCTCTTTCTGATTGCCATTTACTTTCAGGCAAGAGTACTTAACTGCAGTTCCGGTATTGGCATGCTGAAAAAAAAAATCAAAATTTCTGTTTTTCCAAAGTGAAACTTTTTGACAAGTAATGATCTTTTTAACATCAGTGTTCAGAATCCCTGATTCATAGCTCTTTCCGTGCATCATTCCATAGACTAGATTGTGCCTGGAAGGAGGAGGGAGAGTGAAAGTCTGAAAAGAACCCTCTTAAGCTGATTTTACAGCTGCAGTGATG
The DNA here is from genome assembly GCA_035590195.1 of Aviceda cuculoides. Classification (NCBI taxonomy): domain Eukaryota; kingdom Metazoa; phylum Chordata; class Aves; order Accipitriformes; family Accipitridae; genus Aviceda; species Aviceda cuculoides. The sequence goes on along the minus strand of JAVJGG010000090.1, from coordinate 17,173,372 downwards.
AGCTGAGTCTGCCTCAGTGAGCCCATAGGGAACTGGTCTTGCATGTGAAATCAGAATGTGCTGTGTGAGACCATGTCTGCAGACACATAAAGAGTATTCCTAACAACAATTAGCAGATAGCTAGAAGTACTTCTGGAACATTTCTTTTTCAAGTGCCTGTTGTAAAGACAGCCTTCTAGGCCAGATACATGTTTCTGTGAGCTGTGTCAGTTTGTTTCCACTTGGGAGAGGAAGATCTGCAATACTCCTATTGCTTTGGCTGTCTTGATTTAAAAATCTGACAGAAACAAAGTCCATATCACAATAAGGGTTGGTCACTTAAGAGTAGATAAACATGGCCTGTTTGAAAAAATTGTGGAAGATGATGACTTAAATGAAAAAATTCTAGAAATCCTCATTTTAGTTGATAACATATAACAAAAACCTCATCTGAACAGTCTTTATCTTGTAAGTATTTTAATAAATGTGCCCATCATTAGTGTTTCCTGCAGCTAATGATGGTGACACAATTTCTACGTCTAAAGATTAGGAACTTTTACTAGTCTCCTTGGGAAAGTGCTTTGAATTAATATCATGCCATGTTAAATACCAGATATTAACATATGTCTGAGGAATCACAAGCTTGTTAATCACAAGTCAGTTGCACTGGTTCCATAGCCCTGTCAATATTCCAGTTTGCTTTGTGTCTATGGTAGCATTGATGCTTTCTTCAGCTGTCAGAATGAAGAATTGCAAAACCTTGTTTCACTCATCTTGCAAAAAACTTCCAAAATTCCACTCACAGATTTTGAGTTATTTCAAAACCTTTTTCATTTTGGTAGTTTAAGACGGTATCATACCAATATGCAAAATAGCATAAAATTCATGAGGCAAGATACTATGTCAGCTTCTGGTTATATATGCTATGTAATTCATAATGTTTCCTGTGTCATCCTCCAGCTCTGGTCATACAATCTTCTTACAGATCTCAGACCTGATGTGCTCTAACTTCACCTTCCCATTTAAGGAAGGCTCTCTCATTCTCACCTTTAACATGAGCAGATAGAGGGGAAGAATCACAAGGTGTGCTGCACAACTCTTCTGAGTCACATGTTGTTTTGGGGAACTTGGACTTCATTAGTTCTTTTTATTCTAATTATTAGGTCCTTGGAGCTAGGGGTCTTGCTTGCTCTTTTTTTGATAAACACTAACACTTCTGATTTTACTTATACTACAGGAAGTATAGTTCAGCTGTAAAGTTCAGTTTTCTCCTAGGAATAACTAGGTAAGGGAATGATTATTTATTTGATAAGAGCACTTTATAAAAAGTGCTTTCATGTAAAAATGGTACCATAGTTAATTGAACTTAGCAGCTAAGTTTACTGTTTTGCTACTTTGTCTCTGCAGCCAGCTAGAACCCGCTGGATAATGTTTCATCTGCCTGATAAATTAAACATGTTGGAACAACACTGTGTTTACTTTTAATTGTAGTACCAAAATCTTTGCATAACTGAGGGTAATTTTCCTGGATATAATGATTCATAGGTCTTAAGATTTGTTTTAAAAAACAAATTTAAAAAAAAAGGAGGGGGAGTACCATTAGACGTTCCTATGCTTCACATAGATGTCTGGCCTCTGATTTTTAAATGGTAGTAGTTCCCTCCTTCCTCTTTCAAATCTTTGCTATTAGTCATGAGTGTAAAATTCTGAACCAGACCAAAGGGCCGTGCCCCTACCTTTTAGTTGTGATTTTTCTTAGGAGATTCTTTTAGAAAAATATTGTTATGCTCACCATCTGAATTGGAGAATTTGGAGCAATGAGAGGAAAAATACTGTGTCTTAAGTCAATGTTGACTTCAGCAGTGTCACAATGGACTGCTAAAGACGACATTGAGAGCAATGGGTGGTGGGGCCTTCAAATGTTGGGATACACGTTTAGCAAAAGCTGCTTGGTTAGTCAACACCAGAGGATCTACGAACTGAGCTGGCCCTACCCAGTCAAAACTTTTACGTACTGTGGAAGGGGATAAAGTCCCTGTTAGTGCACATAAAAAATATGCTAGGGAAAACAATCTGGGTTATTCCTGCCTCAGGCAAAGGCAAACCCATTCATGGGATTGCTTTTGCTCAAGGACCTGAGTGCATTTGGTGGGTAATGTGGGAGGATGGGGAAGTCCAATATGTACCTCAAGGGGATTTAATTTTGGGTGAGAACAGTCAATGAATTAAATTGTATGATGTTAATTGCTATATAACGCTGAGTAAAAAGGCAAAAAGAGATTTCCTAATCTAGCGAAGTATTTTCTAGATAGTACTGCCTTTCTTAAGACGACATTGTACTGGAACCATGCTTCAGTAGCTTGTATTCTCGGGGATTAATTATGCTAGCTGGAAAGGGAAGAGAGGTCTTAAAACTAACAAGCTGGAGAAAGGAACATGACATCAACCTTGGTCTCTACCAAAAGCTTCCTGATCTTTCTGTAAAAGATTGATTCTTTCCGTTACCCATGTTATGCTAAAATGCAGCTTCCCTCCCTGCCCATGACGTGTTTTCTATTGAGGCCATCACTGCTGTGAAAAGTTGAGTCCCCTATTTTGTGTAGAACCTGGCCTCAGCTGCGACCTCTGGCTATTACTGTTGCACAGGTTTGGCGATCTGTCCTGGGTGATGAGCCAAAAAGCAGTTTCATTTTCTGAAATTAAGGGGCAGCTATACATACAGAAAGTCAGCCGGAAGATATTTCCTTTTAAAATGTGAAATGCTGTTGATCAGTTAATTGGTGATATATTACCCGTATTTGTAAGGAAGAGATTTTCGTCCCATGAGGACTTGAAATTCAGCAGGATCTGGGAGCATTGCATCTTTGAAAGAGCATCTCGGTTTCTCTGCATGCACCTTTTACTCTTTGAAAATGCCATTCAAAATCTTGACTATATTTCTTCTGCACCCATGCCGTAGGCTACTGAGCTTTATCATAGAAAAAGCAAGTAGTAGTTAACAGCCAACATTAAAAATTTGCATTTCTTTTTCTTTTCAGGGAGAATAAGTTCTTCTGGCATTTGAAGCTCGTATTTCCTCACTGTCGTGCTGAATACACTTTAAAAGGGTACAGAGCTTTAAAAACAGATTTTTGTAAAGTTTAAATTACTCTGCTGAAATTGAACTGCAAAATATTTTGATCAGTTCTTAATCTATTTCTGTTATACACAGTAAACTCGAATATTATTTTTAGTCTTAATTAAAAGAGCATTTACATTGAAAAAAAAAATACTTAAAGTTGTGTAGTCCTTTCCTCTTTGGAAGCTAGCAGGCTTTTCAAATCAGGCAAAATGTTTGATTGTTACTCCTTTTCTCTATGTAAACAGAGAAGCTGGTGTGTGCGTGATAGCAATATCCCATACACCTAACATACTCTGTTCTCATGGAGCAGACGTTCAGCAAGATTTGCCATCCCGCCTCGCCTGCACACTGGAGCTGACCCTCATATAGGATGAAATGGTTGCATTGTTTGCTTTGTAGGAAAGCCCGCAAGCACATTTTGCAAAGGCCAAAAAATAAGCTTTTGTTGACAAATCTTTCTCCTTTTTTCCTAGCCTGAAGGGGGATGAGAAGTATGCCCTTTTCTACTTCTAGGGCTGTAGGAACAGCATGTTACTGCTGCAGGGTTAGAAACTAGAGATATGCATCTATTTACTCCCTGCATATGCCAGTGAAGTCCCAGTGTTGGAATTGAGATAAAGCTGTTGTTTATTTATGCTGTATTGATACACATTTATGATCCTCCCATAAACTACTCAGTTGTGCCACTGTAGTGTGCAAATACGCAGCTTACTCCAAATGACTCAGATAATAGATTCTTTGTGTACATGATGAACCACGTTTTACATATTTGATTTTTATCTTTGCTGAAAGGGTGCCTGACGATAAAACACTCGCTGATATCCTTAAGCCGTACATTGATCCAGTGGAATCAGATCCTGTAGTTTGTCAAAGGTGTGTATTAAATAACTTTTCTGCCTAGTTCATCTAATGCACTAATAAAAAAGGGAACGGTTCTGAATAAATGGCTTAAACTAGCTGCACTTTCAGCATGCAGATCCGAGTTCCCAGTCACCAGTACATCTTTAATTCCTGTGATGAAAACCATCCTAACATTCACCAACCAGCTAACCCTGGAGTATAGCCACCAAATTTAAACCAGGAAAATATTAAGAAATTGACTTGTGGCATAAAGATCAAATAAAGCAACTGTAATTCTAAAAAATGTAACTATAATTAACCTCAGTGGGGGTGACAGTGAACCTTTTCTTTAGAGTAATTAGAAAAACATACTAGTAATTGCAGCCCTCATTTATAGGAAATACTTAGTATGTGGCAAATTATTGTCTTTATGAAGAAATACATACTGTTGGCTGTTGACATGCAAAAGGTACCCTTCTCTTACAGATGACAGGAAGAAAAGTTGTACATCATTGTTTCTTCATCTCTGTTGCATGTTCTTTTTTTTTTCAGATTAAAAATCTATACAGCGTCTTCTCAGTCAGATGTACAAATTTTAATGAAAATAGAAAACAGGAAACAAAACTCTATCAGGTAAGGTGGTTCTTCAGTTTGTGTGCTTAGTAATTAAAAGTGGCAAAAAAGAAATAATACATTTCTTAGTCTTTAATATTATGAATCAAGATTACATAATCTCTTCAATGAGTAATTACCAGCCATCTTAAAAATTATTCAGCAAAAATGTTATTTCTTTGTCTTTTAATATGTCAACACTGGCATTTCTGTGCAGTTAGTGGGTAGTAAATTCAGCTGACTCATACTTGGACGACTTCAGAAGCTAGGGCACTCACAGCTATGTTGGTGGAATAGTGAGTGTGCCTGTACCTGAGCTGCATCACCAGCAGTCCATGCAAACGTAACAATGCCCACAGCAAAGATAGGTTTGTGTTAATATTAAATTACTGTATTGACCAGCAGAAATATAGATATCCATTCCCTTCTGCAAGTTCCTCTGTGGATATATTAACCTCCCCAAGAGAGTTGAAGTGACAGTTGAGGAGAGCTGTCTTCTTAAATCACTGCAGCAAAAATTATGTGCTTATCAGCATCCAGTCACTGTATTTGAATTAACACATTTTTCTCAAAGTTACTAGCTCATCGCTTTTCATGGTACCATATTTTTGGGTGTGGTCTTTTAAGTCTCCAGAATTCAGAGTTGTGCAGAATTGTTTTCTTTGTGTCCAGAACAGACAATAATCTTGAACTTCAAAATTAAAGAAATAATTTTTCTTGGTATAAATACCATTTTGAACACTCCACCCTGTTGTTATTGTTACTGAAAAGGATATGTATCAGCTTAATATCATAGCTTATTGTGGTTGACCAGTGATTCCTAGTTAGGGTTCTTAAAGTACATTCTTTTCTTCAAATGTAACAAATGTAAATAATATGCTTCCCTAAAGCATGGTATATTATTTCTAAGGAGGGAAAAAAGGTATATTAAAAGATTTTTAGTTGTAACTGAGCTTCCTGTTTGTGCTGTATTTTGCCCAGGACTATTAAAAAATGTGTAATGTACTTAGAAATTCAAGCCCAAACTTTTTGTGGGTTTGATTGATTTTTTTTTTTCTCTTTGAAATCATTGTTTGGAGTATGGTTGTAACTTTTGCCATCAGAGTTGTCAGCTAGAAACCTGGTTTTAAGTGAAATTGAAGATCGCAGAGCCATGGTTCGTATATGCAGGGAGAAGACATGAAAGACCAAAGCTCAATTAGAGTTGAAACTGGCCAGTGTTGTTTCAGATAAGAAGGGCTCTTTAAAGTATGTTAATCGCAAGAGGAGGTCTAAAGAAAACACTGGACCGATACTTGTTGAAGATGGGCATCTGACTAACGAGGATGAAGAAAAACCAGAGGCATTCAACATGTTTTTTTGCCTTGGTCTTTAATAATATTGATAGACCTTGGGCTGCCCCGTCCTCTGAGTCGGAGGACTGTAAGCGTGGGAACAGTGACGTTCCATTCGTGGACACTGAAACTGTAAGGGACCAGCTGTATCAGCTGAATGTTCACAAGTCCATGGGGCCTGACAGAATTCATCCCAGAGTACTGAAGGAGCTAGTGGATGTTACGGCAGGACCCCTCTCAATCATCTACCAAAGGTCTTGGGAGTCTGGGGAGGTCCCTGCTGGCTGGATGTCGTGGTTTAACTCAGCAGGCAGCTAAAAACCACGCAGCCACTTGCTCACTGCCTCCCCCTCCATCCCCCCTCAGTGGGATGGGGGAGAGAAGTGGGGAAAAAAAAGTAGAATTTGAGGGCTGAGATAAAGACAGTTTAATAGGACAGAAAAGGAAGGGAAAAAAAAAAAGATTAAAGAATTAGAATATACAAAACAAGTGATGCACAATGCAGTTGCTCACCACCCACCAACTGATGCCCAGCCAGTTCCCAAGCAGTGGCCCCTGGGCAGCTTTCCTCCCAGTTTATATACTGAGGATGATGTCATATGGTATGGAATATGCCTTTGGCCTGTTTGGGTCAGCTGTCCCGGCTGTGTTTCCTCTCAGGTTCTTGTGCCCCCATAGCCTGCTCGCTGGTGGGGTGGTGTGAGAAGCAGAAAAGGCCTTGACTTAGTGTAAACACTACTTAGCAACAACTTAAACATGTGTGTGTTATCAGCATTAGTCTCATACTAAATCTGAAATGGAGCACTATACCAGCTACTAGGAAGAAAATTAACTCTATCCCAGCCAAAACCAGGACACTGGAAGCTAGCCATTGTTAATCCAATTTACAAGAAAGGTGTGAGGAAAGACCAAGGGAACTACAGACCTGTTAGTCTAACCTCAGTTCCTGGAAAAATTATGGAGATTATACTGAGTACTGTTGAAAGGCATTTAAAGAATAATGCAATCATCAGGCACAGTCAACATGGGTTCACAAATGGAAAGTCCCGTTTAACTAATTTGATATCCTTCTGTGTTAAGGTCATGCACCTAGTGGATGAAGGCAAGGTGGTGGATGTAGGTTTTTGTGGATTTTAGTACAGCTTTTGATACTGTCCCTCACAGCATCCTTCTAGACAAGTTGCCCAACTGTGGGATGCATGTGCACTGGGTGAAAAACTGGCTGAAGGGCAGAGCTCAAAGAGTTGTAGTGAATGGGGCTACATGTGGCTGGCAGCCTGTCACCAGCGGTGTTCCTCAGGTCTAGGGCCAGTTCTGTTCAATACGTTTATCAATGATCTGGAGGCAGGAGTTGAATGTACCATTAGCAAGTTTGCTGATGATACCAAACTGGGAGGTGCTGTTGACTCTCTGGAGGGACAAGAGGCCTGGAGGGGGGATCTAGATAGATTGGAGCATGGGGGGCTATGATGAATGGGATGAAATTAACAAGTCGAAATGCAGCATTCTGCACCTAGGACGGAGTAATGCTAGGCACAAGTATAAACGGGGAGAGGAGTGGCTGGAGAGCAGCCCTGCAGAAAGGGATCTGGGGGTGCTGGTCAGCAGCAGCTCAACAGGAGTCAGCAGTGTGTGCCCTGGGAGCCAAGAGGGCAAACCCCATCCTGGGGTGCATCAAACACAGCATGACCAGCCAGTCAAAAGAGGAGATTATCCCGCTGTATTCCGCATTGGTGTGGCCTCACCTCGAATACTGTGTGCAGTTCTGGGCCCCACAATTTAAGAAGGATGTGAAGGTCCTTGAATGCATCCAAAGGAGGGCAACAAAGCTGGTCAGAGGGCTGGAAGGAATGTCCTTTGAGAAGTGGCTAAGGACTATTGGGCTTGTCTAGTTTGGAGAAAAGGAGGCTAAGGGGCAACTTCATTGCTCTCTACAGCTTCCTGAGGAGGGGAAGTGGAGAGGGAGCTGCTGATGTGTTCTCCCTGGTGTCCAGTGATAGGACATGTGGGAATGGTTCAAAGCCGCACCAGGAGAAGTTTAGACTGGTCATTAGGAAGCATTTCTTTACTGAGAGGGTGGTCAGCCACTGGAACATGCTTCCTAGAGAGGTAGTCGATGCCCAAAGCCTGTCAGTGCTAAAGAGGCATTTGGATAATGCCCTTAATAACATGCTTTAACTTGGTCAGCCCTGAACTGGTCAAGCAGTTGGACTAGATGATCACTGTAGGTCCCTTCCAACTGAAATAGTCTATTCTATTCCTGGACCACTGGGTGGGGAGTGTGGGTGGAAGTCCAAGGTGAGGCTGGTCCAGGTAGTTAAGACCTCCTGGTGCTCTCTGATTCTAGCAGTAGGGATTAAACAGACATTTACACAGATTTCTGAAAGACAGATGTCTGGACTGATTTCCATTTAGTTCAAGAATAGCCAAATTTTGGGTGTTTAGGGGGAAAATTTAGAACTACTGGTATTGTGAACTACTCTGGAAAGTTAATTGCAGAAGCACCTGGGCAGATGAAGTTTTCTCAGTTCTCTGTCTTTCTACTCTATTTCCCAGTGCTTCATGAAGGGCTATTCAGCGCAGGCACTTTAGCTATACAGGTTGTATATACTGTTACACCCAAGTAAAGAAGCCCTTCTAGAGCTCAGCTCCAGGAAATGAATCAGAAACAATTTCCCATTTTTTTTAATATTTTTAGCAGGCTCTTCTGCTCATTTTTTAATAGTGGTATTTAGGACAAGTTCCCAGAACATGAACAACCTCTGTCCCCTTCTCAAGTAATTAACTCAAGTTAATGCAGCAAAAATTGAAAATGCATTCAGTATGTTACTGCCATACATCTTCTTGCATGACTGATGGAAGTGATTGGAAAGGCAGTATTCAAGCAATGATCTTGAATAGTCATTTGTATTTTAAAAATAAAGTAATTTATACACAGGTGGGTTTTTCCCTGGTATTTTAGTGCTTGGTTTTTCGTACTTCCTTTTTTAGAAAAGAAGAAAAAATTGATTTTGTAATGGCAGGTAAAGTTCACCTTTTAATCTTTTGAAGTAGAGTATGGAAGTTGCATGGGTGGCTGGGGAAAGAACCAATTTAATATCAAAGTGGACTATCTTTTGTGCTCATCCATTTCTTTTGTTACTTAACCATTTTCCTCTCCTGAAATCTGCATAATGCTTCCTTATCTTACAGATTTGTTGAGAGAATTCTTCTTCATGAAGTTAAATTAAATTAACTTAAATATCCTTAAGTTTGAGTCTCATCTGTATGCCCCGAATCAGCTATGTTGGCTGATAACGAAGTCGCAGTAATTGGTATTTATCCCACTTAGTGAATGTAAAGTTTAAAAAGAACTGTAGAAAGTTAAAATAGAAAAGTGTTTTGACTTGAGAAATGCATTTCCTCACTTGGAAATTATGTGAATCTGTTCATATAAGTTGGTGGAGCAGGCCCAGCTGTGGCAGTGCAGGCAGGTCAAGGAAGCAGCATATTGAAAGAAAATTCCTCTTCTGAAAGGAAACAACAAAGTTTGTTTGAAATGATGGGGCTGCTATGTCAGCAGGAAAGCATCTTCTGTCGACATAAGCTGTGTCTCTGCCAGCAAGCACTCTCAGCGCAGCATAGTTGTTGTGACAAAGGCTCTATGAGGGAATTTAAATTTTTACTGTAGTTGCATTACAGTTAAGTAAGAGAGAATTTAGTCTAATTTCTTCTCCTTTTGGCTCCCCCCCCCGTTAAATTAATTTGAGGTTTATGGCTCTCATTCTATAAATCAATATCTGGAATTGCAGTGAAAGTACTTGCAATTGAAACGAGACCAGCTTGCTGCTTAGTGATGTTCGTTATAGAACAAAAGCTGAGCACAGACAGAGCTCTCTCACATTTCTTTATCCACATTTCTTTAACACTGGGGAGCTGTAAACTGCTGGTTTGTGTAGCCTTGAGTGCCACTGTCAGCTCAGAGTAATTTCTCATCCTGCACCACCTCATTCTGTGTGATTTTAGGCTGTGTGTTCTGTATGGCAAAATCCTCTTCCGTCACTCTGGGCAGACTGGAGTAGTAGGATTGGTGTAGTCTACTAATACATGCAAGTCTACATGAATGTTGTGTTATCCAAAACATCCCCAGTGCCCACCAGAAAAATTCCTTCTCCACAACCACTGGATACTAGAAAGGCTGTAAATATATGTTGTTGAATCAGATGTTGTTTTTAGGCTTAGTAAAACCTTTTGAAAAAAATACTTTTCATAGTTACAATTACATGTTATTGAGGAAGTGCAATGGTGTTTCAGAGAACATCTAAGCAGGATTATTATGGGTTTTAAAATGTTAGTCTTCTAGTTTTAAGTATGTTACAGAAGGATTTCAGTATTTCCTGCAATTGTTTATGAAACAGGAGTTTGTGGTTTAGTTTTGGCTGTTTTCTGTGTTTCATAGCAAATGGCCCTTTTAGTTTGAAGGTCCTTTGCAGAATGCTTTGAATTTTTTGGTTTTTCTTTTTTCTTTCTCCAGAAGTATAAATTGGCCATGTAGTACAGATTTCTGCTTCCTCACAAGAGTTCTGCTGAGCTTCAGAAAGCAACTGGATAAATCCACTGGTGTGCAGATATCATGGATAGCTGCCAAACAACATGGTGCTTGCTTTCTTCTTGCTACATGGCTTTTATCATCAGTGGTGATAGTTCTTACAGAACTTTGTGATAAGCTCTTATTTCTGTCTTCTCTAAACCCAGCTTTTTAAGAATTGCCTTCAGTATGAATTGGTAGCACTCCACAATTACTTGGAGTAACCTAAAGCATAATCTGTCTTCATGTCTTCTCCTCCCTCCCTGTCACCTAATGCTCTAGAACACTGTAACTGCTACGCCACTTGATGGTCTTCTCATTAACTGCATTTACTTTATAAGGAAACTTATGAAGGAGGTTTTGAAAAACGAGTGTTACACAACCCTCTTCTTCCTTTAAAACCTTGGTTTGGAAAAAATCTGCATTTGAATAGGTTATAATAGTTTTCCGTTTGGTGGTGCTTGCCTCTATCACCTGTTATGCAATATTTAGTTGGTGGTTGGTGTCCATTCTCTCCTCAGCTGTAACTATTCCAAGAAAGGTTTAACTGCTGGCCTCTTGGATGATTTTTACAGTCTACATTCTTTTATAAAGTAGTCTTTTCTTTCTTCAGGATAAATTAGTGTCCTGACTGTCTTCAGTCCTTTTTCTGGGATGCCTTCAAAGTGACTTCATATGGTAAGAGTATTGCTTTTTCCACTAAGGAAAGGAAAGGTGCAGCTGCCAAATTATACAATCTGGTTTGGGAAATACACCTTCTTATTTTCCTGAGAATTGCCTTATTAGGCTTTGTGTAACAACAAAAAAAACCCAAAACAACAAACCAACCCCCCCAAAAAAAGAATTCCTAAATCCAGCAGACCCTTAGTATTTGCTACAAGTAAGTTAATGGTCAGAGTTATTGTTTTTTTCACAACTACAGATATTTAATGAAAAAGTTATTTACTCATCCTTATCATGTAAGATGATCCTATTTCTAGATGAGAAATAACTGCAACAGACTTGTCTTACAGCAGATATTTTAATCTACTTAAGAATCTATTTAAGAATAAGTTATTATAGAAGACTTTTGGGGATTTGAAAATATCAGTAGCACTGATAGAATATTTACGTGCTTGGAAAATGTAGTCTGGTGGGCCTTAGCTTTGCAAAGCCCACTGCTTTCAGTGGACCATATCCTTCAAGGAACTGGAGTACAGAGCAGTACCAGACTGTATCCTGTAGCTTTCCTGTTGTAAAACTGCCATGCCATACAGGGATGCATTTAGAATCAATTGTAGCATTGTTTTTTATATCGGTAGTACTGGTGCAGCTCATGCTTCAATTAGTCAGCCAAAAATACCAAAAGCATTTTTGTACCAGTTCCAACATCAAGGGGCTTCTTACTTTCTGTGGTGACATTGGCTGGTGCACATGAGAATACTGGCATGTTTGCCTCTTAATTCTTGTGGATCACGGGGAAGAAAATCTGCTAAACAAGTATCAGAGGTTCTTCTCTACTAAATGCCATTGCTTTATAGTGGTGAACACTTAAGTTTGCTTTAACTGATCCAATGCAGTTGCTTCCCAGAAGGCTGGATGATGTTAGTAATTTTGGAACACTTGCCTGTCTCAAGATCAGCTGGCAGAAATGAGAGTTATTTCCTTGGATGACTGAGTTCTGTGCTCAAAGAGAATTTTCTTTTGTACTCTATTGTTTTTAAATAACTAAGGGTTAGATCACATTAGTAGGTTGCAGTAGTCACAGTAGGCTTAGGAAGAAGTAAGTTTTTTGCTTTAGTGTGTGCCAGTATGCCAACAGACTTTTAGAAAATCATCTTGGAATTCAAAGAGTAATATAAATGTAATGGAACTAAATATTTATAAAAGTAGTATTTATATTGGATTATTTATTTTCCTGTCATTAAAAATGTCTATTAGATATCTGTTTTGCAGTGATTTTAAGCTTATCAAAACCTGTTGTATTTAAATATGTTCCAGATAGCCTCAAGTATTGATAGAGTTAGTGTTTTCCTTAATTTTTCATACCATCTTCCTAGGGCACTTCCTTCTGCATTATCATTTGTTAATAGCTTCATGTAAAACCAACAGAGCTTGTAGTCTTTGCTTTCTGCTTTTCATATATAAATGAGTTGCTTTAAAAAGTCACTGCTATTAGTGCGGTGCATGGATCAGTTCTTTTTATCATCATATTACAACCTCATTTCAAAAATACTACTTCATCTAGCAAAACAAATGTGCTAGAATTGGCACATGTCAAGCATTATTTCCTCCTCTGCATTTTCTGCAAATGTTGAAAAGTGTGGGGTGGTTTACGTAAGATTCTCTAGTCTTACTTAGGAAGCAATTCCTTTTCCCATTTGTGTAGTACGTGGTATACATGAGACAGGAATTAAGGATACAAATCCCTGGCTGAACTGCTGGCCTTGGCATGAGTTGGAACAGACCCCAAGCTGGCTTTAACCTGTGCCAGCAGAAGATTGACAGTAGAATTCATTACTCCTCTCTGGCTTGCAGCAGCTGGCACAAAAGCAGCTCTGCCAGCTTTACAAAAGCAGGGAGCTAGCTTACAATAGTCATTCTTCACTGCACAACTGTAGTCAGGCTCTGGCGACTTTGTACTGTTCAAGGGGAAATGGAATTTGGTCTGTAGTCTGTTTCTTAAACACAGTGCTCCTGTGTATTAATACTTGCTGCTGTTTTTTCCCAGAGTGTTGGGTTTTGTTTTGTAGGGTTTTTTTATTAAAACTTCAGCTTTTCCTACTGAATACTTTGTTACGTTTTCTTGTAGGTCATTTCAGGCTTTCTAGTTTTGTTATTGCAGCCATTTCAGTGTCATTTTTCACATGCTCCTTTATCTGAACATCAGTCTCTCTGCTGACAAAAGCAATGCAGAGCAACAGATGCCAGGATACACAGCTTTTACTGTAAAAAATAGTCACTTTTTCTTTCTATCTACTTACGTTTTTCATTGAAATCCTGTATTACACAACATAGATGGAAAGCAGAAAACTAGTCATTGCTGAGTATAAGAAGTGTGTATTGTCTGAATCTGTAGCATGCATAGCTAAATGTTTATGATGTCTGACTACAATTACTTGACCTTTGAGAAGATTTTGGGGATGGTTCCAAAAAAACACAGAATTTATCCATCTTACTATCTTGAGCAATCATTCATTTTTTTTCTTGAAAGGGATTCCTTTATGAACCAGTAGGCGCCTGTTTTTTAAAGTAACAATCCAGCGTTTTGTAACCCATGCTGAATTCTTTTGGATTAACTGTTTTATAATTAATGGTATTGCATTAGGGTTTCTGGAGTGTCCCAGCTAGAGAGTCGCTGATTGAGACATCTACTGCACAAAGATATATTTGAAATTATAGTCTCTGCTCCAAAATTTTGCTGTCTATATTGCAGCAAGTTAGATCCAGACCTCTTATGGAAGAGGTGTATGTAAGTAAAGAGGTGGAGGATGAGGTAACAATAAAAGTGTTAGTGTTGGCTTCAGCCAGTGGTTTGTCCTGTCTAATCATCTAGTGGTGGTCTGTAAGCACCACAGGCAGACCTGAAGACCTTCAGACCCTTCGTGCTTGCAAAGCAGGTAGGCAGACCCCAAATTCTAAAACATGAAGAAAACTGTAGCCTCTTTTTTGCATTGTAACTGGGTTTGAAGTGTGGGAGCAGCATACTCAGCATATGCAAAGGCAGATTTTCTCTCCTTTCTTTGAGGAAATGGGCATCTAGGAAAAGCTGTTTAAAGAAAAATTCTTGCAGTTTGCTGCAGCCCACTATCTCTACTAGGGAGTAAAGAGGAACTTGCCTGTATGTGTGTACTATGTAACATAGGCATAGTATGGAAAATGCCTTCATGGAAGTCCGTGTACTGCGTAGCGTGCACATATAAGAGTAGACTTGAAGGCAAGAAGACAGGCCATGAAGTCCAAGAAAAGATTGCATTTGGAAAAACCCGTTGAATAATCTGTTGCCCCTTGGCTGGGGGAAGGAGCTGGTAAAAATGAGCTGTAGAGCAAAAATAATGTTCAAACCATTTGTCCTATTCCAGTCTAGCATAAGTGTTGTGAGATGTATCAAGGGGTTTAATTCAACTGTATCTGTCAGGGTTGCTGTTAAAATATTTTTCAGAAAGAAAAAGAGGATTTGCTGCTCGTTTCTTGGAAGAAAAAGACACAGTGAGATGCTGACTGAAAGTTAGCTGAGTTTCTCAGTTTTGGGCACCAGGCAGCACAGGGAGGCTGGAGTAAGAGGCTTCTAGGAGCAAAGACACAAACTTCTTTGTGGGCAGTTGAAGTGATAGGCTGAACTTGGAAGCTGCAGCACTGTGAAACATGGCAGCATAGGCGTCAGGGTTTTCACAAAGGCGGTGAAAGAGGTGTGGGTTGACCCTGGCTGGACGCCAGGTGCCCACCAAAGCCGTTCTATCACTCCCCCTCCTCAGCTGGACAGGGGAGA
>JAVJGG010000090.1:17147678-17157803 GCA_035590195.1 Aviceda cuculoides | reverse complement strand
AGGGGAATCTCTGCTCCGGCGCCTGGAGCATCTCCTCCCCTCCTTCTGCACTGACCTGGGGGTCTGCAGGGCTGGTTTTTTTACATGTTCTCACTCCTCTTGCAGCTGCAGTTTCTGTGCCACAGTAACTTTTTTTTCCCTTCTTAAATCTGTTATCCCAGAGGTGCTACCACTGTCACTGACTGGCTCGGCCTTGGCCAGCGGCGGATCCTTCTTGGAGCCGGCTGGCATTGGCTCTGTCGGACACAGGGAAAGCTTCCAGCAGCTTTTTACAGAAGCCACCCCTGTAGCCCCCCCTCCCCCCCCCTTACCAAAACCTTGCTGTGCAAACCCAATACAAGAGGAAAACCTCTTCATGTTCCAGTCAGCAAGGAGAAAACCTGTTATTTCCTCCTGATGCTGCCAAAGGGGAATCCCTCTGTTTTTTCTCTTTCTTGACGGAAATGAGCTAGGGCTGATTGTTTCAACCTCGCCAAGGAGGGAATTGACCTTACTGCTTGTTTGCCAAGAAAATAATTTGTTTTCTTTATTTCATAGCTTTTCCTTTTCATGGTAAAGCATTAGTAACCCCTTAATGGAAGGTTTATGGCACTCTGATTCCCAAGCAAATAAGTATAAATTTGTGGCTATGTTTCCACCGTTTAGTACAGAGTGTTAGAGGTATTCAGGCTATCTCCGTATGAGCTAAATTTGGAAGTTAGAATTTGCTATCTAGGGATCCGAAATTACAGAAGTATCAATCCTTCCTGGTCCTGAAGTGGAAGTTCACTAGATTAACCTAAGTGTAATAAAAAAAGTATTGCTAGTTTACGAAGACTGATTTCTCATCAGTTTTGTATTTCTGTTTATTTTATCAGTGCACTGCTTACTTATGTTAATTTGCCAAATGAGATTTTAGTTTTCTGAAATTGGTGTATTAAGAGTTTTTCATTGCATCCTTTGGTATTCCTTGGTACACCACCCACCTGTAAAATTATTTACAGTAATGTAAATACAGTTTCATGAGGCTGTGTAGCAGAACACTGTAATTAAAGTGGACTTCTGAATTTCGCTTTTTTCCCATGATCATGCCAGTATCTTATTAATGGGTACAAGTTACATCTTTTGACTTCCTTGTATTTTGGGGGAACCACCCACAGCTTTTACGTGTACTAAAGATGCCACTAATATCTTTTCAGTTTTTGAAACTTCAGGCATTCATCTTCAGTAGTCAACCCCCTCTCTTTTTAATAACTATTCCTTTGTGCAGTTTCATATTCCCTTTAGGCCTTCTGGCTATCATTAAGTCATAAGGCTGTTTCGGTTTTTTACATCAGTCATATAGTAGCCTTACATGATTGTGGTATACCCTTTTTCGGTATGTCTGCTCTATACCACTTAAAGATTTGTAAATCTTGAGCTTTTGAGCAGTTTGTAAAACTGCCTGGCTTCGCAAAGTAAGTAATTCCTGCACGTGTAAAGGACTATTGCCGTGAAGCGCTTGAATTATAGCATCTTTACTTGCTGCTGGATTTTGTTAGTTCTTTTCATTATGTCTTATGAGATGGGGAAAGTATTTGCTTTCTTGAAATTCAGTATCACTTTACTGCAGTGTTCTTTGAACCAAATTCTACCAAATCCAAGAATCTGACATTTGCTAGTTTCACATTTTCCTTCTGTTTTGTTGTACTTTCTCCCATAACTAAAAGATGCAGAATGGTTTGTACTTCAGTTAGCCTTTAGATCATTATTGTGCATCCTGAATCCTTTTACCACATCACCCGTAATGCTCAGCCTACTAAATTGTTGCAGCAGATGCCTTATCTACTTTATGGGTTTTGCCATCAATTGATATATTTTTCCATGGTTGTCATTAAACAGCTTTTACTATGTTTTTCTCTTTGTGCAATCGCCTCATTCTCAAGAGGTTTAAACAGGGACAGCCTTTGTGCTTCTATGGTGACATACTTGTAGTCTTACTTTGCTTATCTCTTCTTTCCATTAACTATTTTGTATGTTTTCTGGGGCAAAAGTGAACAAACCATTAAATCTTTCTGGACATCTACCATTGTGCCAAATTATTTAGGTGTCAGTTGGTGTTCCCGCTGTCTTCACCTGGGTGTTACTTTCTTCCAGGATGTTCTGACTCTCTGGAATATGTTTGTGAGAAGAGGGTTTTTGTGGTTTGGGGTTTGGTGTTAATTTTTTTTATTTTGTTTTTTTTTTCCTTCCCCATTTTATACTTTAGTTTTCAGCTGTTCTTAGATTTCCATAGTGGAAGGGCCTCTTACAGCCCATAAAAGAGAGGAGACAGCAGATTGTTGCAGCTTGTCTTAATACACTCTTTGAAGATGATCTGTGGCTGAAACACGGCAAGGAAAAGGAAGAGCTTCATGGATTTCTTGTTAATATGGAAGTGCCTTTATGGATTCTGTATATGTAGGGATAGTTACAAGATGGTGATAATGTCTGAGATGCTTTTCTGGTATGCTGGCAACTTTTCTTCCTGTGCTTTTTCACTTGGTTCCTAGCAGGACTTGTGGGCCAACTGGTTGATAAGAGAAGGTTTCTTGCCCTCATTTTTCAGAAAAAGGACATCTGTTATGGACATGTTACTTAAGATAGGGATCTGACTTGGCAAGGAATTAGCCAGGCATCTGGTCTGTATTGGTATAGTTTGAGCTATACAGGTATCGACAGTATGGAGGAGAGGTTAGTGAGCATTTGTTGAGGCAAATTATGGAGGTCCTAGACTGGGAGAAAAACCGTAGACAGAGAGTGGAAGGAGGAGCTACCAGGTTTTAAAATACTTGTGTAAACTGTAGTATAATTTTTTTTCATATTAAAATATCAACTTGAACTTGGTTCCCGTCCCCCTTCCTTAAAAGAGTGTTCAAGCAGAGTAGTCTTTCATATTGTTCCACTGTTCGTAAGAATTAGTTATAAAGGAAGTGTTATGGCAAGTAATTTCCTTTTTTTTGTTTCTAAGGTCTCTGCTTTTTTGCTCGTTTAATTTTCTAATTTTTTTTCACACATATGGACTAACAAAATTCACTGTTGTGCAGATTTTTGGAATGTCAGAATTCTAGTGACAAAGTTGAATATAAAAATTGTGCATTGTTTCATTATATTGTGTTTACTTTCTGCCATACGACTTTTCGTTTTATACCTAATTCAAGAGTGCATTTCACTACTTCCATATTCACCAAATCATAACCACACGAAGAGGTTATTCACCACTTAGGAATGAAAGTCCATCTGTTAGTTATTATCTTTGCTGTGCTGCAGCACTTCAGAATGAGTGCTTGGGAGAGACTTTAAATGCTGTACCCAGTCTTTGCTCTCTTCTAGGCAAATGCAGAAATGCTACCCTCTTTTGTTGGGGTGGGGGGTGAAATCGTCATTCTTCCCATAAGTTAACAGAAGTTTGATTGTGGATTTTTAGAATTAGGCCCAAAATAGATAGCATGATTTATGGTATCTGAATTACGCCAAGTAAATACCTCGATGTTTCCACTCAGTTCTAGGAAGAAAAATCATCTTTGTTTAAAATATGCGCAAGCGTTTTAGTTGATCTCTCTCACAGGAAAATTATGAACGTCATTATACAACTATGCATTTTAGTAATATTTACAATTATTTAGATGGTTAAAACTTGTTCTCTTTTCAGTGTCTAGAAGTCAAAATTAAAGAAATAAGATGGTTACAATTTATCTTTAATTACAGATTGCAGATTTTTCTTTATTATTATTAAAATCAAAGTTCCTGTAGATGACATTCAGGAAAACCTGATCAGCAGGGAATTTCCTGCTGTCTGAATTCGTGGAGACAAGTTACGCCACTGCGATGATAGCCACAGGCTCCATTTGAGGGGAGCTTGTTGTGATGCAGTGACCTAATACGGCATTCCTGCCTGTGGGAGACAGATTAGGAGTCTGAATTGTTGAATTCCTGGAAGGTGGTGGAATAACTATAGATAGTGAAACTAGCCTTTGCAGAAACTCATAGATCCTATCAGAAATGCAGAGCCACATTAATTTCAGCGTTTTGTGAAAGGTAACAAAGCCATTTGTAGAACGAATGTAACAGATTATATGGGAACTGATGTGGGACTGCTGAATCTTGTTAAATTTTCTCAATTGTCACAATTTTTGTAGGCTTTTAAACTGCCTGCTGGCAGGCAAATTTTATTTAATTTTTGTCCTTTAAAAAGCAGTTATTGTTATTTCATTCCAGCTAAAATCAAAAGCTGTTGTCTGCCAAGATTGTCTCTTTGTGGTCCTTATAAATGGAGTTGTCTTGTTAAGAAGAAATCCAGGCCTATTTCTTGTTCTGTGACATGGGCATAAAGCCTTGCTTGGGGCAAGAAAATAATCAGGAAAGTGTATTATTAGATGGTTGGTGTTGGACAAGGAGGCTGAGGGAGTGTATGGAAGGGAGAGAGAAAATATGTGGGAAGTAAATACCAGGGAAGAAAGAAGATTGAGAGAGAAGGGTGCAAAGAGAAGTCCCACTGAATACAGGGATCAGGAAGCGGTAATGCAGACAACATGTATGGACCTTGCAGTGGGACAAAAGAGAAAGCAGGGGGAGGGTTTAAAAGAAGGATGTGAAGATGGGGTGTTAAGGCAATGGTTCTGTCAGGGTGGACAGTTCATTTGGAGCCAGGCTTATCTTCAAATCCATCCTGTCATGACGGGCTGAAGGAGCTTGTTTAGGATCACAGGCTCAATTAAGTTGGTTCCTGCAACTGGGCCTGGAGCATGGAAGAGTCCGACTGAAAGGACAGACTTACTCTGGTTGTCATTCATCTTACTGGGTTATCACTTGAAATGCACAGTGAAGGAAGAGTCTGAAGAAGGTTGCAGCTAGTTATGGGTTCTTATCGAGCAGGCTACGCAGTCCCAGTGATACAGGACAAGTAGCTAAAAATGGTGGTAAAAGAATATCTGGTAATATCTGATTACCAGGTTCTCCCTGCTCCATCTCGTACCTGTGATGAGACAACTTCCCTGCAAGTACATGGGAGGACCTGCATTCCAGTGTTACCCTGCATCCTTAGCTCATCCGGGTGCATAATCAGTACAGGAAGTTACAAGAGTTGTAAAAACACCATCTCATTTCATTTTT
Source organism: Aviceda cuculoides (assembly GCA_035590195.1). Classification (NCBI taxonomy): domain Eukaryota; kingdom Metazoa; phylum Chordata; class Aves; order Accipitriformes; family Accipitridae; genus Aviceda; species Aviceda cuculoides. Next base: position 17,152,694 of record JAVJGG010000090.1, on the reverse strand, counting down.
CTCCAAACGAGTCTAGCCTTTTCATAAGTAAAAATTGAAATTGTGTGTGTATATAGGCTTATGGAAAAGCCTTGCAGGGCAGCCTTCTACTGCTCATAGGTGTGTTGTTCACCCTCTGATGTACGACTTTGTTCTGGTTCTGGGATAAAATTGGAAAGGTTTTTATCACGACAAGGTCTTTCAGAGAAAACCTGAAAAATCAGTCTTGCTCAGGAGCCATCCTTTATTAGACTTTGGAATTGAGTGACAAGTATTCGTTTCCTTTTGAGGTCTTTTAAGCATGCACAGTCAAGGAAGAGGTTGTCAGGTGGATTAGCAGAAAACCTCAACTTGCACTTGTGTATAAAGTAGGGAATGTGGTAGACTGAGGTCTTTTGGATAGTGTAGACAATAACAGCAAAGTTTAAAAAAGAGAAGTATTAAGCTCCTTTGTTATATTCTCCCTGAAGTTTACAGCCCACATTATGCACTAAAAATTTAGATATTTTCTCTGTCACTGTCAACCAATAAAATTTACTTTAAAAACAAAAAAAGATAAAGCTCTGCCTTGGTGATCTAACACTTCAGTAATTTACTATCATAAAGTAGTTTTAAGTACAAATGTTTTATCTTATGCCAAGCTGGATGCTAAAGATGTTTTGTCTAAAACATGAGATAATGGAAACTGTATTGTGGCATGTGAATTACTTTAGCCTCTTGGTGGTAAATGTTTGCTTAACCAGAAAAGAATGTGTTGAGGTCCTTGCCAAAGGAAAGGTATTGCCATACTTTGCATTTAGAGTACTGTAAATAAAGCAGTAAATATGTTTCTGTTCATGTGTGTTAATCCATAAGTTATGAATGCATTCATTCAATAAGAAATGTAATATACTGTTATCCCTTTTAGAGGATTTCAGTAAGAAGAGGTCATAATTACTTTGGGTTGAGAGAAACATGAAACCAAATATTTTCATGATGATTGAAGTTGAATATGAGAGAGAAATAGTTTTTGCTTAAACTTAAGTTTCCCTTAAATCCCAAGAACTCAAATCCTGTTTTACCTTCAATATTATTCTTGTGTGCTCACTCCTCTGATGTACTGTTCTTAATCACACATTACTGTAAATCATAAAGTATATCATTTCCTTCACCCATCCGCTGTTGTTTTTGGCAAAAGAAAACCCAACTGCATAATATGTTAATGATCAGAGGAGGTAAAGCAGCTATGGGAGGTACTCCACTTACTGCCTACAGTTTATTTTGGTTTTGAACTTCATTTGCCTTTAACTGATACAATAGTTTAGTAGTAATTTAATAATGCTGATTACAGAAAGAATTGCATAACTCAGATTGCAGTGTAATAATATCAGAGCATCTGTTGGATGCCACAGTTACAGCAAGCGAAAGCAACAGGGTTTCTCTTCAGAGGGCTTTGAAATATCCCTTCCTTTCTCCAAAATCCCATGTCAAGGTTTCCAGTTAGAGAGTTGGGAGAGAATATTACAGTTCTAGGAGATAGCTGTGGAGAAGATGTTCAGTTTACTTCTTATTACTGTGGCATCATTTGTTAAGTACCTGGCTTCACCCTCCAGGGTGAAGAGGAGCCCTTTTCTGGGAAGGGACTGCACATCCAAGTCATGCGCCTCTTGTAGCACACATATATGTGGAGATTTCTACAGGGAGTTTCTTGCAGATGGTGCTGTAAGCAGAGATTTGCTTAGGCATAAATGGGGATATTGTACCATCTCTTAGAAATTATTGCCCCAATGTTCTGGGTATCAGAGCCCACCCTTCTACAAAAACAGAGTTCTAAGTGCTTCCGATATATCTTTGCTTTAGTAGTTGTTCAGATATGCGTTCTATTTCATCTTCCCAGTACTTCACTGATAATTCATAAGCAAACATGTTAAATAAGGTACACTACTAACTGTGTAAATTAAACCTGTAGTGTTAAAGCCCATAAGTAGAACATTAAGTGTTATTTTTAATTTAGAATCTGATTTTGGCAAATATATCCATTTTGATAACCCTATGTCCATATTCAATCTTGGTAAAGATATTCATTAAGAACTCATAAAACATTTATTTGACTTTGATTCTCCTCTTGTTCTTATGTTTAGATGTTAGGATCGTTTAAAAAAAGATATAACGTTGATAGTAAGACTGGATATGTAATTCGAATCATAAGATAGTTCTTCTGAACATCATAGCATCTGAAAATCCTGTGAATTGCCCAGAAGCGTCACCCCTCCCTGCCTCCAAGTGTACATTATATGTGTGGTAGTATTAAAATCAAAAATAAATTTGTGTTACTTTTAAGGTACAATGAACTGGATGCCAGTAGAAGCCTCCTAGACAATTTGAAAGGCAAAGTAATAATTGAGTATCCAACATTATTTGTGGTCTTGAAAACATTGAAGAGTGACATGGTGGTTCTTGGCCAAGGTAAGCATATATTTATTTCCTGCTATGCTATACTTAGATATTTTAGTTAAATAGACAATAATTAAGGATATTCCTATTAATAATGCCAGGAATATGCAGTATGTCTTGTATTTCCCTCTGAATCTAAAAGATTGCTATGAAAAAAGCTGTTGTGAATGCTCTGATGGCTTACATCCATAAGCCGTATTGTACGCATTTTTCCTAACTTTGTTTATGGGTGCTTGATTCCTTTTTTGTATATTTTTAGACACTAAGGTAGAAGACTTTTCAGACTTGGGCTAAGTTTTGTACATAGCGAAGTTTGACAGAGTTGGTTATTTCTAGAAAGTCAAAGCTGTCTGGGGAAGATGAATTTTAAGTAAGCCTGCTAATCATACAAAGGAATCATTCTCCTTTATTTCCTAGTCTAACTCCTAACATTGGATAGATAATTCTGAATTACAGAATAGTTATTGGAAATCGTAATGGCAAAGTAGCTTTTCGGGTGGGTTAAAAGGACAATGTTATTTTTCGAAAAGTACTTAGTTGAGGGAGAACTTTAATCTTGGAGTTAACTTACAGGAGAGTCCAGGTCTAGCAGGAATTTGTATTCTAGTTTTGAAGTTAATTTCCATCTTCCGTCTTTCTCCCCAGTATAAAGGCTTCAAGTCCCACCTTCACTTTCTGCAGCTGCTGATACAGGGAATCAGTTCCCTTGTCTCGTAGTCCCCCAGCTAGTCACCTTAGTTACGAAATTCCATACTTTTCAGTGATGGGCCAGTCTGTAATTTTTACAGATTCTGAGGAAAAGCTTTGAAATATGTTTACAATGGTTATTTCCCTGTGCCAACTCGATCACGGCTCTATATGTATATAATTTGACTGAATAAATCTGAGACTGAGAATATTGTACCAGCGATATCAAACTACCATCGATCTTGGCTGTGCTGGCTGGATGACACTAAGTGACCCATTGGAGCAACCCGCTCTCAAAGAAATGGCATGCAAACATTTCTTGTGCTGTGCACTGCAGGAGCTCCTGAGGGTGAGGCACCATGCCAGGGGTTAAGGTAGGGGTCTCGTCTGGGCAACTAGGTCCACTGATATGCACCCTGGGAGTGCACATACATAGACTGGAGTACAAGGAAACTAGGTGCTTTCAGTTTATCCATTATTTATTGATCTAGGTCCCTTGCTTTTCAGTAGTCAGCCCTACCCCTATCATTTAGATGTCAGGAGGGAATTAAAATTGGTTGACTCATAAATTTAATCTGAATAGGGTGGTCGTCATTGTCTCCTGAGCTAGTAGAGAGGTTGTCCTTGTAACAGTATAGATTCAAGTAAGTGTTGATTGAACAACTATGTTTTGAGGTTGTGCTGCTGCAGCAACTACCTGATTCTGTAAAAGGCAGAGTAGAAGGTCAAAGGGAAGAGAGAGATGGTAATAGCTGAGGAAGTGCCAACCGCTCTGTCACAGGGCAGTGCAAGTGTGTATCTTCAAGATGGTAACCTTCTTCTTGCTGCAGGGATCATTTGGTTAGCGGTAATCCCTGAAGCTGGTATTCAGGGAACGCTGGCAGCTATTTCAGGTTTTGGGAACCATTAATTTTCTTAATCTTTTTTTCTTTTTTTAACTGTTTCTATAGATTCCATAAAAATCAAGTGCATAGCTCCTTGTTGAGATGTCTTGGGTATAACATAGCAAAAGATTATAGTTAATGGCAAAAAATAGCATGATTTTCACAACATTTATCATAATTTATTTTTGTACATCTTCTTAGTTAACATATTAACACTTAACTTCAGCCTTGAGTTTGGTTTGGACCCTGTGTTCTTGGAGCTTTTTCTGTTAAGAGTGGAAGCCTGCCACAGTAACTCCAGATTCTTTCAGGAAAAGCGTGTTCAGAACATTAATATAAAAATAGGTGGGCTTTTTTGTTGCTGTTGTTCCACTCGAAGACAAAATACCACTTTTGTTGAAGTGTGGCACAATCATTGTGCTCTTCTGTTGTGTGTCATCTTTAAAGAATAAAAGAGAAAAAGCAGTAGTTTGCTTTGCCGGTTGCATTCACAGATAATTGCTAAGAGTGGAAATCTTGGGTTCACCTCCGGACTCTCCAGGGAGAAGTCTGTTGTAATCAGAGGGGTGCTTTAGCCCACTCCCATTTCCCAAGAAGGGACCTTTCTGCTGCAGCATCTTGTGCGTTTGTTGCAGTCCAGTTTCTTCACCATGTATGGCTTTTTCTATCAGTTGCATGCTCCTCCTAAGCCATCCATCCTGCTCATGCTTATCCTATCTCTACCAATACTGCCTTCCCTTTCTGCCTTCTGCATGTGCACCCAGAGGGACAGTTGTCTCAGAGCGCCTGTCCGGCTGACCTCCCGTTTGCATTCCAGGCAAACAGCTGCCGCATTGATGAGTGGATGTCTGGCAGGGTGTCTGCCGCAGCGTGGGGGCTCCGAACTACCATAACCCTCCAGGGTCTGTTTGCAAAGGACCCAGGCTAGAACAAGAAACAAAGTCTTGTGGGATTTGACTGCTAAAATGATGTTTCGTTACTGAGCAATCTCAGATCTCACCCCTTCCCCAGGAAGAACAGAGGCAAGTTTTCA
>JAVJGG010000090.1:17133956-17147668 GCA_035590195.1 Aviceda cuculoides | reverse complement strand
AAGAGACACATGCTGGGGAAAGATCACCGTTCCCCTGCAATTCAAGTTACTACCTCCAAAGACTGGCAAAGAGCTAGAGCTGCACACCTTCAAAGACAAACTGCTAGAATATAATGAGGACAAAGCCTGTTTCTCCTATCCTTGTTCTCAGAAGTGGCTGAAGTATTTTGGTTGAAACTTTCCAAAAAATAAGGATTGAGGATGGAAACTGGCACTGAAAAATTTAAACCCAGATTTTAAATTTTACATCATAAGTAAACTGCAGACAGTTTTATGGTGGCAAGGACTGGGTTTGCCCTTAATTTATAGGCAATGCTATCAACACCATAAAAATACATTCTTTTTGAGTGAAGACAATCTGTAATTCCTGTTAAATAAGACTTCCTGTAACAGACTACACTAAAGCTAAAATTTGTCTGTTGAGCTTCGCTGTCAGAAGATTGCCACGTTCTTTTATGTGATGTTTTGATGCTTGACTTGCTTATAGCAAAAACTACAGGTGCTCTGATTTCAGCATACAAGGTCAGTCATGGCTGAAGATAGTAGGGGATTATAGAAGCTTTCACAGGACTTAGAGGCAAAAACAATTCTTACTTTGTGCATTACTCAGTACATATCTGGCATATAAATGTTAATTGATTATACACTAGATTTAGTGTAGACAAAATGTGACCTCCAATGTTTCTGGGTGAAATGCTTCTATTTTCTTGAACAAATTCCGCTGAAACTGTACAGGTGCACACTGTGTCCTCTCTATTATCTATGTTTGCCAGCTGTAGAACTTTGTCTTGGCAAGATAGTAACTATACTTCATCAGCTCCCTGTTCATAATGTTTCCTAAATGCTCCAAAACTTCTTTAAATTCATAGTCAGATCAAATACTGAAAATAACAGTGAGAGCAGAGTGAGAATCATGGGCCTACTTTGCTGTAGTTTATTTTTGTGGTGCTTGAGTGCCACCGACCAGTGGCATTTGGTGACCTCAGCACAAGGTGACTGGGGTCAGTGCTTGTTAAAGAAGGAGTCTCAGGGTGTGAGGCTGAAGACCAGTTTGGGAAATGAGTGCTTGACGATACGATCTCAGCAGAGCACAACAGCTGTGTCTTGAAGCAGAAGTTACTGTGCAGCTTTAACCTCATCAGCCTTAGCTCATGGATTCACACAGCTTAACACCATCTTTGGGATGCTGGAACACGTAGAAGGAGCACATAGGTGCATCATCTTAATTTTCCATTTCTGTTCAGAATTTCTCCGTAGTTCCCCATCTTAACTGAAATGCTAATAAAAGTGTAAATGATATGTAATTCATTACAGTTGTGATATATGTTCGTAGCAATCCAGAAAACAACATTGAAAACAAATAATCCAAGAGAACAATTTGAAGTTCTCAGTGAATGAAGAGTTTTGTGGGGGATAAATACCCTGCTTACCTACTTGACTGAAAGACCAAGATTTAAAAACTGAAAGAAATTCTCAACATTGTCTTGCTTTCTCCTTCAACAACAAGGTCCTACCCAGGGCTTTATCTCATGTTACAAGACTGGTTATGTCTGATCAAATAGCTGTCCTCGAGGAAAGTGTGATTAAAAGGAAAAGAAGGTGCAAAACTGCTTCTGTTTGATGAGCAAACAACATTGCTGAAACTAATTGCTTGTTTGTTTTTTGTTTCTGTCCTACACCCTCAGATGCCAGTGAACCTGCAGAGAACTCAGACAGTGAAAGTTCATCCCTTTCATCTATGGAAGAAGGGGAAATTCGGGACAGTTCATGATGGTCCTTTGAGAGAAGAGGGTGGAATGAGCATTTTATATTTTTTTTCTTTAATTTAATTTAATCTTTTTTTTTATACAACTATGTATTCGGAGGCTTGGTTTGGCTTCCTTCACTAAAGGCAGCAATTCCAAACTGCCTGCCTATTTTTGGATTTAGAAATCCATATTTAGAGATTTAAACAAGGAGACGGAGAATTGCTGGTTCCAGAAAAAAATTATATTCTTATTTAATTGCAGCCTTTTGTCCATGTATCTTTAATAAATCAAAGTAACTCAAATTTAAAGTTGCCAAGTTAGTTTCAACAATATATTTTTTTCCTTTTACCCTAACAGCTCAGTGTCTGATTTCTGAGTTTAAATATGTGATCACATATTCGTATTTATATGTGGATTTGAGTCTTAATGCTTAAACTTACTGGAAAAAAAACCACAGGTGTTTCATTAGATTAATTTTCTTTTAGGGTATTTCTTTGTCATGCTGAGCTGCTGCAAATGATCTTACCTTAATTCTGACTTTAATATTCTGTGGTGACAATTTGATGCCTGATGCAATACATTATTTTTTTTCTTACTTGGTTGCATCTTGTTATGTTATGCATCTCATATTACTAGTTTACCTACCGAAGCCAGGTATTGTAAATATTTACTGAAATATCAACTAAATTTACCTACTTAAAACAAATAAACCTTAAAAAAAGTCCTGTACTGTATCATCTGCTGACAATAGAAATCTGTTGTTAACTTCTGAGAAGATTTCTAGATCCCAGACCACTTATCACTGTACTGAAGTCCCCCATGTCTGTGGGGTCTGTTGGAGGATGAGAACAGCGCGTGCTGTGAGCGGTGTGAGACGGTTGAGCCGCTCTGCACACTTGCACCGGGGAGTTCTCAGGAATCGGCACAGGCATTTGGGGTTGGTTTGCAAGGGTCTAGCTAAGTCAGCGTCTGTAAAGTCTTAAGGACATGATCACTTTGTAAACAGCTCTGTGAGGTTGTTGCTGCCATCGTTGTTGCGCCAGTCTGTCTCTTGCTTGAGACTAGCACCTTTTGTGACAAAAGTTGGTGGCACAGGATGCACACTAAGCTGCCGTGGAGGTGTTTTTTCAGTCATTACGGGTAGAAAGACAACGGAAAGCAGTGAAGGAACTTGTTGATGTAATAGGAGGTCGTGGCACCAACATGGGACAGGGCTTGGGCTTCCAGACTCTCAGTCTAGGCTTCGGGGCACCAGGTTCTTGCTTCCTTACCAGTCATGCTGCGTGGAGAGGATTTTTTCGATATTCGAAGTTTTAGAATATTTTTTTTTCACACTTTTGCAAACAAATTGTCATTAAAAATGACATCTAGCTACTGAAGTTTGAAAAGAGCATCAGACTTTTGTGGTCTCATACTATTTTTTCTCACAGTGGTATCACATGTCCTCTCCCTCATATGTTTCGCAACCCCTGGTAAAACAGGGAAGTTTTTCTTCTTGCCTGGCAGTAGCCACCTGTGCTGTATTTTCTTTTTTAGTCATTGTTGGTCCTCTGCCCACCTCTTGTTTCAATGTTTGTTTTTTTAACCCTTTTTGAAGGACCAAGATTCCTAGCTGTAGGTGCTGCTTTCATATTTTTTCAGTTCAGTGAAAGTGAATAAGCTTTTCCTAATCAGTGATTACTGCACGCTGACTTGGTAGCCACAAATTACTTTAAACCAGTCTTGAACTCGTTCATAATAACATCGATAAAAGAGCAGAACAGCAAAACTGCCACAGTTCATTTGCCAGAAAATGTTTCATCTGGAGTAAAAGCGTGGCATTTCTGTTAAGATTCATAGCACACAGTGGAAATGAGAGTGCTGCAAATATGTGTTGATCTGCATGTGTGTGTGATTAGTCTTTGGCTGAGGAACACAGATTAGCGATTTGCATTACTTTCCTACACTCTTGGAGGTTTTCGTTAATTGTATGAAAGGGTTTGTCTGCTTTTTTTTTTTGCTTACATAAATCTAGTTTAAGCTTCCTTGTGAGTCAAATGCAACTTGTTTTTTAAATCAAGATGCTGTTAAATCTATCCTTCAGATTTATATCTTTTCCTACCTTGAAGGTTTTTAAAAAACAATTAAGGAGCATTCCTGTGGTGGTTACTAGAACTGAAATTTCCCAAACGAAGCTGGGAATCATCTTCCAGAGTTAATCTAATTGAAAGTAAAAGACCTTGGTAGTAGCATTTGCCATTCATTCCCAGGTTACTATTTACCTATTTTTATTTAGTTTTGATAACGGTTACACTAGTTTCAACAGTGGTGATTCATCAAATGCAATCCAATATAGAATTCAGGTATTTTTTATGCAGTTTTGCTAAACTTTTTCAGTTCTTGTTTATAAAAATGAATCAAAACAATGGTCTCTGGCTAAAAGCACAGTCTCACTGCTGCTAGGTGACATGCACTCTAGTCTAAAAAAGTACATAAATTTCTAAGTTCACGGTAGTGCTGATTGCAAGTCCCACTGAATGGGTTGTATATAAGCACAGCTGCAACAGTGGTAATTCTTCATAATAATAAGATTACTGATTTAATCAAAGTTTATGCACTCTTTGGCTAGGCAGATGGTTTTTAACACTTTCATAGGCAGTTAGGGGAAGCTTTCAATTCCTTTCTGAGTGACTTAACCCAGAACAAGCATCTTGTAATAAACTGGAGAAAGAAAATGCATCTTTAAAAGCTGTATTGTTAAATTTCTGGTCAAGCACTTGGAATTTAAGACATGGAGCTGAGGCTGCCTGGAAGACTATAGTTCTGTCCATTTTGAAAACATACTATTGTAATATTATACGAGGATCCCTACAGGACTCTGCCTTGATTCAGCACAGATGACGTCTGTGAATGAAAACTGTGATGTTGTTTTAATCTTCATCATTCAACACCAGCTTGCGCCAAGTGCTTGATTTTACGCCTACTACGCTTACTCTCTTATTTTCCTCTATAAACTACTTGTCACGGAAGGAACAAGCTATTTGTGTGTAGCATTGTTACGGCATTTCTTTTAATGTTTAGACTTTTCAGGTTTCAAACCCTGAACCCTCACAGTATGCTTGAGCTGAAGGACCATCAGCTTACAAAGCAAGGAATAAAGGCTCTTGTCCTGAATGAACATGCTGCTTAAAAAAATTAAAAGCTTAATGAAGTCATCCCTTTCACAAGCCATAAAGGACAAAAATAGAGCATAGCTAAGTGCATAGCAATAGCTGAGAGGTAGGATTGAGTCAGCCATATGAGAGAACTTGGTTCTTTTCCTTTTTTGTATAACTTTTTGGGGGTATGAGGCATAAGTTACTGAGTTGTCATCGGTAAACAACATTATACCCCCTGTCAGTGTAAGTTTTGAATGAACACGTCTGAATAGGTTTTACTGTATTTATCTCCACATTAGGAATTGTTGGTCCGTAGAGAAGAGGGTCATGCCGCAAAGTGCGTGTTTGGCAGTAGGTCTTGGAGGCATGCTGGACCAGTATTTGTTACTCCAGTCGAACAGTGCAGTTTTACTTTGCATTAGGAGTAAAACTGTTTACCGTGTAGAAGATGCACTCTAGTCTATTAAAGTACATAAATTTCTCAGTTCACCATAGTGCTGATAGCAAGTCTTGCCTATGTGTTGCGTGTAAGCATAGCTGTGATTGAGACCTTGCCCTGCCAGGCAGATAGGGCTGTTCGCTATTGACATCTGTAGGAACCAAGAATGTATAACACCTTGCAAGAGCAGGCTTTCAAAGAGTAAATATACAGCTGTGATGATGTAACTTCAGGCCATATTTGGTCACAAACATTTCATTCTGCTTTCTTAAGTCCCATGCTCTTTTCCTGAAAACATTTATTCTTCCTTCCTCCAAAGGAAAAAACATCTTGGATTTGTGTTTATGTTGTTGCTATGACATTCAGTTAAACTGTATGCAGATGCAGGTTCTGTTAGTAAGAGAAAAAAAGAACAACTGTGTACTTCAGTGAACAAAGATTACCCTGTGTTTGTATTAAAATGTTGCTATGGCAGTGCATATGGTTTTATTTGGTGGAAATTTGTGGTGAAATGGAAGTCACATGTATGCAAGACAAACAAGAAGTGGCAGCAAAACCAACTCGAAATAAATACTGAAACTGAAAGAGAAGTTGCAGGTGACATGTACAACCAGGAAAAAAACCAAGGATAGTTATTTTGCTGCCTGCCTGTCTGTGATTTGATAACAGAAATGTGTTCACACTGTGTCCTGCCAGGTCTCGGCGACCCGTCGAGCAGTGACTTAGCTCTAATGATGCCTTTATTGCAAGAGCTTCTTTCCCTCATTGGCTCTGTGCATTGTAACATCTTTTTGATTTGAAAGCAAAGTTCCCCTGGCTTGGCCTGATTTCACCACTGCTAACTGCTCCTGCCGAAAAGCATTTCCTGGCTATCTTACTGTAGTAGGCTTTTGGGCAGGAAAAAATCGATAAAGTGATAAAATATGGAAAGCCACTAGAGCCCTGCCTACCTTTGGGGTAAGGGGAAGTCTTTCTGGACTTCACAGCTCCTACTAGTGATAGCAACAGTGGATTTTTGTTGTTGTCGTTGTTTAAACTGGCACAGTAGTCCTCATATTTATCTAATCCTTTTTCATTAGGCTTCTTTTTGCGTCGGTTGCATCAATACAGCTGTTTGTGGGGTTGCATGGCAATACAGAATGGGTTAAAAATAATCTGCCAAAGAAGCGGGGCTAGAAATGAGAGGGGGGAGAGAGTCTTGATTTAGAGAACAAATTACCACGCTGGGAGCTGGCTGGTTCCTGAATGACTCCAGCTGGCGGAGAAAGTAAAAGTGGCTTTAAAAATCACATTGCTGCTTCCTTCCTGTCATCCCAGTTCTGCCTCAAGAAGGAGGAAGAAGTGACTGAAAGCTGCTGCTGCCTTTCCACTCCTTGCTTCCAGGTTTTCTACTCTACTGTGTTGTAACCCCAGAACTTGTCCATTTTGCCAAGAGTGCCAAGAGGGAGTAGAGATAATGCCCAAGTGAGGTAAAAAAGAAGTTGGTGGATAAGGTATAGATACTCAGGAAAAAGAGCAGACGGGGTGGCATTAACAGCTTGCCTGAGAAGTCCCCCTCGCTATCTAAACTCTCAGTGGTATCTCTTCGTTGACTTTTTTTCCCCAACCTCTACTTGCCTCTGTGCTTGGGCATGCATCCGTATTGGTTTTAATGGGATTGTTCCACTACAGCACAAGTATCTGCTTCTGTATAGCAAAATATTTTTTCCTATTTTAAGTTCTCATTAACAGACGTGCTGGTTTTACAGCTGTGACGTCTTGACATCTGATTTTTTCAAATTCATGAACTAATTAGAATCTAACCTTGTTGGTTTGAGATGCTGAAGGAAATCAGTAGCTTCAGAGAAACCGGTGTCTTTGACTCAGCCGGTACACTGGGCTTCTTTTGATCTGGTGTTTAACCCATGTTCTCAAAATATTGCTGGACTACACTGCTGACTGTTTAACTGATACTTATAATGGAGTCCCTTCATTCTTATTGAACCTGCATTCATCATGAGGTTAAGTTGTTAATGTATGTGTCCTAGCTAGATTCCCATCTGGGCAAATCTGTGCACCCTACCTTTAAATTTCTTCTGTCTAGTAAACGAAAACCTTACAAAATCTTGTGTAATCTTTTCCTCCTGGACGGTTGCTGCATTCCAGCCCGTAAGTGGTTGTACTTCAAGACGGATGAAGTTGCCTACGTGAATGGTGCCTTGGGGTCTTTCAGGATCTTCTCCAATATAAATTGTGTATGTAGAAGTCACAGCTCTGTAGTTTCTCTGGGGGAGAAAAATCATAGCATGCTGGATACCATCTATTCAGTTTCTTGGTGTTTGGTCTTTACAGGATAATACAGTAATGCTTACTGTATCATTTTGTTGGTTGAAGTCTTCTTTTACAGGATTTGTGTTTTCTAGACGCCAAGTCTGACTGCAGTTCAATGCAGTTCAGTGGTTCACAAATTGAAATGGATTAGGTATCTCCAAAGCTGCTTGTATGTTACTGGTTTCACTGTGGCACCTCCACATTTCTATGTGTTGTTTTATATGCATCTACGTAACATGGAGAAAAAAATTGTGATTATGGAAACAGGGACATGTCTACATGAAAAAATAGGCTTGAGGCAGAGCAGCCGGTAAAACTACACAGCCTTCCCTTGCTGTGTGCTAAGCACTCTGGGCACCGCACGGAAATAGTTCCGCTGATTAAACAGGAGTAAATGTAAACGCACATGTGCGCCCAAGTGCTTTTCTGTGGGATCAGCTCAGATGGGCGAGCATCTGGCAAGAGCGAGCCCTTGGTGTGACACATTTAACTGCTTCTCTGTAGGTGGGTAGGTTTGACTTCCAGCCCCCAAAGTCTGCTCACTGCAAACTTTCTTGTTTCAGTCCTCAAGGCCTGTGGGGGATTCCTGCAGCCTTGGCGGACAGTGACCACGGGAAGTCCTCCCGCAGCAATCCCGCTGATCCACGGCGTCTCTGCCTGTTGCCGCGCAGCCCAACGGCTTCCCCCGAGTAGTGGGGAGACAGGCCTGATTCCCGGGAGGTGTCCACTGGAGGGTCAGCCAGCCCAACGGGGGCTGCTTTGCTGTGGGCTCGGCGGTGGTTTACAGCTGGAGCGTGGAGGTTCTCGTGGCTCAGCTCAGCGAGGGTTAATTAAGAGCCTGGCTGTCCCGCTGTCGGCGAGAAGTGGGCTTCTCCTCCATCTGCTGCTCCTTCAGAAGAGCGAGCTGGCAGGACATAAGGCGGTCGCGGAGGACCCTTTTCTGCCCACTCCCGCTTTTATTGCGTTTCCCGTGGTGCAGCGCTGGAGGAAGCAGAAGCGTTGTCTTCACCGTGTTGCCTTCGTGCGCGGGGCGGTGTGATGTGCGGCCCCGCTGCCGTAGGCGACCGCCACCCAACCCTTGGCACTGGGAGCGCTGACGACGAGGCTGCGCGGTCCCCGGCCCTCGAAGGCCGGCGGGACAGACGCTGCTGCTGCCACGCCCCGTCCATCCTCGGCTGACCCCGCGCTCGCGAGGAGGGCGGGGGGCTTGCGTGACGAGCAGGAGCAAGGCGGAGCTCCCCGCGGCGTGGGTGGCTTTGTTGGTGGGGCCTGAGCCGCTCTGGCGGCCCGGCGTTGGAGTGTGCTGAAGACCTACCGCCGCTTGTCACGTCCGTTGTTCACTCTGGTCCGAACCGCTCATCTTCCGGTGCTCTTCTTGAAGGTGGACGCCAGCGTTGGAGGTTTTGGCCAAGAAACAAGATTGCAGCCGCGCTCGTTAACCTTACCTGTAAGCCCCGCTGACTGCACTTGAAGGAACCCACACTTTTATCAGTTATATTTTCACACCTAGCATTTAGGGTTTTTTCTGCTGGGACAACAGAGGATATAAAGATTTCAAAGCGAGGGCAAAGATGATAGACAGAAAATGACAGTGATTCCTTTTACAGTATTGGGAATTGTGGGGTTTAGTAGTTTTGCCGCATAATTGTGAAATGCAAGAAGCGAAGAGAGGACTATATGGGTGACGATCAGTTGGTGTGAGATCCAGCTCTGGAAGACTTGTGGTTCATTTTAGTGGGGTTCACTCCCTCTCTTCACAGCGGGATAATTTCATTTAGTATATTTTACTCTTACGTTTGCCTGATGTGCTCCTGCAGCCCTTGCTCTCCCAACAGCACATTTTTCTAGTGAGCAGATTACAGAACCACCCCTCTACTTGATGAAACACGGAAAGCCCAAAGTGCAGGTTGTAAAATCCAGGGCCTGGCTAGAGCCCCGCTTTAGGCAGGAGTTGGAAGGGCCACTTCGGTTTGTATGCGGTGCGCACGTTACAGACAGAGAGTCTACGTGCATAGCATAGTCACATGTATATGTAATTTTTCAAGGAACTGTTACTTACGTTGGTTTGAGGATGGGTGTCACTCAAGTATAAGTGACAGTGGGGATGGCGAGGAATGCACGCGCAGCTGCTGTCTGTCTGCGAGCAGTGTATTCCTCTTCCTCTCGCCACGCAACAACCTGACAGGTAAATGTGATGATTTCTCAGTGAGCAGCTGATGTAGTGAAGTGATCAGTGCTAGATTTAAGTAGAAGCCAAACAAAAGTGCTTCACCACATTTTACCCTTTTAATGTCAACAAATACTGTACAGACAAGTTTAGGTACAGCTGAGGCTGGTGGCCAGGTGGTGAATTCCAAAACGGCTCAAGTTTTGAATGCCTTCGGGGAGAGAACTTGACTGAGCAGAAGAGAGATGGCTGTAATTTCTCAGGCAAAGCATTAGCTGCCAGAGATAAGCTTCTGAGATATTTGGCCATTTATTTTATTGAAATATTTATGTCTAATCTAATAAAAAGTTGACTCTTAACCACTTCTGCATCTAACTATGACACTGGATGACAGCCCTTCACAATTCTAAAACCTCAAAATCGGTCTCTGGTTTTTATGAGAAGTAGCTTTCTTACTAAAGACTATGGGAGGATATTTTGCCAGAGAACTAACCGGTCACAAGGAGGAGGGGAAAAAAAACCCAACCCTGTTGCAGGTTTCCTTTCAGTCTTGTCCACAGCACAGCTTTATGCTAGCCAGAATAATACAAATGTTTGATGCTGCTTTCTCCGATCCTACTCTAGTCCATTTTTTTAAATGTCATTTTCCTACCGTGTGGCAGCTATCTATCTTACGACTCCCTCAGTTAGCCCAATGTCATCTGCGTCCCACAGTATAAAGTGTAATTACATATTTAAAGAGTGGGAAGGGGAGGTGAGGAAGAGTAGCTGCTTTGCCTTTTACTCTTGTTGGAAAAGTACTTGAAATTCCTCACATTCTTCTCCTGTTAACAGTATGTTTACTTTTCATCACTGGCTTATTAGGATTAACAAAAGTCATTGCTTCAAGCTCATTTAATTTGAATTTAGTGAAAGCAAACTACCTCCTGCAGACTGTAGGAAACATTCTTCTGCCACAGAAATGTATTAATTTGCAAAAAGCAGCCACCAAAAATTGCGAGACCTGACGACCACTTCCACCCCAATGTTCAACATCACCGTACATGCACTGCATTCTAATGAAGTACCTTATGTTGCAAATTCCAGGACGGTTTGAGTAATCTGACAGTCTAATTAACATTTCAGTCTCTCTATCAAACACTTGCTTTCAATGCCGAGAAGCTGCTTCTGTAAATACCTTCTAGAGCGTGGGGTTGCAGACTGCATACACCACTTCAGAAACGTCATTTACCTGAAGGATTAGACTCAGCTTTTTAGTTCATTACTGCATCTGTAGTAGAGCTTGTTTTAATTTTCAGAGAATCTAAGCTTTTCAGAAGTCAAAGTTTTCACAGAAAGCTCTTGCATTTGCTGCATATAACACTGTTCCCTATGAGAATGCTCTACTAAGAGTCATTAGGTAAATATTTCTTTATTAAATGATTAACTCCATAAATAAATTCTTTCAATTCATTGAATATAAAATTAAAATCATTTACAACTTATTCCAGTATTACAGGGGCTGGAAGGGGTAAAAACAAAACAAAACAAAAAAAACTCAAGGAAAAACAAAAAAAGCTACAGTTTGATAAATAAAATACTCAGCTTTAAAACAACTGATTTCTGTTTGCCATTAAACTACAGTTGGTACACAATAGCTGCCACTGTGAACACCCCACAAGTGCCCACCTCAGGAAGGAATGTAACTTCCAACTTGGTTGGGAAAGGGTGGGAGAAGATGGAGGGAGAGGGGAGAAGCATAGTGTTAAATTGAACAGGATAGAAAAGAAGTTTTCATAGCCGGAACAAAACACTTACTTATCTGATCACTTACAAACAGAAAACAGTATATAATTAGATAAGGTGCTCCAAAATGAAGCAGTAAAGTTGCTCCAGTACTATGAAGCTTTAAGTATGCTTAAATCTGTTGCATTAGTGTCCAGTTGCACAGTGCACTCTTGGAACATCTCAATGTTGCCCTCAAATGGGCAAGGCACCATTTCCATCAAAGGTCCTTTCTCCACGGCTGGTCACTTCAAAATTCTGCTTAGCATCCCACCCCCAACACAACTTAGTCCCTAAATTTGTGAATGTCATTGACTAGTCTGTAGTAGGGATAAGCTTCATTTGCATGCGGACAGTTGTAGTTGCATCGGCAGGACTGGATCATCATGACGCTCTTGGTGAAGGTTTCCCCATCATCGCAGCGGAACCTGACCTTGACAGTCCTGGTCTGCTGGGGCGTGCAGCACCTGCCATCCACGCAGGAGCCACAGTACTTGGGGCGGTACTTCTTCACGCTGGAACATCCAGCATAAGTAAACTTCACCGGGGATGGGGACTTCTTAGTCTTGGTACATTTTTTTCCCTTCTGCAAAGGAGAGGCAATAATACAATTAGCAGGAGATTCTTCTCCAGCCTTTACCCTCCACCAAAAGCAGACTGGAAAGAAGAGGAGCACCGGAAGAGTCTGTATTTACCTTTAGGGAGGCATAGCTAGGCTGGCCACATGGCCTCACTTCACATATCCTGGTCTCTTTGATGAGCTTGCAGTCGGGATTGTCGTTGGTAACCCTCGTGGAGATGCCAGTTCCACACGTCTTTGAGCACTGGGACCAGGAGGTGGTCTGCACAATGCATTTGGGATTCTCAAAAGCTCGGCTTTGTGGCTCGGAGCCAAAAACTGGAAGAGAAAAGGAGGGCTTAGCCTAACCGTGTTCTCTTGCTGCATTTCTTTCTTTCCATCGGGGTCTAAGGAGTCGCATAGCCATCCTCCCGCCTCCTCCCCTTCGCCGT
The DNA here is from genome assembly GCA_035590195.1 of Aviceda cuculoides. Classification (NCBI taxonomy): domain Eukaryota; kingdom Metazoa; phylum Chordata; class Aves; order Accipitriformes; family Accipitridae; genus Aviceda; species Aviceda cuculoides. Next base: position 17,135,092 of record JAVJGG010000090.1, on the reverse strand, counting down.
CACTGTCACACAGATTAGCCCATACTCACCAGGTAGCATCTTGAGGCCTCCCTTCACAATGGCAATTAGCTCGTTGTTCCTGGTTAGCTCGCCTTCGGAATCATCCAGGCCAAACTCTTTGCTGAAGAAGCCTTCCAGCTCATCCAGCGCATCCTTGCTTTCGTCACAGACCCACTCTTCGCAGCACTGCCCGGGGACTTTGACCAGCCTGGGGCTGGGGCAGCCCAGGTTAGGAAGTGAGAGTTCTTGCGGGCAGAGCGGGATGCAGCCCACAGCTCCATCTATGCACGTACACTGGTGTTTACAGTTCGGCTGGAAGCTTTCACCGTTCTGGTAGATTCTGGAGTTATATTCGCACGGTCTCCCCTCGGACTGGGCTGTGGAGATCAACAGGGAGGGAGAGGAGGGGTCAGCGGCGGGGATCGCTCGCTCAAGCACAGGTATGTGCTGCTCTCTTAAACTCGGTTTACAGCGGAGCTCCCGACAGCCCCCTCGGAGACGCGGGGCCCGAACAATAAGTTAGTCAGGAATCACTTTTCCTTATGTGCGTTTCGCGGAGCCCAGACATACTGAATCGCATTCCAGACCGCTGAAGTCATGTGCCTTTCTGCCAAGCTACCGACAACAAAGCATAACCATACATGGGCTCGAAGTTACTGAACCCCGGGGACCGGGTGGTCGGGGTCTCTGCGTCTCCCGGGGGAGCCGGAGGGCGAGCCGCTTACCTCTGCAGATGCCCTTCAGCGCGGCGGGGCTGGCGCCGAAGTTGCACTCCAGCCCCTTGGTGTGGTCGCAGGGCTGCGCCCGGCTGCAGTCCTCGTTCAGCTGCTTGGCGCAGACCTTGCAGCAGCCGCAGCCGTCCGGCACCAGCCCCACGCCCGGGGCGCACTGCGGCGCGGCCGCCGGGCACTGGCAGACGGCGGGGCAGGGCGAGCCCAAAGCCTGCGGAGGGGAGCGGAGCAGAGCGGGGGTCGGTAAGTGCCGGCAGCGGAGCCGGGCGGAGCGACCCGCCGCCTGCCCCCCACCCCCCACCCCGCCCGCGGCTCCGGGCAGAGCGGCGACACTTACCAGGCGGGCCAGGCAGAGGAGAGCGGCCGCCAGAGCGGGGCGGGTGCCCGCGGAGCCCATGTCTAGCG
>JAVJGG010000090.1:17094146-17131650 GCA_035590195.1 Aviceda cuculoides | reverse complement strand
GGCCGGGGGGGGGGGGGGGGGGGGGGTGGTTTTTTGGCTACCGTGCTTTAAAAGCAGGGGTCTTCCTGGCCAGCGAAGCACGGCAGCCACGGGGACCCCCCCCACGCCAGCCCTGCCACGCACAGCGGGATGGGGGAGAAGGCAGCTCGCCTTCCCCGTCCCCCCGCCGCCCCGGGGGTGTCCCGGCGGCGGCCGTGCCGGGCGGAAGGGCTCGGGTCCCCGGGCCGGGCCCGAGGGAGGGCTCCCGCCGTGGGGCGTCCCCGCCCCCCCGCTTGTTCCCTTCGTGGTTTTCTTTTCGTTCGCGTACCTTAGACGGATGTTTTACCTTGCGGCGGTGTTGTGTGTGGGGAACGGTGATTGGGGTGAGAGCTCCGGGCCCCCTTTGCCCAGAAGTTGCTCTTCGGAAGGCGGCAGTGGTTTTCGGTATCACTCCTGTGCCTCAAAATTTGACGGGAAAGGACAATAGCCGAAAGGGAAATTCGGTCTTTAGTTACACGGGCCTATCTCCCGAGACCGCCAATATATACCATTTAGTGCCATTTCTGATGACGGGAGGTATTTTATGTGTCCATTAAGAATTGGACAGAGACCACCGGCAAACTTTGCTGGTTGCCAGTAATGCTAGTAACGGCTTTCCATCCCTACTGATTTGGCTGAGCCCCAGCTGGTGACGAGGAGGAGCAGGCCTCCGTCCTCCTTCCAGACTCCAAGCTATCCAGTACGCCAGGCTTCCCTTGGTTTTATAGGTGCATGGGGTTTTGCCCTGTGGTACTTCAGTTTTAAAACTCTAAAGTGGTTTTCAGATGGAGAATCTGACCGGCGCTGCTTTCCCAGGATGACTCTTTACACAGCAGCATTGTGATCAGGAGGAACAAGTTTGTGATTCAACACACCTTGATTCATGAAAATTTTCAAAAATGTTGAAAAAGCGGAAGAAGCTAGCACACCGATGGGTGGTTAAATTGGCCACTTTTGCTTTTCAGGGATTTATGCAAACGCTTGTTTATTTAATTACACCTAATTTAAGGACACGTACGCAAGCGTTTTGCTTTGATCTATGACTTTCACAACATTCAGCAAAGGCCACAGGAAAAGTCCATGAATAGCACCTTTTCTCACTTGGTTTTGTGTCCTACCACACATTCACACGACTTTGATGGGAAACTGTAACTGAACCTACATTCGCTCAAAAAAAGGTCACTTTGAAAGCTTTGAAGCACCTTTTAACAAACCTGTCCTGAATTTCAAGTAGTTGACAGCACTTGAGATGGGTTGAGTTTCTTCGGAGTTCAGGTTAGACTGTGACCCTTTTATAGGCTTTCCCTGCACGCATTTCCATGTCACAAACGGTGACCCAGTGTTTACCTTCCAGGCTGTGGCTACATCTCCTGCATGTACGTCAGGAAACAGGAGGAAGTTTGGAGTATCTTCCTTTTTTATGGTTTTGTTCAGTGTAACGTACTGTTCCAGACCTTTGTTGTCCTAAGTGAACTGGGAAATACTCCCTGCTTCACATCATGAAGCGTGTTTTTTACTGGCTCCTCACTTTTTGTGCCATAGGCAATTGCTGTTTGTCAGGTAAGGTCTGCTGGGAGCTTGGCTAATGCAAAGCAGGAATTTGAAACAGTTGGCTCGCGTAGCAGGTATTACAGATTTACTGAGTATATCCTGTCATTTTCACAGGCCTGTGTCTCTCCAGGGACAGGACTTTCCGGAGAAACAAATCAACACAAAAACCTGGTTTATCTTCCCTCCACCCAGCGTCAGATTTTCGTGGCTGTGCGTAGGGACTGTGGAGCAGCATGAAGTGCTGTGTGGGACAGAGGCTCCTCCAGGTGCTGGTGCTCCCACAGACAGTAAGTAGCCAGCACCAAACCAGAGCACACCAGAGGTTTACAACCATGTGGATTCTGGAGAAAGATCTTATTAAATCCAGCGGCCAGCCCTTTGTTTGTACCGTGTTTAATTTGCTCTTTCGCATTCTTTTTCCTCTGCCCATCCTTTGCCACACGTTTCTTCCATCTCTCCTCCTTTTTCTTCTCCTTTTCCCTGTTCCAGTCTTTTTTCCCTGTGGCCTTCCCTCTTCTGGTGTTTACCTACCTTGGGCTGGGCCTCTCCCGCAGCCCCTGCCAGGCCGCTGGTTCCTGCTGCTCTAAATCAGTCCTCGCAGAGTCAATGGCTCTTCTCAGTCACTCATAGGAGGTGCAAATCCAGTGGGGCAAATTAAGCATAGCGACGCACAGGCAGAGCAGCTGAGTAGCCAGAAGGCTTCAGCAGCTAAAATTCAAGTGGGTTCAGATTTTTTTCTTGCTTTGATTTGCTCAGAGTTTATGCTGAATTCTTTTCAGTATGGCATTTCCTATTTGTTTTCTTCCTCTTCCCTACTGCCCTCCCTTCAGCTGTGCTTGTGCCTGTCAGTTTTTGTACAGTCTGTGCCTTGCCTGTGGTTTCCAACATCTGAGGGGTTTTGCTCTGCAGTATTTGTGCGCTGAGAGGCACTTTGCTTTGTCGGTGCGCTGCGTTTTCCTCTGGCTGCTGTCAAGGTGTCGCAGAGGTTCCCATTGTGTGAAAGTGGAAGGGGAAACTAACCCTGCAGGGAAACAGAGAAGGAAAATTTGACGTAGTATTCAGTTGTGCTCATTGCTGCTTCCATGTGTGAACCGCACCGCTATGCAGATACACCCTACACAGATGTAAAGGGACGTAGCAGTGTAACGGAGGCAAGAAGCATCCTTGCCGATAGTCAGTGTGTTCCTGTTGAACCGCCGACTGGCAGGACGTACTGCATGGCTTTCTCACCCCAAGGTGGATGCAGAAGTGCAAAGCAGATACAGCCAGCTCCTGCTCATTCCTCCTGCCCAGTCAGAGACTCAAAATACTTTTGCTGCTGTCATTCAAGGATCTGGCATTAACTTTATTTTAGTACCAGCCACTACTGTTTCCTCAGTGAGGCAGGTGGATTACTTAATATATATTCACTTACTCTCATGTTTGTGTACTTCAACACTGGGCTACATTCAGAAGATGCAGTTTGCATCAAGCACATCCCTATAGCTGAAGTTTGCAATGAAAAGGCTATTACGGGCTTTGGCTCTCCATGCCACAAAAAAAAAATAAAAAATCAAGTGGTCCTAGCTAGCACCTGGCTGCACATGGATTTCTTAGTCATGTCTATTGTTTTCATCCCATGCAGCAGTGTAGCTTGCAAATGATAGCAATATAGCCTGAAATGTCTTTATATATTCTAGAAAAAAAAATTTCGCAGCTGTGTCTCCAGAGTTTTGCAAAGGAGGCTGAGGCATCAGGAGCATACACTGGTTCTTTCCCAGTGTCAGCTGAGATGAAGGTCCTGGACAGAGATCCCACCCCAGAGAGTTAATCATCCCAAATGACCGCAGTAGAAACTTCTTAACTTTAAACTTTGGTCCTCAGAGTGCAGGATTTCCCAGTGGAGCAATGCATGCGAACTGACATCCATTAAGACGAAATGAGCAAGCTGAAAAGAAAATTGCTCGTGAGTGCAAGGAGTTATTGGAGCTAGCTGAACCTGATTGCAGTCAATCAGCTTGCGCCCGAGAAATCCTTGATCAAAGCACACTTCCAGGCTGTGGTCCATAATGGTTGTCAGCTGCTGTCTGCCTCAGTCTACAGCTTAACTGCACCTCGGAGACAGCTGCCTCCTGTGTTGCGGGACCCTGTGCCCCAGAATACGCTCCCTTTGGTATGTTCAGGTTGGATTGTTTGTTTTCTTTTTCTGCATTTGAAATACATGGCAAACTCTTCTTTCCCCAAATGTGTTTTGTTTCATTATAGTTAATAATCACAGCTAAATTTCCTTAAGGTTAGCCTGTGTCAAAGCTAGGGGAACCCTCTGCCTTCCTTCTGACGCTTTTCCTCCCTCCCTGCTCTTCATGGCCTGATGGAATAGTTTCTTCTCACATATACATGGACATTCAAAGGACTTGCCTAGCCTTTGATTTTAAGAACACACTTTTGTAGCTATTGTCTTGAAAAAAAAAAAAAGAGTATTGATTAATATTTTTTTTTCTTTGCATGCAAATAGGAGGGGAGGCCTGATTTGGCAGGATGCTGAACGTGCTCTGCCACACAGTGAATTCTGTCACTTACTGCGCTTTCCAGGGTAGCTGCTGGAAATGTCACAGGATTAATTTCAGAATCCCCTGAGGTGCCTGCTGGCTTTGTCCAGAATCATTACTCATTCTCTGCTACGTACACAAGCTTATTAAAACACGGTGAGACCTTAGTTGTGTTTGCTGTGTTACTGTTCATTTCCATTCTGTTCCATCTGGGCTCTTACCCTTTGCCTACCGATGTGTTATGTGAGCACCTTGCAGTGACAGCTAGCTGTGTTCTCGGCTTTGCATGCTTATTTTATGGCACATAGGAGCTAACCGATGCAAGGAAGCCAGCCACAGCCTCCTCCAGGGCTACTCTGCTGCTAGAGATCAGTTACTTGCGCTGTTCTCTGGCTCGTGCCCATCGCTTGTAGTCTGTGATAGTGTAGTGAAAAAATCAATAGCAGACAAATAAGTAGACACGATGTCATCCTTGCAGATAGGGAGGACTTGCAGGCAGCCAACAGATCATGTATGTGCTTTAAGAATGTTTGTGGAGTTACGATCCAAGAATGTGCAAATAGCTGCCCATCCCAGTGTTACGTGCCTGCGATTAGGGAGAAGTGCTAAACCATCTCAAGACTTGATTAGCATCCAAATCTGAAAGATGTGTCTTGTGCTGCTGAGCTGGTTGGAGTGATTTTTCTAGGGGAATGAAGAAGAAATTACATTAATGGAATCTCTTCCTCACCTTATCTCTGCTGGGGGCTAAAATAAAACTGGAGGGAGGTGGCTGGTGGGAGCTGGTGGGCTGCTCTGCGGAAGGGTCCTGCGGCGTGGGCTCCCTCCAGCAGCCAGGAGCGAGGAGCCCAGCGGCTTGCGCAGCCCCACGGGGAGAAGGACATCTCTTTGAGTCAGCCAGGAAACCTGTCTGCTGCCCGCTGTTTTCCCAGGGACCGATGTCCTCAGGAAGTAAAAGGTTAGCACGGGCTATCAGCAGGCTACTTTGGTGCGGAGACTTTTTTACGATTGCATTAACGTCTCTTTTCCTGTTGTTGTACAGAAATTATGACTCCTGGTGTCAGTGGTGAGATGAAAGCAGGAGCTTTTTTTCGTGGAGCAAGCATTAAAAGCTAGCTGTTAGGTTAATCATAAAAGAAAATTAGCGCTGGCTGGCAGCTGTTTACTTTCAGAGAAGTTTGCTTTTGTGTTGTTACTCTTTTAACTCTTTGCACTCGTCCGTATCTTTTTGTACAGAGTCAACTACGTATTTGTCAGTGTCCTCTCTTGCTGCCTAACCTGGGGTCTGCTGCTGAAACTCCCCACGAGCTCAACTTCTAGCCTAATGGGATAATTTGGGATCAGAGCAGAAAACTGGGAGATAGGATGGGTCTTTCAGGTGAGCAGTGTGTGACAACATGATAATGTTTGTAACCGGTTGTAAGAGGAGAGCCTCTGGTTTCGAGGAGCGGGCTTTTTCAGGATGTACCCGTACAGTGTTTAACAGTGCCATGTCAAAATAAAAATCATTGATTGAAAGCGTGCCTTACTTGTGCTGCTAAAAACACTTCTAGATTATACACACTGAAAACAGTAAATATTTAATGTACAGGTTTACTTTTCCTGGTTTATAGAGAGCTCAGTGGGCCTGACAGAGCAGCTAGACAGATGTGTTTATAGCGAGCTCCCCGGGCGGGTACAATGCTGCAGTGTTTGGCCTGCGAGCACTGCAGGGGCATGCTTAAAAAAATAAAAATGTTCCATTTACATTGGGGGAAAAAAATCCTGAGAATGTTTCTATTAATATTAGCTGGTGTAAAACCCCAAATTCTACATTTCAGACCTTACAAATTTCAAAAATAGAGGACTAGATGGTGGTTGGTGAGGATGTGGGGTAAGAAGCGTTCCCTCGCTTACGTAGCCGGTGAAAGGGACGGTCAAGGTGGCAGTTCTTTCTGCAGGAGAAGAGGGTTGCTGATGAAGGTCGGGTGTGAAATGAAGAGTTCAGGAGCGAGCAGAGCAGGGCAGCAAACCCTGCGCATGTGGAGCTTGGGTGGGCGGGGGCACAGGCCAGCATGCCGTGCCTGTGGTTTTCCATGGACTAGGAGCTGGGGCTCAGGACCACGGCTGAGAGCCTGGATGTTATCAGCAGGTATGTCCCTGAAAGGTGAGACGGACCAGATGCTGTGCGGAAAGCAAAATGGCAGAGCCCTCCCTGCACAATAGGATGCACACACTTCCCACGCCTGCGAGATGCTGACTGGGACGGCGGGAAGTCAACTTCCACCTTCAGGGAGATTTTTTACACGTTAGCTTTGAACTTGGCTGAGGTCTTACCTGAGCACTAGCTTCTGATCTCAATTATACTGATGTTAAAGCTGATTTATCTGGTCAAAATTAATGGCATTAATTAATTAGCACACATTAATTAACTGAAACAACTGACATTTGAGTTTCTGGAGAGCTCCCAAGGAATGAGTGGCTGCATCTGCATCTCTCTGATTTCCTCAGAAGTTATCCTCAGCTGAGAATTAAGTTTATTTCGATAATCTGATTAAACATCTGGCAGCTTTGTAACTTTTGAAGAAAAAAAGATTAACCTTTTAAAAGGGATTCTTGGGCTGACTAACTTCTCAGGGAAGTTTTCTGTTGAAGAAAGTAGAGCTAGGAAGTAGAAGTCTCTATTGGGGCTGGCTATAAGCACTCCATGATTAAATATAGCCATATATAAATAAATAAATAAGTAAATAGTCATCTCAGTGTGTGAGTAAAGCTAGGAGTCCTGGTGAGGTTGTTTTGCTTTCCCACTAGCTTCGCCAGCAGAGGACATCTTTTCCCTGACTGCAGGTGACCTGCCATCCTGGTAACACCAGGGGATGGGGCCATCCCATGGGTACCCGCTCAGTGCGGGACAGCATCATCCTGGTAAAAGCAGCTCAGCACCTCTCCTTACTGGGGCCTTCCAGCACAGGGGCACTGGGCTGCCTTTGCTTTCGAGCCCTAGGTGCAGCTTCCTTCTCCGCAACCTCCTTTCCTGACCAGTGCGATGCACAGACCACCCCATTGCACCTGGGAGCATCGCAAAAGGAGGGTGCTGAGCGAAGGGCGCTCCTGTGCTGAGGGCTGGTATTGCCACGACAACACTAGGGGCCATTGCACATCCAGGAGAAGAGGCAGAATAACACAACCCTTTCTTTGCCAGCTGAACTGCAGGCCGTGTTTCGATGCAGCCGGCTCGCATCTCTTTACTGTGCGTTAGTTGCGAGCGCCGATTCAAGCAAACCCGGCCATCTCGGACCCAAACTGAGATTCATTGATTCCAGCAGCAGCGCTGGCCTGAGGCACCCTGCTACGCTGCGGCTGCTCCCCGGTGCCTCGTTCTCCTGCGTTTATGACCTCCTTCTGGCTGTTGGAGTAGCACACAGGTCTGCAGTAAAACAAAGACCCCAGCCCGGGTCTCCCAGGGGTAGCAAACCAGCACATTAACCCACTGTGTGACCTGGCAAGGACTTGTGACTCTCTGGATTTTATGGCAGGATACTCTTGCCCGAGTATTGCGCGTCCAGGAGGCTGCACAGTTGATGCACAGTCAGCTCCTGACGGGCAGCTGGCATGGTGACAGTAGACTTAGAAAATGAATGAATTGTCAGCTTCAGTCTGGATGTCACCATCATTTTAATGCTAATGGACTTTTTCCTCAGCCAGCCTCCTGCCTGAATGGGGAGCACAGAAACATCCCAATATTTATGGGATTTTAACTAGATTAGTTACAAACCTATAAAGCAAAGAAAGAGACAGTTCATCCAGTATTGGGGAGGGGAGTGTTAAAAATGCCACCTCAGATAAAATATTATGGGAGTTGAGTAACTGTAAATAAGAACCTTGCCTATGAAATAGCTTCTTATGTGAGCTTGGGATGAGGGCCAAGAGAACGTCTAGGGCTTGGGGAAATTTATTAGCCCAGATCAACAGGATTTCTGGGACTCGGGAGATGGGGTGGCAAAGAATTTGCCTGTTGGAGTCTGCACTTCCTCCATTCATGCCTGCAGCAGGAGTCTCACTTATAAAACTTTCAAGATGGTTCATTTGCATTTTTTGAATTTTCTTGGTTCTCATTAGCAGCTGCAGTTCTGTCCTGGGACTTGGGAGAGCTGGGTTCACGCTCTGGGTTTCCACAGCCTGCCAGTGTGGTCCTGGACAAATCATTCATCTCCCTCCGCTTCACTGCCCCTCTGTAGAGAGGAGATAAATGTTATTTCCTGACGCACGGGGATGTCAGGAGGGTGTGCTAAGGACTGGGCGCATTCGGATACCTGAAGCACAAGTGAGAGCACTGTGGGTGCTTACAAATGACGAGGACATGCAATGGAGCTACAATGCACAAGTTGACCCCTTGCAGGGGAGGAATGGCATTTTGGTGGGGGGCTATGGGTCTTCCCTTTGATCCCAGTCATTTTAGTCACTCCCGTGATTCTCTTTACTCAGACACCTTTAATTTATACCTTCTGCCAGTGCAAGCTGGCTATCCTGATAGGGTCTTTGGTGTCCTGATGATATTAGGGTCATCTTGGCTTGCATTCACTTTAAAAAAGGGCACATGCATGTCAGTAGTGCGCAACTTGGGAACCCACCGCCTTTTGTCCGCCCACTTTTCATCTCTCCCATTCCCATTAGCACCCTTCTGCTGCTCCTTTTGCTATTTCTTACCTGTGTTCAGCTTTCTGTCCAGGTTCTTCTAGCATGTGTCTCCCCTTCTGCCTTCACTTTGGTATTTCTGCCTCCACCTCTATCCTCACTCCCACATTTTGTCCATGTTTTATTTCTCTTATCTTGTTTTTGGCACCCATCCTTAGCCTCTCATATGTATTTCCCTTTTCCTCCCTCTAGTTCCAAGAGCTTTTCAGTAAACAGCATCCCTCTCCTATTCTGACTCATTGCCCACTGACAGTGGAAAGATTTCATCATGAAAGCGATGGAAAGATCCGCCGGTTTAGAGTGCGGGGTAGGTTAGGATGACCTCGCTCCGCCTATCAAGTGAAGAGCCACAGGGTCTAATTCCTCAGCCGATGTTTGTTTGCCAGTTTATCTCACGTTCAGTTGCTCTGTGTTCTCACACCAGTACAAGTACCTGTGTGCACTGGGGGGCTGCTGTATCAAGCCCCCTATCTTCCCGCTCCCATATGATGGTAGCAAGTACCTCAGTGGCTGTTGGTAATGTACTTAGGCAAAGTGTGGGAAAACTCTCAGACTTGAACTTGGCTTCGTGTTTCCATGCCATATGAAACTCGTTGAATGTTTGTCCTTCCCTTCACGTGGCTGCTGCCTGCTCTTGTATTGCATTGACATATGTGAAATCTATTTGGTCCCCTTTTTAATATGCTGCTTACAGTATAAATACAAAAGCAGACAGTGCTTCTGAAGAGAAATAAATGTAATTGTGGTGGTGGTTGTTGTTATAAATAGTGCAAAGGGTTTAGAAGCTATTTAGTCTTTCGGGCGGGAATCCTAAGTCTTCTGTGTAATACAATCTTAAGGCTCTCATATTTAGCTATCAAAGTCTTCCCCGTTGTGATTGGCCCAGTTCACTCATTACTGTTTGGCTTCAGTCAGGATGAAGATGCTCTGCTTTTCATGGGAATGAGGCTTAGCCCCCAAAAATGTGGTGTTCTAGATCATATGCCTGACCCGTACATATGTATAGGGCTGTTATTTGTGCAAATGAGGCATTTGCATGTGCAACTGGTCCGTTTGCATAAAGAACCGTGGTATTTCCACACATGAATTTTTGAGGTCGGTTCCTAAAATCAGTGCTGCATTTTTCCTCTGCTGGAGTGAAATGCAAATATTTATTTATTGACAGAGCTGGAGCTGATCGTTTTCCCTGTCCAGGTCTGAGCTGTCTGTTCCGTCAGATGAAAACAAGTAGTATTCCGGCTTCTTCTTAAAATGCATTTGTTCATAACTGCGTTAAAAACAATTGGTGCCTGCTCTCTGCCAGCGCCAGTAGAGTACTATATATATATATTTGTGTATGTATGTATGTATATGTATATCAAAAGGGGCTGAACGCCCAGAAATTCTCTTGGCAGCCCTGCTGTCTGGTTAGAAAAGGAAGTGAGCTACAAAATTTGAACATTCAGTTCTGAGACTTGAAAGCTTTCTGGATTTTATTACTGACTCAACAGGGTTTTCATTATGTATATGGCCAAGAGGAGAGGTTTACGCAAGAGAAACATATTGTAGTTGAATATGTTTGTAATTTTACACATTGTCAAATAATTGAGATAACTAGATGTCTCCTAAATGGACAAAATAAATTAAGTGTTAGCAGCAGTGTCACTGTGGCACAGACAAGTCAATACAAAAGAGCGGCCGGCCCCCATCCGAAAGCTGATTTCCAGTGCAGAGGGGTCCTGATCCAGATGCTGAATGACATTTTGCTGTTGATGTGAATGGGAGCCATCTTTCCCTCCTATCTGTAAGTCTCTTGCTGCCTGTCAGTCTCTTCTACTCCAGATGATAGCATCTTCAGCTTGCTTTTTTTTTTGTCTTTGCTTTTTAGTAACTTGGTGCTATTTGAACAGCAGTTTGAGGCTGTTTCTTCTGCTCTCATTTTCATGTTAGTTTTGGGAAGGAAAATATTTTGAGAAGCAGATTATCATGCAAAGACAGAAGGTGTGGGCTGCATGGACTAAGCTGTGAATACAGACCGAGGCTGTGTCCTGCTGTCCTGGTCACCTCCTGCAGCAGGGGATGTGCTGTCGGATCACACCCTGCGGCCGGCCAGCTCTGCCACAAACCAGCTTGACAGCAAAGTGAATTCCTGTCCCACAGACAACATGCTCCCAGCTAATTTTGCACATGTTCATGCGATGGGTATTCATTGTCTTAAAAAGGTATTTATTTTTAAACCTCTGCGGTCTCTGGTGCCGTACAGTCTTAGTGCATGTGTTCTCATGAAACTACTGTCAGTGGGAAACGCTATCTATATGTGCCTTTGCATTTTACAGGTGGGAAGCCAGGGTACTGGGAAAATATAAGATCACTGGATAATTCGGGAATTCAGAACCCAGTCTGAACCTCTCTTGCTCCAGTTTACACTGGAGCCTGGCTCTGTCTTCTGTGTAACCATCCCAGAGGTGCCGGGGGCTGCTCTTGGGCCCCTCCAGAGCCTTCCCTTCTCCAGGGCGACCAAGCCCCCCTCCCTCAGCCCAGCAGGCTGATGGCTGTCGCTGCTGCTGGCCCGAGCCCGGTGCGCACACGGGGAGCCTCCATCTTCATCGCTTTTCACCCCTATGGCAGCCACCAAGTGTGGGAGGGAGAATCACCGGCTTAACAGGTACCGTGATGGCGTGCTCAGCGCTGTGCCGTGGCTGCACTGCAGTCCTGCTGCTGCCTGCGACAGCAAACTCCGTAGTCGCTAGAATGTGCTTGCCTTCGTTTTCGGTCTTTTTAAAAAATTATTTAGCTTGAGGGCGTGTGACACCACCAACTTTGTAAATCAAGCTGGGTAGCCTCTCATTTTTGCCTTTGATTTGTTCCATTTGTTCTGTTGTGTACCTTCATGGAGAAACATCTACTCTTACAGCTCTCGCAGAAGATACGTGTGAAGCGGTGTTTATCGCAGCAACAGCCGATCTGTGGCACTGAACCACATGCAGGTCAACAAAGTTCAAAGGTGTTTCCTTGCTGGTGCTACATAAGTAGTCTTGTTGAGGGTAAATGCATATGCAAAATAGATCCACTTTTAATGGGGGAAATGCAACGCATGCCTGCCCAGCTGTGTGTGCGAAACAGAGGAGGTTACCAGCTTTTTTTCCACTTACCCCTCTGTTGCTGTGCTGGGTGACCCGTGGCAGGGCGGTGCAGGGGTCGGGATGCTCACGGATCCTCATGGCCACAGCAGGAGGTGGGAGAGCAGGGACTAGGCTGCTGGGCTTGTGGGGGACACAGCGGGGGGCCCCGGAAGGTAACTGGGAGCCTCTGTCACGGCTCCCTCCCTCCCTCGCTGTCCTCAGCCCTCAAAGGTGTGTGGTACATGCCCAGTGCCCCCTGGCCTTGAGAAGGTTTTCATTTGTGGCTGCTAGACTCAAGACTGTGGGCTGCTCCTGCTTTATAGTATAATGTTTTTGTAACGCTGTTATGCTGGCTTTCTTACTAAAAGCGGGTTGTTTTAGTCACTTTTGCCTGCGAGTTCGCCCTCTGTTTTTGAGTGCATTGGATCAATTTCAGCCAACCATGAAAAGAAGGTATTTGTTTCCAAGAGATTAAGCTGGAGGCAGAGCCCAGGAAGGCGAGCAGCCGGGAGGAGGAGGGATACCCTGCCCATGCCCTGGGAGAGCCGGTGGCCTGAGCACGGCTCCAGTTAGAAGCTGGAGGAATCCATGGTGAGGAGGCAGAGGGAGAGGCCGTGAACACCCTGACCACTGAAGGTGCCTCCTTGGCGCTCATATGGTCTTCAGACACCAGAAAGTCCAGCCGCAAGACACAGATCCATAGGAAATGAGGTCTCATTAGTTCCACTGCCCACAACTTGCTCATGGCTCCACCAGCGCTTCCAAGCGTTCGGTTTGGTCGAAGGGCTACTGGAAACTGGGCAGACATCTTCCCTGAGTCACCCTGCTTTTCCACCTCCCCAAGGTCGAGGTGCTTCTCAGGCCAGGGCGCTGCTAGAGGAGGTGACGTCCAGCTGTCCGTCGTCATACAGGCATCCAACCTGCCTCCGGTGTGCTGGCGTGTTGAAATCCATCTGGATCTTCTTCGTGTTTTTGCCAGAGATTGTACTAACCAGAAAAATGTGGCTTTATAAGAAGGCAATACCAGCTTGTTATTCATATCCTCACCCTGGTGAGAAAAAGCCAGAGAGCATGTTTTAAACGTAGCCCATGGTCAGATGGTGTGGTGAGTGCTGGAAACCTGGGATGGTCTGGCAGAAAAATAATTTCCCCTTTTAAAACCACTGAACAGTCCTTGTTCCTCCACACTCCAGCTGGTTAGCTTGGCCACGCAGCCCGGGCACGGAGACGTGGCCGAATCCACTGCCGATGCCTCCCAGCACCCCCGGGTGAGCTCTGGCTGCAGCCTTGGCCGCCGCGGGCGAGGGACGGGCTCTGCCTTGCTTTCGGCTGCCGGGGAAGAGGGGCCGGGACAGGGGGTCTGAAGGGACGTCCTTTCCTCTTCCCTTGCTGGCAGCTTTACAGCCTATTTGTGATGCAGCAAAGCTGCAGGGGGGTTGACGTTTCGGAGGGAGGGTGTGCGTTCTCACCAGGAGCAGAGGCAGCAGGGCTGGGCAGGGGAGGAGAGGGCCAGGGTGCTGCCGGTGTCGGTGCTGCCTCATGGGGTTGGGCTCCCAACGTGGGGCTCGCCACCACCCTGTCAGGCTCTCCCGGGGGGAGCGGTGGGAGGGGGTCACGCAGCGCCTGGGAGAGGCTGTGCGGCACAACGCACGGGTTGAAAGAAAAAAACAGCCCTTCAAGAGCATCACTGGGGAAAAATTACCTGAATGCTTGGGCAGCCGCTGTTCAGCGCCTGCTAACAGCGGCTCGGATTTTGTGGAGCTGAAAGCACTGCCAAGCCTTTTCCTCCTGCCCATGTAACGCTGCACCTCCACCTCCCATCTCCCCCGCAGAAACGCGGCAGCCCTGTGACACAGTTTTCCAGATAGGATACATTTCTCTACAATGGCTTTCAAACTTTCCTAGCAAGAAACCGTGCTACTCGTTCTGCCCGCGGCCCCGCGCGGCCGGCGACGTTGGCGTGGGTGAGCGCGGCGAGGCTGTGGGTACGGCTCCGGCTCGGCCCGCGGGGAGCTGCCGGCCCCCGTAAACGCAGCGTCCCCCAAAAGGCGGGTTGTTGCCGGGGAGGCACCGTCGAGGCCCTTCCTGGCGCTGCCCGAGCCATCCTCTCCGGCCAGCCACCTCCTCGCTGGTGTGAGCGCCGGGCCCAGCTGAAACGGGCAGCCGGCAGGTGGGCGGACGGCTGCAGCCCAGAAACGGCACGTCTGGAAAGGGCGTTTGAGCTGCTCCTGGGGGTGAGCCCCCGCGCAGCAGGGCTGAGCCAGCTCGCCCCTGCTTGCAGGAGGGCTGCCTGCGCTCCCCGGGGACGGGAGGGTTTGGGAGGCAGGCGAGCGAAGGTGGCTGGAGAGAATCTGCAGAGCTCGGAGGAATTCGAGCGAAATGCAAACGCCATCCTTCGATGCTCCCGCCCCGCGCCCTTTCCGCCAGCCTCTGTAAATAGGCCTCTTAAATGGGAGGGGAAGGCAGCACTTCGATATCAGATCTAGTCCGTTAAAAACAAAATGATGGAGAGATTTACCTCCTCTGAGCCCACCTGTCAGTGTTTGCAGTTTTACTATCATATTTTCCAACATCTTCCCAGTGTTTTTCTCTCCTCCGTTGCTGTACACAGAGGCAGAGGAAACTTGCCTGTGCAGAGGAAAAAGTGAACCAGGCTTTCTCAGATGTTCTAATAAACAGCCTGAAAAAGCTTTACACATTGATCCCGTGCCATTTTAGTCATCAGAGGTCTTATTTACAACTGTAGCTTGCTTAAAAAAAAAACCAAACAAAACAAAGCAAAACCACTGTAGACCTTCTGTACGTACAAATCACCTGGCTGCCAGAAGAAAAAAATCTCCCAACAAAATTGTAAGTTCAAAAGAACATTAGGTTTTTTTTAAAAAAACCCCAAACATTAATATTGTCCTTAGGAGAAGATGGTACCATTTAAAAATGCTAAATGAGTGTAACAGCCCTAGCATCTTCTGCATGTCTCCTGGCCTCATTCCATGATGCTCATAAATATTTGAACCTTTTGGGGCATTAATCCTTTACAGCAAAGCTGTTAGCCTAGAAGGGCTGCACCCATCTGAAACCCCACGGCACAGTCTGATAGTTTACAGGGAAGGATTTGGGGGATTGGTTTGGGTTTTTTTTTAGTAGTATTTTGTTGCAAATGGGTATGAGTGGAGGGGGTTGAGAGGGATGCACAGAAGGCAGCAGTGTAGTGGTGCCGGCAGGGCGTTGCGTAGCTGCCTGTCTTTGGCAGGCCCTCGCAGGGCTCTCCTGCCGCCCTCGCAAACCACACGTGGAATTTCTTGTTTACTTCCCCTGTTTAAAGGCAAAAATTAAAACGGCTTCACCAGAGAGGACTGAGGAGATGGTTCCGATAGCCACCACAATGGTGCAGCAGGGAGAGTTAAGCAGCCCCAGAGTGATTTGGAGCAGTGCTAAGACTGCTCTAAATTACTCAAGCTATTAACAAATTGTAGGAGTTGCCATCCTGGAGTGTGCTGGGGTCCAGCCAAAACCTTCTCATGTCCAGTGAATTGCTGGCAGATTCCTTGCTCGGTGATGGCACAGGAACGTGTGTGGTCGAGCATCACCCCGGTGCGGGCCAAGAACGGCAGTCATCTGCCTCGGCCGCGTCGGCTTGCCCCAAAACTCCCCAGTGGGCAGGGTGACACGGGTGTTTTTTGGAACAGTTTTGTTCCAGCTGGAGGAAACAAAAAAGGTCAGAAGCCAAATGGAAACGGAAACGTAGCATCTCTTTAAAAACAAAAAGAAAAAAAAAGGTAAGAAGGTGAGGTGATTACAACATGTTTGTAATCAGCTGTCACACTGAAAAGATCCAGCGTGAGGCTCTGAGTTCCATCTGGAGTACAGAGCAGCAGAATTATATGCAAGTGTTTTATTTCATTAGGAAAATCAGCATCTAATCCGTGTGGGAAATGGTAAACTTTGTTTCCAGAAAAGTCCTGCTTTTTTAAATATACTTATTTGTTTGCCATCATACACATTGTGTTAGTTAAAGAAAAGTATTTAAGTCACAGAAAATATGACGCAGAAGATTCAGGGTGCCATTTGATAAACAATGGGCTGTAAGTTGTCAGAAAAAAAAAAAAAAGAGGCAAGTCTGGCACATGCTGAATCCATTCCTTTCTGTGCAGGAAGAAAAATAACAATTTATTTCCCATACGGCCAAACTCTTTCACAATCTGCATTGCTCAAAGCTTGAGTAATGGCCAGCAGCAGCAGGGACGCTGTCAGGACGCTCTTTGCAAGCGAAGAAAGGTAAGTCAAGTGGTTCGCTGCTGAGCCCTCGATGACCCTGTGGCCAATACAGTGGGTTAGCAGCAGTATTGTCTGCATCTTGATACAGGGTTAATTAGTTTTCCCTGCCAAATAGCAGTGGCCGGCATCTGAAACATGCTGAGTGGTTTTCCATTTGGGCCAGGTCCACTCACGGTGCTGGTTTGGCCAAAGGTTGCTTTTGTGCCTCAGATGCCTAAAATGAGTTGTTTTACAGCATTACCGGTTGCTGACTCAAGATGGTGATACAAACAGTGCAAATTTGGATCTCATCTTTCTGGTTCATGTTGGCTGACAAATTAGTCTTAAAATAGTAATTATCTAATGGGGAAAATCCCACCGATCTAGACAAATGGATTATAAAAATAGCCACCCTCACTAGTAAGAGTCCCAAAGTAATTTTTGAACCATGCTGTGGCTAAGGGCTGTGGACATGTACCTGTTATCAAACAAAGGAGCAAAAGGCTGGCAAGAATTCCCCTTACAGTCTGCCTGGCATCAGTAAATACCTGCAGGTCAGCAGAAGATGTATTTATAGTTGTAACCACATGAAGCGAGAAAGCCTACGCTTGCCCTGTATTTTTCCATGAGAGAGGTGAAGTAATTCAGGGTTTGTGAATAGATCACTGTTCCTGGACCTTCTTTTTTGACCCCGATTCCCTTTATATAAGAGTCTTCTGTTCCTCCTGTGGATATGGTTTTTTGTGGCGAAAGTTATTTTTGGAATGATGGCTTATAATTGATGTTAAAGCATGTAATAAGGCGCTTTTATAGATATCCTTTGTCCTCGCACTTGTTTTATGAAATTGCCACCAAAAGTCAGCCACTTGCTTTCAATTTTCGTGCCATGTTTACATCTGCTTTTGTTTCTTCCCCATTATTAAGTTTTCCAAACACATTGTTGGACATCAAGGATTCAATTCAAAGTCCAGAGCTGCAATCTATTCTGTTCGTGCAAAAGTATTGATGTCTTAGTAAGTTAATTGTCACGTTATGTCATCTACTTAGGCTTTTTCTCTGAGGGGAAAAGCTAGTGAGCTATTTTAACATATTTATATGCACTCAGAAAGACAAGGTAATGAATGAATGTATATTTAGGACCTACTCTGCTTCCCCTTAAACCCAAGAGAGGAGAGGTAGAGCAGGGAAAGAGAATTTTTTCTGCCAAGTTTGCGGAAACCTAAATCTGTCTTTTCTACAAATAAAGACCAGCAATACCAGTCTTAAAATACTTATGTACTGAAGCAGCTGAAATTTTACCAGATAGTGACTTCATAGCATGAGGCCACATCATTGTTACGTAAGAGTGCTCTGGCTATCTGCATTTCGAGATACTTTCAACATGCAGGAATGAAAATACATTCTGGCAGAAGGCTGGTGGCTGGAAACTTTTGCTGGGAGGGTGCTGTTGAATAGAGGCATATCTTCTTTGCATCATTTTTCTACTTCTTGAAAAATATCTAATAAACAAAGCTGATTTTGCTAAGGGAACAGATACAAGGTCTTCTTGCAAAGGTTCTTCTTTTTTACTGTAAACCGTACTCAGACTGGGATACTTGCCAGTATTATTATGCCCCTAAAATCTTGTTTAGGCATACCATCAGTTTGGCCTTGCCTTTTGGAAGTATTGAGCGTGTAGGTTTTCCAAATTGAATATGGGCTTAAAATCCTTAAAATTCTTAACTTCTGTTTAAATGCCTTAAGGCCTGAGCCTGGAAATGAAGTGCATGGAAAGCTCCACCTTGCTCCTAGTCAGAGGAATGCCTGTTTTGAACAAAATCGGGTTCGGCAACCCACATTTGAAAAAACCCTGGAAGCTTATGGTGTCAGTGACTCGTCCTGAGGGTGGATAGTGCTGCGGCTCGTATTGGTTTTCTTTAAGGGATATTTTTACCCTTGTTTTGTTTCCCAGTTCAAGAGCTTTTTTGTGAATGAGATAATCTGTTATTTTCAAAACTACAACTAGGTACTTTTTAGACTGTTGATTTGATGCCATTTTTGGTACCCTTTATGTCTTTCCTGTAACTCATTCCCAGATCTGAACAGATACTCTCCAACATGTGGTAAAGTAATTTCATATCTGAAGTGTATATAGATCATTACAGACTGCATCCCAGAGCAGGTGTCCATGGATGGGGATGACCATTTTCCATCTGTTTGTTTTATTCCCTGGCTTATTTGTCACTATTAAATGATTACTGCAGTGACAGAACTCCCCAAGTATGCATTACTGAATTTCTATTTCAGCCGGGAAGCAAGATGATAGCCCTTTGGCACGCGTGCAGCCAAGGGAAGACAAATATGAACAAAGTGGGGCTTTCAGTTCCCATATCTTTGCGAGATGGTTTTTTTAAAATAACTTTGTAAGGCTTCATAATGAGCTTCTGCCAACACAGGCCCAGCTGCAAAACCATCAAGGTCAGAGATGAAACCAGGTGGAAAGCGGGGCGGGAGCGGGGGGGCCGGGAGAGCGCTGCAGGTGACGGCGTGCCCCGGCAGCGGGCAGGGGGACGGGCGCAGGCTGGTCGCGGGCGAAGGAGCTGCCCCCCGCGCTGCCGAGGTCCTCTCCTGCCAGCGTGCCATGCTGCGAGGAGCAGCTAGATCCCTGCCTGCGCTGGGGAAAGGCAGGGATTGTGGACCGCGTTCAAAGTCCGGGTGCAGGCAGTGAGCCCAAGCTCGGAAGAGCAGTTAAGTTCAGCTCAACGTGTTTGTTAAGCTAGACTGATCAGGCAAAATTATATTCCCAAGCACTGCTTCTTTCTTGGTTACCAGTACCGAGTCAGTTAATAGCGTAAGCTTAACTTATAAAGTCTATTTTTACTCCATTGCTCAGTTCCATTTAACTATAAATATTCCACAGTCTTAAACAAATCCCATCAGAAACTGAAGTGATGCTATAAAAACATGGCATTATTAGGGTCCCGTGCTGATCCTTTGTCCCTAAAAGCATCCGGTGCTCCCAGAGTGTAGGTAAGAAAGAAGCGAGTTACCAAAACACGTATCAGATTTAAAGAGCAAGCTTTCAATTAATGGTTTGGCACATCACTGAAACGATGGGGCTACAGGGTTGCAACAAGTCCAGGCAGGCCACCGGCCCAGCTGGCAAAGCGCTCCAGAAGCCGTGGGTCAAGCCGGCGTTAGGGCCGGGAGATCAAAGAGCACAGGGGCTGGAACCAGACTGCTCTTATTTTTAGGGTCCTGACTCAGCGCAGCCTGGAAGGGTCAGGGCTGGGAGGTTTCCCACTGGCTGCCGCAGGCTCCCGGCGGAAGAGCTGGCTGCTCCCGGCGGGCAGGGGCTGCCCTCCCCGGGCCAGGGCTGTTTTGTGGCTGGGGCTTGTTCTGAGTCAGGGGCAAAGCAGCTAAGAGGAGCGTGAACTCTCCCGCATCCCAGTGCACCTCTGGTGCCCAGGGCGATGGTGCTGGTGTTGCAGAGCGGTGGGAACTGTTGGCCTCTGACACCCATCTACAACCCCCTGGTGTATTTCTGCTTCCAGAGGTGTATTTTTAATAAATCTTAGGTTTTTTAGAAACTGCAGCATGAAGGTTGATCTCCGCGCAGCAACCTTCTTTGCGACCCTCTTCCACGCTCCGGTGAGTGTGAAAGCTGACAGGGGATCCCCCGAGGCGGGTGCATGGGGTGGCAGGAGCCCTGGGGACCTGGGAGCGGGACTCGGGAGCAGCCATCTCACGCCGGTGACGGGCACGCACCTCTGCCAGGAGAGCGGGGAAATGAAGGAGCTGTGTGCCCTGGCACGCCGTGTGTTAGAAATGAACGGCACCGAGGGAAAATTCACTGGGAAAGGTGTTTGCACAAAACACCTAGAAGCCTTTCAGGCATTTTTTGAGGTGGGGACAGGAAGGTACTGGGGAAAAACCTGTGGGTTGGAAATGTATTTCCAACTATTTTTAAAGTAAACAACTTCCTTTTGAAGTTGTGGGCTTGTTGCATAAATTGTGCATTTGACAGAGTAAGTGGTGGGATGTTATGGTAATTACTAATGTCCCTTGAATATTTGGTTAACCACTATATATAATCCCACATGCAGTAGCCTTTCCAGGGAGAATTTAGATCTACCCTTTGGGCAGGATTAAATGTTACTCTCTTGTTTCAGCAACTTTTCAATTATTTAATTCCAGAACAAGAAGTTTTTCATTTTGGGAGGGGAAAAAAGGTGTCCTTTTGACATCTGACTTTTAAAACCAAGTTCTATCCTGTACCTGCATGTGCTAGCTGCTCGGCACAGGGCAGGAGGGATGGGAAAGCTGTCCCAGCTAAAGACCCTGGCTCTGTTGCATGGATGGATTTGACTTCTTTCCTCCCTAGACCCAGACACACAGAAAATACATTGATGCAATGCTGAACTCCGCGTTTCAGGTCAGATTCTTGCAGAGATGTTAATGCTTGAGAAGGTGCCCATCCCTAACATGCTGCTTCTGCTGGCATCTGAAACATACCCACCCTGTCCCCGCAGTTTTTCTTCCGCCTGTTATTTTATCCTCATGTTCCTTCTCAGTTCTTCCTAGGAAAGTCTGCCTTGGTTCACAACCTGGAGCTTGCACACACAACGGACTGTGTAGGCTTGAGGCAGAAAGGTGATCTGCTCTCCCTAAGCTCAGTTTTTCTCTGTGGGAAATGATATAGCCTTGGGCTATCATCCTTGCTTTGCAAGTCTAAAATACTGCATGAAGATACAAGCATATGCCCTTAGGTGATTGCCTAAATCAGTGTTTTTCTTCGGTGTATTAAAATACAAAGACAGACCTATGCTTTTAGAGGAGTTTCTAGTCTGGGTCAGATTGCCTAGACTGGATCTCTAAATGGTATCGGTACCTCTCTGCTTAGCTTTACAGCATGCTTTTAAAAATTTTATTTGTATCCAGTTGTTGTTAGCCATTTTCAGCTCATTTGTTGCCTGGTTGGGATGCTCATTTTGTTCTTCATTACTGAGGCAATACATGTCTTACAGTACTCTGGCCAGAGCTACCCGATGGTGTGACTTGTGTGGATGCTGAGCACTCTTCCCGCACTGCCTCGCTCACCTTCCTGCCGCTGGTCCTACTTCCCCTATTTTCCATCTTCATGACAGTTTGTCTCATAAATGCACTCGGATGTAACAGGCACAGCTCCTCACTTCTGCTGATACCAGAGAAGAAAACAGCCTCTGTAATTGCTATCTTTGATACCTTGTTTTCCAAGATGTTAACTGCAAATAAAATAACACATTACAGCCACTTACCAACAGAAATCCTTATAAGCAAGTTAAAATAAGATCTTAGCTCAGTGGAGTACAATTTGAAGCTTAGGAGGATGTCAGCCATAAGCCTTTGCGCTCTTCTGTGTAAAATAAGTCTGGGTCTAGTTTCAAAAAATTACTTTAAATACAAATTAAATATGTATTTCACTAGGGAGAGGCCTTTTTATAACCTGTAGAGGTTACAAGAGCAAACTTTGACAAGCTCTCGAAGTAGAAACTGTGACAATGGCTCTGGTGCCTTTTTGGATGTAGAAACAGAGTAGCAGCATGGTGTGAAGCATTTTGATATTTAGATATCTGCAATAGAAATCCAGTAGCCCACATATTTAAAAATGTGTATAATTTCTTGTTTCATTTTCCATCTTTGCATGCTCACTTGAAGGCTTCCAGCTTTGGTTTGTCCAAGAGTCAGCCAGATGAAACGATACATACTGCTAACCACGCTCTGCAGAATTAACTGGGCATAGGACTGGTGTTGTTCCTAATCAGCGCGAGTAAACATTTATCAAATACTAGAAACAAATATTGCCAAATCCGTTCATTTTCATACTATGTGGAAATGGAAATGGCCTTCCCTGTGGTAAATTGGCAGTGCCCAGAAATTTGCTGGGTGCTTTAAGGCAAATTCTCTTATTGGAGATGGCACAAGTTTCCTGGCTAGAGAGCTTAATAATCCAAATTTAAGCAAGACCAAGAGCTGAGTTTTTCCGACAGAAGTGGGGATGGAGAGCAGGGGCCAGAGCCACAGACAGCAGTTTTGGGGTCTGGGCACTGGCTCTGGATGGGGATTGTGGTGGCCCCCATCTGAGCAGGGCAGCTGGGGCAAGTGTTTTGTTCCTCCTCAGCCTTCCCACCTCTGCTCCTTTGGCAGCCCTGTCTGCAAGCGCCCAGGAGAAGGGTTAAGTTATATTGCGATGTGACATAACTTGTTGAGAAGCTAGTGCAAATAACTGGGCATTACTGGGTTTGCCTTGTGAGCAGGCTGGCGAGAGTGAGTTCGAGGAGGGGTTTAAAAGATAAGACATGGTAAGCTGAGCAGAATTAGCAAAACATTTCCTTATGGAGAGGTGGTGCAGAAGAAAGAGAAGAAAACATCAGTCTGGGTGAGTCTGAAAGGAGGAGCGCCAGGAATGTGTGTATAAGAGATGGTATTAGAGTCTGATGACACTGGGCTGGATTTCCGAAGGAGGGGCAAGAGTAGAGCTGCAGATGGGAAAAACATTTACACTGAGGCCAGGGGGACCTAGGGCAGCTCCCACCAGCTTGGGGCTTGCTCTGAGAAGCCCAAACCTGGTGAAGGGGCATGAGGAGCTGCAGGTTTGAGGGATCCCAGAGTTGGGTGACTTGAAAAGCAACATTATAAGCCAGCAGCGTGGGGTGGCCAAGTGCCAGGGTGGCAGAAGGGACACTGCGCTGCAGTCATGACCGGGTCAGCCCAGACTTCTCAGTAGAGTTGTAGAGAAAGAAATATCGGAGCCTAGACATGTTTTGGGTGGACAGAAGGGATAAGGAAATGGAGGAGCCGAAAGTTATCCAACTCAGAGCACTTGAGTGGAAAGAGAGGTGGTGAGACTGCTGACAGGAATGGGGCGAGAGGAAGGGGGTCAGGAGGGGCGTGAGGATTCAGTCGGTCGTACATGAGTGCTCTGTGCCGCTCAGCGTTGCATCCCTGCTCTCACTCCTGCCATCTCACTGGGAAACCCTCCAGGACGCAGACATCCCTGTGACGACTGGCACTGAGCTGTGTCTTTGCTGTCTCCCTGGCCGGGGAGGGACGAGGCCATTGGGGAAGTGGCAGCTGGCTGCCCCAGGGGCGGCTGCTGCTGCTGTGGCCAGAGCACGGTGCGAGGGGCTGGGGACGGCTGCTTCCCGCTGCCGCCTGCCTGAGCCTAGTGGACTTTGGTTTCTGTCTGTCAACCTATGGCCTTTCATCAGCCCCAAATCCAGTCAAAAATTTTAAAATATATTATGGCTCTGATATGGAAGCAACCCCATGCCACTCTTTCTACATATTTTGAACTTATTTTCATAAGAATAACAAGTTCACAGTGAGTGTTGGGGTTTAGGCAGATGTGTAAGGGAATTGGTCTCAGCTAAACAGATGCACACAAAACCCAGCTGTGAAGGTGCTACATCATTTAGAATAGACACCTACTCTATTTAACAGGAGACAATCCCATGCACACCCAGACACCATGCTCACAGCTCTTTGTCAGAGAGTACGCTGGATGCTCAAAAGTTACGATTACTCGACAGAAAATAATGCGACGTTTTCTAAGCAGCTCTTGATTCTGGTTTGGGTGAAGGAAACTCATTTACATTTAAATACCCTTAAGCCCCTGAAAGAGTTTGAATTTTTCATTATGCTTGGAAAATAGCTTGTACTTCTTTTCTGTCTCAGATGTTATTCTCTTATTTACAACTGGCCCTCGCCGTTTCACTGCAAGGCTTCTCATTCATGAGCTGAGCCTTTGCGTGTTGCTTCTTCTTTCCTAAGCTGGCCTTCTGTTTCAGAAGTCTACATATTCTCATATTCAGCTGTGTCAGGCATTTCTTTCAACTCCTTCACTGAGCTATGGTATGTGAAAAACATCACAGATTTTCCTAGACCTTTCCAAGACCACCTTATCTCCATCAATTTTTCCTGTTTTGGTACTGCTTGTTATAGACTACAGAGCAGCAGTTTATGGGTGGAGTGTTTATCATGATGGGTCATGTGTGATACGTTACTTAAAACTGATGTTTGGGTTTGCCAGAATGATTCTGTGTTAACAGGTTTTTATTATGAAAAGCATAGCTGACCTTTAAAGTCCAAAGGCCATATTTATGAATGACTCAGCCTGCTCTCAGTGCGGCTGAAGATTACAGTACACAAACAAAAGCCGAAGCATACTTCTCCCATGTAACTTTTGAGAAAGCAGTGTTTGCCTCTGGCATTCACCAAGGGAGCTTTCCCTTTGTGTGCAGGAGGAAAATGGGGCAGGCTACAATAAAAGGCATTGTTGGTCCCAGCATGCAAAGAATGATGATCCAAGAACTGAAATAATAGAAAAGTGTCGGGAGGGAATTTGGTTCACAAACATTTCAGGATAGCTTCAGGCTTACTCAAGTTTTGATTCAAGCTTCTCATTCTTCTTAAATTCTTTCCAGGCCAAAATGGATTAAATCGTTGCTAATCTTCAATCATCCACCCTTTCCCTGGGATCAGCATTCGAGGATGGCCTTGCCGTGCGGCTGGTTCAGCCTGCAGTTCCTTAATGACAGTAAACCCTCGGGAGTGGGTATGTACTCTCGCGCTATGATTAGGATCTGTCTCCTCAAATTCCATCGTTAAGGTCTCTGCAGGAGGGGCCTTCTTGCTTTGTGTCCTGGAGAGTATCTGTTACAATAGTCCGTAAGTATGACCAAGTATTGCACCCAACATGTACTTAACAGGTTATAAGCAATCGTTTTTATGGAGCCGGGTTCCAGACCAGAATATTGCCTGACAGCTGTGCTTACTAATCATTGCAAGTAGAAGAAGAAAACTGGTTTTGCTGTGACATACCTAGACAGGTACTGCCAGCCTTGGAATTTAAAAAAGGAAAAAAAAAAGAAAAAAATATTAAAAATTGAGTCTTTTTTCTTCTTTTGCTAGTCCTATTGGGATGTTGTCCAACTGAACTGACAAAAAACCAAGAATAATAATAACAAAACATTCCCACATAGATATTATTATTTTTTTTCCTAAAACTCTTTTTTAAAATTTAAATAAAGTCTCTTAAAAAGTTCAGAACATGTCTTTTTCCTCCCTCTTCCTCCTTATCCCTACTGAAAACCCCTAGGAGCTAATGCCAGGCAAGAATTTGCGGTAGCAGCTCAATGCAAAAACTATGCAATTTACATCCTGTGGCCCTATCAAATATAATTACAAACCATGTTCACAGCACTGCAGATTACACAGCATTTCGCCAGTGTGGGAGATGGCACGTTGCCTGTTGTAGGAGATGATCCCACACCTAGAATTGACTGGCAGCTTTTATAAAATAGCAAGGCATCCCTTTTGTGACTGGCTGATGAAGGACAGATGGTCTTTTTCTCCTTCAAGGAGAATTCCTATCAGGCTTTATTTGCAATAGTTTATGTGCATATGAATTATTTGCATTAAAAGAGAATTAATATGGTATTTACTGGCAAACTATAATGCATTGAGATAAAGTGAAATTTTTAACTATTTCTTGCATCAACAGTAGTCCTGGCTGTTCAATATTTTTTCTTTCTCTGATAATGGAGATCATTTTCATTAGCTCTAAGGCACCCTTGTGCTTCTCTGGCAGTGTAAATTCATTTATACCTGCCTTTAAGGCCTCTCTGCCCTTCCAGAGCAGTGCAGCAGAGGCTGAGGATAATTGAGAATCAGACTGCTATTAAAGGGACCAAGAAAAAGTATAACACAAATTAATACTCTTTAATGTTTATAATACTCTTTTTAACCTTCCTCCTCCTTAGAAGTTCACACGTAGATTGGAAGGTTATGGATGGCTCAAGGGGAATGATGGATTCCCTCTTACCCTTTCTTTTTTCCCTTGATGTACCCCTTAGCGTATTTGTTCTTTGGTGAATATAGTTGAACCCTGTTCAGCTAATTTTGTGGCTTAATTAAGATAATGTAACCATTTTGTGCAAACACAAGGTGATTTATACAGCACAATGTTTTGGGCGTTGTGGTCTTGAGCTGTTGGGCTAAGTGGGGTGCTATTTTACCTTTGTCTTTTTAGAGCTTTTTAGAGCCCTTGCTGTTGGATCCATGGGTACTTAATAGGTTTTCCCAATTTAATTCATAATAAAGTGATAATCAGGATGATAAAATAAGAGGCCTGAGCTTTTAGTGGCTTTTTTTCTTCAGTACCCTTTGCACAGCTTCACTAATTGCATTAGATTCAGACCTGAATTATTGAAGGCTTCTGAAAAAACACGTATTTTTGTCAAGGACAATTAGGAGGAGTTCCTGGAAACTGTTTGCAGTGCTCAAGCTCAGCTGTCCATTGGTTACTTTTATTTATACAGCGCCAAAAATGTGCCAAGAAAATTAAGGAAATTATAAAGTTCTATGAGAAATTTTTCCTATATTGTTCCTTACAAGGGAAGTAAAATCTGCTCTTTCCTCTTAGAACCCAGACCTGCCTCAGTTGGATGAACTGAGGATGGATGAGCTCTGTAATGACAAAATATATAAAAGATAGGACTTCATTTCCAAAAGAATCAGACAAGTCCATGGATGTCAAAATGAAACCGCTCTCTGTTCCGTTTCGAAAGCTCTCAGTGGTGTATGCAGCTAATGACGCGTCTGCCTAGAAAGCCGCTCACCTGCTCGTGCAGGTGAGCGTTCAAAGACGGCACCGGCGGGTGGTCTGCGCGCACGGTCCTACACGTAGTCACTTAGCACTGCATCTCGGCCACGGCCCATGCGGCTTCTCACCGTCCCTAAATGCTGCTCCGAACGCGGCCGGCGATGCGGAGCCTGAGCGGCAGGGTGATGGTTAGAGAGGGCGCGGGGAAGTGTGGTGTGAGTAAAAGAAACAAATGGCTGATGAACGAGTAGGCAGGAGGGCAATAATTAAAGGAGAATGCCCTGGGCAGGGGAGGGTGGGCTGCAAAATTCAATGGGAGGTGAAAAGCACTGAAAATGGAGTGGAAGAGGGAAGACACAGCCTGGAAGGGTCTTGTGAAAATCCCTGTGGGGCCCAGGGGCTGGTGGCCATCGTGGAGCATCCGTGGGCTTTGGGAGGATCGCTCACTGGTGGAGCTGGGTGCAGGCAAGGATTTGGGGGGTTTTTTTGTTAAAAAAGTGCTAGCAACAGCAGGAGGCCTGACTGTAATGAGCTTAATGAATGTGGCGCAAGGGATGTTTCAGGTAGAAGGAGAAATGTGGGATTTCTTGTCTGTGTAATTAGGACACTTGGCAGCTGGGTAAGCTTTAATTGCCATCCAAAGCTCCCGATCTTGCCAAAGAATGAAGAGAGTGAAGAGAGCTATTGATTTCCATCTGGGCAAACAATTTACTTCTTAGTGCTCATCAGCCTGATGTGTATCTTCATTTGCTGTCGCTGCTGTGTGCAAGCTAAAGCTGCTTTCATCGGCAGATTTCAGGTGGAGGTTCAGCTGAATATGTGGCTAGAATTGCAAGGCGTTAATGGTAAAAACTGCCTCACTTACCACACTGTCAAGGCACAATGTCCTGTTAGTTTTGGAAAATCTCCACATCTCTTGGTCCTTATATAAAGCGTCTCTTTGCTGTAGTGTCCAGTTGCCTCCCAAAAATAAAATGGGCACAGAAGGAACCTTCTTCTCTCTCTGCTCAACAGGAGCAGGGCAATGTTTATTTTATGTGATGCATGTTTGTTTATAAATGTGGTGTTACTGAGCAGAGGACTAGATCAAAGAAGTGGATTTTGCATTTCGCTTTGAAGACACAGATGTCCATAGTCAACATGATCTCTTTTAGGGCCAGCTTCCAAATTTCATGGGCTAAATGCCACATTTTTGCCCTGTCGTTGACAGTTTCATTGTTCCAGGGGCACATAGCTGGTGCAGGTCACGATCTTGAAACAGAGACACAATGAGAAAACTCATATGCAGACACTAAGTGTAGCAATTTAATTAGGAAAGAAAAAAAAACCCTAAGAGGTATTTTGGGGGAAAAGGTTGAGAAGAGAGAAAGAGGAGAGAGAATTACTTTTGCAAAGCTATCAAAAAAACAGACTTGCTGCAATTTACAAATAACAACATTAAGCACAAACAGATTTTTTACAACTAATCTAACATTGTGCATGTAATGGAGATTGGCATGCCTGTGCAGGGTAGACATGTGTGTATGGTTTTCTGAAGTTAAAAAAATAAAGATTAGAATAATGAATTCCCTTCTGTTGAGGAATGGATAATTAGTCAAATGGTAGTATTCAGCAGATGCAACTTACTCATGTTGGAAATTCCATCATATAGTGCCCCAGGGGCGTTGGACACTACGCAGTCAAAATAATCAATAGTCAATGGTCTATAGTAAAAATTGTTGGGTGTACCCAATTTTAACAAAATTATTTGTATACCAAATGGAAAGAAACATAAATGCATACAGGGCTGGTTTTCCTTTTGCTCGTGTTTTCATCTGGAGTGACTTTACTAGAATGACTCTGCACTGACAGCAATGATAGGGCAGAATCGGCCTCCAGATATCTGTATATTGAGTAAGTGTGGTAAAGTTAAGTGATGGCCTGTAAATTAAAATGAAAGCAGTAGTTGACTAATGTCTAAAAAGTAATCATCTAAAAGTAATATTGTCTTGTAAGTTCTATATTTTAAAAGTGGCTTTTTCTGACTTACCAGGAAAGAACTGCCTAACATGGCTTAATATGGTCATTGACTAGTCATATCTTGATTTTGTTTTTGTTTGTCTTTGTTTAAGGAAGATTTAACTTGATGCAGTAGGAAAAACAAATAGTTCCAAATTCAGACGGGCCCTCTTGGAAACAGTGATTTGTTTCCCGTTGACTTTAATAACTAATCCCATTAAAATAGCCTGTAGTGGAAAGCAAACCTTATATGTGGACAAGATGGTGGAGATAAAAAAGGCAAGTTTTAGATTCATACTTGCCAAATTTAAAATAGAAAAATGATGTGTTTTCTGTTGGTTGGTTAGATCTTGAATTCCATCTTGTGCTATTAGGGTATTTTTAAATCATGATGTCACTGCTGCGTTACTTTTGTATGTGTGTATATATATCTCCCTTTCTAATCATGAGATGACAATATACACAGCAAAAGTCATCTGGTACCTCAGGCAGCTGTTAAAATACAACAGTTATTGATATATCCCCTTTGTTATTCAGTGTTGGATTATAGTCTCATTTTATACGCCGAGCAGTTCTACCATTTATAACAAAATACTTCCCACATGGCACTGGCTTGTCATCTTCACTGTTTCTGGAGAGATTCTGAGAAATGACTCATGGTGTGGTGTGCCCTACTTAGGATACTTCAGATGTTGCTTTTTCCAAGGTGCTTCCCCAAGCCTTTGACTTTCAGGTCTTGAAGGAAGGGTATCGATAAGTGGAAGTGCCTGAAACCATTAGTTATCTTTAAAAATATGTCTTTCTCTTGTGAAAAAATAAATAAAATAATGTTTTCCCCTCTGCTACTAAGAAAGTTGTTTTAAATTACTTGTAACTGAAAGGAATAAATAAGTATATAATTCCACTCCTGCCATTAATGCATCTGTTAAAGTGAGGAGATAATTATACTTTAGATCTATCTATCCTGTAAAACTACCACCATAATCATTAAATAATTATATTTTATCTAGATACACAATAAAATTTCTTCCATCCCCACTTACTGTGCTCATTACCATATGGTATTTCTTCTCTGATCCTGAATGGAATAAGAATATGAGCATTTTGTGGCACTAGTCTATATGTATTTATAGCAGTAAGGAGTAGAACTGCCAAAATGCATGAAATATACACTTTTCTGTTACTGCTTTCAGAGAAATCAATATGAGCTATCTGCTTTCAGTGCTGATTTTGTCTTTGCAGTTATATTGTGAAAGGCATAACCGGTCCTCTTCACTTGATTTCACAAACACATTTCAAACAGAACTGAATTTATATGGTCAGCAAAGCTATTGGCAAGCATATTCACTATGTGAACTGACTTCTCCTAGCAGTTTATTAAGACAACATTAATTCCTTTCCAATAATGTGGCTGGCAGTGTTTGTGTGTCTAAGATTAAAGCAGTTGGATTTCCACAAAATATTAAGTTGCTATCAAATGTAGAAGGATAGAGATTCTGAAATATCAACAGATCAGACAGAAGTGTGAGCATCGGTGCAGAATATCTGCAGCACGTAGCAAATAGTAATTTACAGGTCATCACAAGTCCTCAGGACTTTGGGGGAAAAAAGGACTTTGGGAGTTGTAACCATTAGTTTCAAGACAGCACAAGAAAAGGTGAATGAGATCTTTTACTGGTATAACTAGGCGTAGTTCCCTGAAGCTGAATACAGGGAGGAGCTGATTTTTGGTCGAATTCCTGCTAATCAAGTGAAAGGATAGGAGGGTTTGTGTTATGTATAGAAGGTTGCTGTTGTTTTTAACAGGAGTAATTCTGTTTGATCTACCTTTTTGCTCTTTGTGTTTGGAATACGCTGAGGTGGAAATCTTCATTTTGAGTTGTACCTATCTGTGGGAGAATTCAGATGGACCCTGTGCAACCTGCACATGGGCTAACAGCAGCTTCATGAAGGTCAACAAGGAGAACTGCAGAGATTTGAAATGGGTGGATCTGTACAAAATAGGAACCAACTGACCAGGAGTCCTGCTGAAAAGGATCTAAGGGTTACTGTGGGCTCCATGTTCACAGTCTCCAAATATGTAAATACTATATTGGGCTGCACTAGGAGGATTATGGCCAGGAAACTGAGAGGAATTATTATCTCCCTCTGCTTGATATTGGTGAGGCCATATCTGAAATACTGTGTTCAGTCTGGTGCTCCCTGGTCAAGAGAGAGATTGAGAAACTGGAGACTGCCCTGCAGAGGACTACCGAGGTAATTAGGGGTCTGAAGCACGTGGCATGGAAGGAGAGATTTAGGCAGTTAGGCTTGTTTGGTTTGGAAAAGAGAAGGCTAAGAAGGAACTAATAGCAACCTATGAGTACTTGAAAGGCAGTTACAAACACAATGGAGACAAATTCTTATCAACAGATGCAGAGGATAAATCAGGCAGAAGTTGCGCCTTGAAATTTTTGAATTGGACAAGAGATAGGCTCTGATCTTCTTACTGACGTTCGGAAAACAGACCTTGAAGTTCCGTAGATGCTTCAGCTCAGCATTCACTCAGAATCAAATGTTAGGTGGTATCAAGGGCACCTCATCTCCTGCTGGTTTATCTACTGAAGGCAGTGCCCTCTGTGCTGCCTCTGGTCGTCGTTGTATGCGGTGGCACTACTTTTCAGGGAAACTGTGGGGAATAGGAGTTCCATCCTTTCTGAACTACACCTTAACTGCTCCATTTCTCCATTCTTTTTCAGCCGGTGAGTTAGAGGCATCCAGAAACCTCTTGGTTAAGTGATAAGGAACAGCACAAATTCAAATGGAACAAACCGATCACTTGTGTCACTCCCTATGTACTACCTGCTTCCTGTGGAAGCACCTACCTGTTGTTCCCCTATGGAGGAGCAAACAGCTATTGAGCATTTCCCTCTGAAGAAGAGATCATTTCATGTCTATTCTGTGATGAATTACAGCAAGAGTTATTGCCACCAGCCTGGATACATTAGTACTAAAGCTAATCTGTGTATCTTTTCATGTTTTATAGCTTCTTAACTCTGACAGTTAGGACAGCATATTAATAAACTCAGTAAAAAGGCCTATTGGAAATCTTTCACTTTCTTAGCTTAATTTGTGATGTATTAATCTGTCTTCTTGTCTCTAGTACTAATATTGGTGCCGAGGAAGCTGGCAAAAGAACTGCTTGCCCTTTGCAGGCACACAAGGGAAACCACAAAGTTGTTGACTTGTGTGCATACATATACATAT
This sequence comes from Aviceda cuculoides, assembly GCA_035590195.1. Taxonomy (NCBI): domain Eukaryota; kingdom Metazoa; phylum Chordata; class Aves; order Accipitriformes; family Accipitridae; genus Aviceda; species Aviceda cuculoides. The sequence continues at coordinate 17,099,656 of JAVJGG010000090.1, read as the reverse complement.
AAAGATGTGTGTATCTCTCTCTCTCTCTCTCTCTCCATATTCTCTTTCTTGTGAATACAAAATCTAATTCCACTTTAAGAAGTTTCATGTAAATATACAGTTTCATAGTTGAATTTGCAAGTTATTGACCAAGTCAACACCAAAAATGCACCAAGCATGTACAAATCAAGGGAAAACATGCCTAAGTGATAAGAAAAGCTGGGAGTTCATTCTCGGGCAGCTGGCTCCTGGAAGGAATGGGAAATGCGAACAAAGAAAAGCAAGAAATGCTACAGCCAAATGTCAGTGCATCTTACTGATGAGTTTGCAAGGGCTTTCCAGGCAATGAAAGGGAAGGACAGCCTGCCACACCTGTGGGGTGCTGCCAACTGGTCAGCTGGCTCCATAGAAAAGGGAAATGGAGACGTAGGAGAAACACTAAAAAGCAACTCAAGTTACACTGCGAAGGGCTTGGGTCCTTTAAAACATATTAACCTGCATCAATCAGCATTTTTAAGCTTTTACTTTTTTAGGGAATAAATGTATAGTTTTGGCAGAAGAGTTGAAGGGGAAAAAAACCCAGCATGTGCATTATTCTTCTTGTATCAGTGCAGACCAGTTTAGCAGCCATAATTTAACGAAGACTTCATCCCACCCCTCCCTCAGGCAGCATCTGGTTTTGGAGTCATGAGACCCACTGAACAATAGCTGCGCAAGTGTGAATGGCATGAGCCACCCCCCTTCTACTGCTGGAGCTGATGCTTTCTTTCCAAGTTGATAAAATAGCATACTTTATTAAAAATGCTGTCTGATAGCAGGAAAGGGCTGTCTAATTTTTCCAGGGCAGCCACAACAAGGACAATTTACAAACCACTTATCCTAGCACTGTCTCCTCTTTCTCTCCTGGCTAGTGTAGTATTTCTGGCATGTTTCTGGGAAGTGTGTCCATCAGGGAAACAAATGGTGTCTTTCTGTTCTTTTCTGTAAGAGAGGTGTCAACTATTGTAATTCAGCATAAATTTCCACACAGTACTAATCTTATTTTTCAGTCGTGGTCATCTGAACCTATGGTAACTAACCCATGCTTTTATTTTAAATTCAATAAGTGACTTTTCCCCTGCAGAGAAAGAAGGGCAGAAATGGACATAAGGCATGGCGAAGGTGAGGAAATAGGAACACAGGAGGTAAATAGTCAGAGTCCTGCAGCTCTCTCCCCTATGATCTGTTTGCTCAGCCAAGTGAACCCAAAAGTTGATCCTGGTTGTACTAGTGCAACCTATTGTAACAAATCATGTGGGAAGACTATAAATGTGAGGAATGCCCTGCGCCTCTGCACGTTGTCCAGGCTCCTTGGTGCCATGTGTCATGGCAACAATGGTGCCAAAGCTGCCTTTTAAAGAATCACCCTTTGACAGTTTTGTCTCCCAACAACTGTGTAGCTGTCAGCTCATGGGAATTCCTGTTCTCCGGAGGCTGCAAAATGCCAGCTGAGAAATCACCCAGTTCATTATCCCATAGCAGACAAAACAAATATTGTGTTTCCCCTGAACCAGCTATATATAGAATTAATCTGACCCTGGTAAGACTCTGTGAGATAGCTCGGGTTCAACTCAGGCAAGGGAAAATGCTGCTCCCCAAAAGGATTTCTCTACAAGCTGGCAGATGCACTGTTGATTTACACGATCCAGAAGAGGTTGGTCTCCTCTTCCAGGAGTGATCTGTTACATAAAGAATAGATGGCAATCTAAATCCGCTCAGCATTTGGAAAATGCAAAAACACCCAGGAGCTTGTCCATGCAGTGGGGTGAAGTGACTTGTTGCCTAATGTCTTTAGCTTCCCTAAATGAGGAGCCCAAACAATTATCTAGTAAAAATACTGTTTCAATGAATCACCGTGGGTTTTTGTATTACAGTACTAGAGCAGAAATTGAAAACTTCTGTCAACTATCTGGGTGAAAACCCCTTCTGAGTCACTTTTCATGTATCTAAAGATTGAAGTAACATTTTTCTCTTCTATGGCTGTGAGGAAGACCTGATCCTGTACCTTTCCTAAGAGAATGACCCATCGATCGTAATGGGAGCTTTTCCTGCAGAGCAGTGTTTGCCTCTGTTAATAAGGCATTTGGTTGTGCAGTAGTTGCACGGTTTTCTGAAGAAATCACTTAAACCTGTATTCCTTTAAAAAAGTGAAATTCAGTGTCTCTCCATCTTTCTGGTGCAGATACCTATCACCGTAACAGGACATGCTGGTGACTGAATGGCTCAGTTGCTGTCTTGTCCTGGCTTTTCACTGTCTCAGGTTTCAAACAGCATTTCATTAATAGCGTGAGAGATGTCCATTAAGGCTTTAGAGCCAGCAGTGTTGTTTCAGCATCTGCAAGCGATGGGAAGTGTGTTCAAACTTTGCAGCCATCTAGCATGCCCGAGCAATCAGCCTGTGTGGTATGCGTTTGTATTCAGCTGTGATCCAAATTCTCCTTTGTCATAGTCACACAAACTGTTCAATGGCAGTGACCAGACGTGACCTTCAGTCACCTAGTGGTGCACATAAAGGTTGCGCATTTGCTACTGGGGACGTTAGACTCGTCATTACGTAGCTATTTTCACTAAAACAATAATTTTCAGTGGAAAAATGGTAATAGAATCATAGGACTGCAATGGACCTCTCCTCATCCATCTTTCTTCCCCAGCTCTGGCTTTCTGCTCCTGACAGATATTTCTTTAAATTCTTCTTAAAACCACCTGGTATAGAGGCTGCACATTCTTTCCAGACAATCTTTTTCTCTGCTCCTTATTGTTAGAAAGTTTTCCATACTTTTCCTTCCAATAATTTAAGTCTGTTGCTTGCCTTCTACCTTGTAGAAATTATTCCCTTCATCTTTGTGTCAGCTTTTTACATAGCTGCAGACTGTTCTCAAGTCATAGCTGTAAAAAAACCCACCAACTTATCAATATGCTGCTAGTGATTTTGTCAAACGGATGAAATTTCACTCTGTATCAATGACTTTTCTGTCATAACTTTTAAACCACATCTCCTGTTTCAATTTCTATTCCTTTCTTCCAAAAGCAAATGCGCTATTCACAAATGCATCCTCAAGTACATTTTGCAAAGCAATTTTCTTCTCACTGTCACTGTCAGCAGATGACTCTGTGTAGTGTCAGTCACAAAACACCTGGATTTGCATCCTTTTCTGTACGAAGCATTTTCTCCTTTCTAAATACAACTTTCTGTGATACTGCTTAAGCAGTCTACAGTCCATCTTCTGTTACAAGCATAGTTTTCATCATTCTGCGTGAATTCCATACTGTGACACAGCTTTTTTTTTTGCTGGGGGGCAGCTTTGCTCTTTTATGCTGGTCTCTCCAGCAGGACAAAATTACAGGAAAATACTGGATATAGAGCAAGGTAGCCAATAAATACTATGTCGATGACCATAGCTGACCCATTTTGTATTACTGCATATGATGAATTTTAACATGACTCCCGCAAGACTGTGTGAACACATTCTATTATGTAATGTTAATTTGCGAGTAAACTGATATTTTGTTAATCTTATTATAAATATGCACAATTTTGCTCTGGGTGCATCTGTTCCTAGATTGTTAATGATGCCTTTCTGTTCAACATAAATAATAGAACAATCACAATCAGCAAACACATCTTCATTTGTATTTAAACTGCACCATTTTATACATTTATGGAAATAAAGATGACTTTTTTTTACTGTAGTCGTTACTCCTGTAACCTTGTCTAAATAGCTAATGTTTTGTATTTCCAAAACACAATGTATTCGTAGCATACCACTATCTAGTACCACTGCATCTCATAAAGAGATCCTCCTTCGTCCAGCCTTGTCTCCCATAATGCAGAAAGGTACTGAGAAGCTGTCAGGAGTGATACGTGGCCAGCTCCCAGGGAGCAGCCGTGGCCACCTGAGGTCAGCCTGGGCCAGTGACAATGCCTCCGGGACAAACCTCACTGTCCTAGTGTACCATGTGTGTACAAGATGACTGTGTGGCATCACCTCATATCTCATATTCCTGTAATCTCAGTGAGATCTAAAAATCGTCATTGTTTATAAATTCACAAGGTATTTATGGATGTCGGAAAAATCTGTATTGACTAGAACTTTCTGATTCATTGGCTGCGAGAACAACTATTTTCAATACCTTTTCGTATAGGAACCCTGGACATTTTTTTAAATTACGGAAGGATAGTAGCACTTTTTCTTCTGACTAAAAGTCGCGCTAACAAAAAGCAAACCAAAGCATGCCAATGGCCATATCCCAAATCTGTAATAAGTAAAAATAGGCTTTAAAAACTGTGGAAGGATCACACATTATACAAGAGATGCTGTAATACCATTTGTAGTGGTTTCTATGAATTTGAAAAGTCCTACATGATAGCAACTCAATTATGTATCCATTTGTTTAAGGAGAATAATATTTGCACATTATTCAGTGAATGACAGTTATTCAAACAACTGCACCTGTGCACGTTAAATAAAGGCAGCCTTTACAGGATATTTGGAGAACGTGTGGGAAATGCAGATGAAAATCTAGTCAGCTGCCATTTTGGAAACACACTTTGATATTTCCTTCATGCTATTCATTAACCATATTCCCAAATGCTGAATGTGTCCCGATGTCTGTGACAATGTGGCCAAGGCAGCTGCCCGGGTTTTGTCTGAGCATCGAAGGGGGAACGCGGAGCTGTGCTGGTGGGGTTCCCTCTGTGACCAGAGGGACACCTGAAAGAGCCTTGCCAGTAAAAGAAGAGCTGGAAGGAAAATTCACGTTCCTGCTCTCTTACTGTCTGCTCCGGAGAGGAGAGACCTCAGAGGTACCTGGGAGGGTGGCAGCAGGAGCAGCTGTGGATGTCACCCATGGTGTGAGGTCTGGCCCAAAGCTTCATTCGCCTCCTGCCTGGAAGCCAGAGGTGTGCGCCGGAAAGGGCTGGCCCTCATCCAGGATAACCTCGAGTCAGGATAGCAGCCGGGGAAAATGAAATGGGCAAGGGTTTCTTTTAGGGGAAAATGCTCATTGTTTCAGTCCCTGAGGCAGAAGTGGAGCAAAACCACTGGTGTCCCTTCTACCCCACAGTGGCGGAAACTTTGACAGTGTAGAGTGGCAGAAGGTAGGCGTGCTCTGCTGGTGAGTGGCCCTGAGGAAAGCCGTGAGGAGGGATTAGGAAGTGGCTGGGCTTATTTCCTTTGGATTTGTATTTGGAACTGCCTTTGTCATGGGATATTCTTCCCTTGGCCGCATGGATAAACCTCCTGGCCTCTTGCTCCGCTGCCGGCGAAGCAGCAGGCGGCCGCAAAGGGCACACAGGCAGCCAGCCCGCCCGATGTATCCTCGAGCAGGAGGGGTAAGCAGCCTTTCCCCCCTGCCCACGCCCAGCCTGAACGAGCGTGGAAATGCGGGGGGGACGCAGGTGTTTGAATTCTGTCAGCGTAGTAACTACGTGAGATTACGATGTGAAACCACGCTGCCCCGCGTGGCCCGTTGTGGTACCCGGCAGGCCCCAC
>JAVJGG010000090.1:17032247-17084803 GCA_035590195.1 Aviceda cuculoides | reverse complement strand
TTCAGGTAGTTGTAGAGAGTTATGAGGTCTCCCCTCAGCCTCCTCTTCTCCAGACTAAACAGCCCCAGCTCCCTCAGGTTAGGGTTAGTTGTGTGGGGTGTTTGATGGTTGGATTTTTTTGTTTGTTTTGTTATTTTGTTTGTTTGTTTTTTAATCCTATGCTCCCTACAAGCCTGCAACACCCTACACTTGCTGCAAAAGAGAGGGTTGGTACGCAGACTGCAGTACTGTCTTGCTCATTGTGGGATCTGACAGCATCTCTGGAGAGTGGTGGAGCAGAGCATGTGTATTGTGGTTTAACCCCAGCCAGCAACTAAGTACCACACAGCTGCTCACTCACTCCTCCCCTTTCCCAGTGGGATGGGGAGGAGAATTGGAGGGGGAAAAAAAAAAAAGTAAAACTCGTAGGTTGAGATAAGAATGGTTTAATAACTAAAATATAATAATAAAAAATATAATAATAAATGTAATGAAAAGGAATATAACAAAAAGAGAAATAAACCCCCCCAGAACCCAAGTGATACACAGTGCAATTTCTCATCTACTGACTGATGCCTGAGCAGTGATCAGCCCCTCCTGGCCAACTCCCCCCAGTTTATATACTGAACATGATGTTCTATGGTATGGAATATCCCTTTGGCTAGTTTGGGTCAGCTCTTCTGGCCATGTTCTCTCCCAGCTTCTTGTACACCTGCTTGCTGGCAGAATATGGGAAACTGAAAAATCCTTAATTTAGGATAAATGCTACTTAGCAACAACTATAACATCACTGTGTTATCAACATTATTCTTACACTAAATCCAAAACACAGCAATGTACCAGCTACTAAGAAGAAAATTAACTCTATCCCAGCTGAAACCAGTACAGTGTGGTGCAGAAGAGCTCCTGTGTGCTCTACTGCTGCCTGTTGGCCTCTGAGATGCTCTGGTATGGAGACTGAAGTCCCCAGCTGAGATTTCCCATGTTGTACCAATGGCACAAGCAGCAGCTGCTCCCAGCACTGTGCCAGGACACACACATGCACAGAAGAAGCATATATCTTCTTTTCCGTCCTGTGCCTCCCACTCGCCTCCAGTCCCATGTCTCTCCACCTGGACCTCTCTCTTGCCTTCTGTGTCTCCAAATTGGCCTACCACAGCCTCTGTGTCCTGCTCCCCCTGAGCCAGGACCCTGCCCCCCCATGCTCCTGTGCAGCCTGTGGGCTGTAGCACTGCAGGGCTGTACTGTACTTCCCATGGGAAAAAACAGGAGCTGGTATGGCATCTCCACTGGCAGGGCACACCTCTGGCAGCACCTCTGCAGGGCTGTGGTTGAGGGTAAGCACAGCTGTTTACTGATAATAGTGTGTGTCACTTCATTAAAGTTCTCAAAACTTGATTAATTTCCCTTTCCACTAAACTCTTAGTAGTTAATGCGTTGCAGGTTTATATAGCAATCTGGCATTTCCTCTGAGCAGAGTGATGCCAGGTCTTTTAGCTGATACGGAGTGTTTTGTCGTAAAGTACTCTGTCTTGAGACAAGATGTGCGATGTTCATTTCAAGCTCCTTTACTCCACTTCCTAGGAAGAGACATGTTTCATGTTTTTAAACAATGTTATTTGTCTAGCTATTTATATAACCCAGTGAAATAGATATTCCTTAATCTTTTATTACCATTATTTTTTTAAATGTTTGTGTTTCTTTGCAGGCCCTTCTGGCAGTTGGCTTTATAAGAGCAGTACTTTCCACATTCTGGTGCCAAGTTCATTGTGCTCACTTGTTGCCCCAATGCTGCATCTTGCCAAGCTTCCTGCAGTTTTAGGGTCCTGATTATTTTACATAAAACTCCTAATGCTGCATGTAAACCAATATGATTCCATGATGCTAATACAAGAATGTGAGTCTCAGGTCTAGCAATGGACAGGCTGATTCATTGTAAAACATACATACTTCTGATGTAGAAACATAAATGTGGCAGAGGCAAGAACCTCTGGTTTGTTACTATTTCTCCAAAACTTCATTTGATCAACAAGGCCAATTGTGTCCTTAAACTCACTGCCTCTGGTTATCCTTCGTGGTGAGGTGACTAGGGCATGCAAATCTTCAGCAAGCATGACTGGTCTAAACACTGATTTTTTTTTTTATTATTTTTATTTTTTTTTTTTAAATTAAAAGAAGCACAGTTTAATTTCTACCAATATTACTGGTTATTCTTCCCTTGCTGATTTCTCTGGAATGACTCTGGAACAGGTACTCGGCATTGGCTGCAGACACAGCATGACTCAACTGAGGGTGCTGTGGGAAGTGACCATATAGCAAGCTTTAACTTGCAATACTCCACTCATACTCAGTATTTTGTGAGTTTAGCAGCTCAGATTAGCCTATGCAAACAGTGTCTATGCTTCTGTATCGTTCAGTTTTCAGATAATTTGTCTTTGTCAAAAGTCTCTTGAATCAAAAATGTAAACCTGATTTTTAAATATCTGACCTGAAACACAAGTCACCTATACAAAGCCTTCATTACCCATAAGTTATCCCAGTACATACAGACATCTGTGTAGAAGTCATTGCTTATGGCAGGCTTGCAGACATTGGTGGCTGCAGAGAATGTGTTCCTACCAAGAAAAAAAGTACTGTCTAATTACTGATCATTAATTGCTTTTTTTAAAAAAAACAAAACAAAACTGGTTTTTTTACAGGAGCATATGTCTAAGTGATCGAGTTCATGGTGTAAGAGAGCTTCAGTCTTGGTATCAGATCTAGGCAGTTACAGTTCTAGGGTGAAGATAAATGATGTGCCCACAGCATCAGGTGACAATATCTTTTCTTGCTGCCTTTTTTGTAGCAGTATTAGGAATTTTTCTTTCAGGAAAAATGAAATGAAATGTTTTATGGCTCAGATGTACCTGAGTCAAGTCTTGCATTCATTCAAGGCCACTGATCACATACAAGTCATCTGACCACACTGTAATATGCTGTTTTTCTGTCATCATGAGTCAATAGCAAAACTAAACAGCTATTTCAAAAACAGCTTGTTCAAGACTTCCAGAACTCATTTTAATTTCAGTAATGATTCAGTATTTGGCACTATCTTTAAAAAATAATTGTGATAATTTGTTTCTGGAACGTTTATGTATGTTAATAGTAAAGGAACTGGCTATCCACGTCTGTCTCTGGATGCCAGCTGAAGTTCTCTGGCGAGATGAAGTTGTCTGTATCAGCTTAGTCCCTGGCCACTGAAGCAAACTGAAACAAGACTGCCACATAATTGGACACCTGAATCCCATACCTCATAGTCAGGGTGATCATACAGGACAAGAATCCTGCTTGTGCATATGTCTCTGCACTTTGGTATAGTCTATGTCCTTTGAGTCACAGACCAGCAGCCATGGTGATGGTCATCTCCATGCAAACCCAAGCTAGAAAGGTAAGTGTTTTAGAGATGGAGCTAGTTTTTGGCCTGCTGTCCAGAAATACCAAACTATGTTTTTTGAAATACTTTAAATGTTTAGCAGTAAACTCCAGACCATGCTTCTCTGTAAAGGTGAGAGACACTTACCAGTCCTACAGGAGTTAATTTTGCAAACAGTACAAGTGCTTTGGAGAGTTTTACCTACCCAGATAGCTAAGTGTGCCTGTCATCACTGCGCTTAAAACTTTTACTAAGTGATGAATCTCAAGTATCTCATGCTCTTCCAACATTGTACAGAGGAGAGGTGGTGTGGGCTATTGCTAGTCACTAGGTATTCACTGAAGTTCAATGCACTAGTTCATGCCTCGGGATCTGTTACAAGCTTCTGATGGGAATACTAGTGCCTGTGCTAGCAAAGTGTGGTAAGAAAGAGCTGACGTGAGCAGTGCTGTTGAGAGGCAAATAGAAACTGATATAAACAATATATACGGATGGAGGATGGTATGAATTGGATACCTGTATTTTTCCAGGGAACACTTAAGTCATCTACGAGTTTGCCTGCTTTTTGCAAGGTGATATGGGGTGACTCCTGTAGCCATGTGTATTCAGAAACTTTCAAATGTGGTGCTTTCCTGGAGTAGGGGATGTTAGAGGACAAGGAGGAACAGGGTTGTGATAGACCCTCTTCCAAATGCCTCCTGGCTGCAGCAGCTCAAAATGTGTGCAAAGAGCAACTGCTTTTAGTGCAGTTTCTAGAAGAAATTGGGCAGCTGCTACTCTGCTGTTGGCCATACTGATCTTTGTCCAAAAATTCTTGATCCTTTTGACTGATCTGAACTGGTTTTCAGGGAGGAAACTACCTGAAAGGTAAAACCCCACCAATGCAGGAAAAGTAGTCAGGGCTGAAGTTGAGGTAGAAGAGACATGCTGTCAAAGCTGGTATGAAGGAAAGGGGTGGAAGGTGACCTGACAGTCTGATGTAGGGGAGAGCCTTTGTCAGCACTTTAAGCATTGTGCTGGATGCTATGTCTTCACTGATGCTGGCAAGTCCAACTGTGAAACTCCAATCCATGTGAAATGGAGCTTCAGTAGTACCATACAGCAATTTCTTATTTTTATGACCCTTAAAGCAAGTGTTTCTGTTAATCCTCCTCTTGTTCTGGGATGTGACCTTATTGTCACACAGTAAACCAACCAGCTTGCCTTGACCACAGGGCTGTGGGTTAGGACAGTCCCTTCTAGATGAGCATTTCCAAAACTTGTTTAAATGCTGTATACCTCCAGTATTGCTGAAAGGCTGGGTTTTTTTGACTGGGCTTAAACTGATTATTCATCTGGGCCTGAAATGCTGTGTGAGGTTCTAGTTACCTGTCCTGGAAATGCAGTGTAAGCAGAAAAGGTAGAGGTGGATGAGAAGACCTTGCTGCAGTGTAAGACTGCTTCTGTATGAAGTGACACTAATTAGATAAATGCCTTCAGCTCAAAGTTATTTTGGGGAGGGGAGAAATAGGAGAGCTCTACAATATCTCAAATGATGCAGAGAAAATGAACTGGGAATGATAGTATGAAACTTGATGACATCCAGAGAAGTACCCAGGCAGAAGATTCAAGCAGAAGGAAGTACTTTGTCATGCAATGCACAACTGAACTGCCAGATTCATTGCCAGGATGTTGAGGGGGCCAAAAGTACAGCTGGACATCAACTAATGAAAGAGAGATCCATCAATAGCTGTTTAACACTTTTATCCAGAAACATGTACACTGCCTCTTACAATAAGCTGGGGAAAATATACTGGAGACAGCAGCACTCTATACTTGTCCTTTTTCTGTTATCCTTTCCTTAAGCTGCCAGTACCGACCGCAGTTGGAGTCAGGCTACTTGGATATACAGGTCTCTGTGACCCACTTAAGCTGTTCATGTATTATGAATAAGCTGTAATACTGATAGCTGTTTAGCAGACTCATTATAATGAGTCACTTGCTGTGATACTGAAGGTCCACGAGTCGTCCAAGGACTGCCATTTGGGAGGCAGCTACCCTGCCTTAACCCTGCAGAGATCTTGTCGGTGTTCGTGTCCCACCACACAAGGGGAATCTGTGTTCAGGCTTAATGAGGGTGTCCAATGGCGTAAGATGGACCATCACTAGCACCAGAAATAGGTGCTCTGAGGTTAGATGTTGATTTAGTTTTTCTTCCCTGCCTTAGTATGTCCATCCTAGCACAGATAGTAGAAAATGGAACGATTTCACCGTTAAGACAGTCAGAGATATTTTATGTCAACAGTATAAAAGGATTTTTTTCTTCCCCCCTTAGCAAGTCATTAACCCTAAGAAACAGTGCACACTTTGTAAAGCAGAGATCTCTCATTGGGAAATGTTGTTTCTAGCTTTTCCACATCAGCTGTGAAAACATATTGCCTTCCAAGCTTTGCAAAATGATTCTTAGAAAGGCCTAGCAATGCGTACTTGGCATACAGAGGTTTGATATATTGAGAGCCAGGCTTAACATTATGGAAGACAGTGTCCTAGAAGAGCCTTTGCAGAAAGGTGCCATGAGGGGGATGGTCTCCCATGAGCCCTGCGATCTATGTTGTCATCAAGCAGTTGATAGCAGCTGATAACATGCCAGTTCGTGTTCTGGATGTGATGGGCAGGCTTTTCCCGAATAGCTTGATATAGATCAAGTGAGCCGGAAAATACCAGCGTCAGTGATAGGAAATAGTTGTTCATTTTCAGAGCACAAGGAACCTTTTGGAAAAGGCACCGCTCTTTTTGGCCCATATGCCCCTGCTTCACAGCTAATTGACTCACTGAAAATTTGCAAAGCAGAACTGCTGGTCTCTTTATGCCTGCAAATGGCAGACACAGGAGACATTCTAGGTGGGTTTGATGAATGGCAGGCTGCCATCAGTGGCATCCATCTTGTTATCTGAGATAATGCCATGAGCAGCCTGAAAGCCATTTCTGACAGAAGAGCATCAAACCAGCTGTGCGTCATGCAGGACTGACTGGAGGGCTTTTACAGGAGCAGGACTAGAACTGGCGTGGCCAGGGTTGGGTGGTAAGCACTCTTCTGTGGCTGTTTCCCAAAGTCCTCACAGCCGTCAGCCCTTTGCATGGAAGCCTGGTGTGGACCCATGGCATCGCTGGTGCCCTGATGAAACAGGGACTGTGAGAGCCTGGGACCTGTAGGTGTTGCAGCCTGCCAGGCAGGGAAGAAGGGCTCTTGCGCCGCATCTCTGTTTGCTTTGGTGCCTGTCGCTTGGCTGCAGTAACCCAACCCCAGTGGGTTTACCTGACCCAGTAGCTGGAGCCGTGGCTCCCCTGCAGCCTGGATTACTGTGGCACTGTGTCCTGGCCGTGCAGGATGACTGGAGACTAGCAAAAGTAAATGCCAGGGAAGGTGAAACTAATGCAAAGAAGGGTGACTGCTATCCAGGCTCTGACAAAGGCAGCTGCGTTTGTGGTACCAGTGGGGAAATATTGCCGTGACTGTCCCTTCCGCTAGCTGTGAGCATGTCCTGTCCCTCCTGGGGCTTTCTGTTTCATGTCCTGGCTTTGATATTTCCCGAGCATGGCTTTATCTTTCTCATTTCTCCATCCTTAGGGGAACCTTGGCACAGATGTCAGCAGCTACCAGAAACTGCCAAAAGCTTTTGTGCAGTTGAAATGTGCTCTGTCCGCGCTTCATCTTGAGGACTAAAGGCACTGCTTGTAATTCTGCACCAGGCTTCTCCAATTTTAACCTAGTTTCCACTTTGCTTAGTTTCCTTGCCCTCTTTACAAGATTGCTGCGCACAACCAGAAGCCTAACAGGAGTTCCTAAAGATCTGCCAGCCCTCTGATGCGCAGCAGTATTCCCAAAACTTTTTAAGAAAAGGGTTTGTCTTTCTCCGGGATGGAATGTAAACAAAGGGCTGCTAATAAAACAGTGTGTAAGGTCTTATTCAGATTTATATAATTTCTGAGACCATGTCTAAAAATAGTGCCCTGTTTTGCATTCCTGAAAGCAGATTCACCACATACCTACATCTGCCATGAAGTGCTGTGCTGGTAACAAACAGGACTTCTTGGGAATGGTATGAAAAGTACTGAAAACCTATTTTAATTTTATTAGCCTTACAAAATACATATTGACAGTCATGTTAAATATTCAAACGCATGGAATGAACTGTAGCCTTGGTACTAGCAGGAGGCATCCAGTGTGGGAAGCGGCCTAGAGGTGTCCGTCGGAGAAGTGCAAGCATTGGCTGCCTGCTCAGAAGCTGGTGGGATCTGGAGCAGGGAGGAGTGTGGGGGAGCTGGATGTAGATCTAGCTGATGGTTTCAGTCTAGGAAGGAGTGAAAGGATAAAGACAGGCAATTGCTGTGCATTCTGTATGTTATGTTAGGATTCAAGGAGAGGGACTTTTTTCTTTTAACGCTTGTGCCTGTGACGCAAGTATATAAGTAGCTGGGGCTCAATCCTGTAAGGTGCCAGTGCTTAACGCAGAGCCTGTAATCAGTCTTCTTAGTTTAAAGCACTTAAGCAGACACAGGGCAGGAAAGAGTTTATTTACCATCTCTCTGAGCTGATCTCATGATCATGTTTTTCACTAGTGGAAAGTCTGACGTAATGTAACATTTGTCAAGATGATACGGCTTTAGCTTTAAAGTGTTTCTTAGCCTTAAATATTGACTAGGAGATTTTAGACTGTAGTGTGGAGCCCATGAAAGTGTGTGGTTAATAGCACAATAGAACTTGCACGCATAGTAATATTAAATACAGTGTGTAGCAATATTAAATATATCCTGCAATGAGTTTTAAGAACAAGCTAAATCCATGTGGAGCATGGATCTTTAAAGAATGCTTAATCTTTGTGCCTTGCTTTCTGCATGGTCCTCCAGGGATGGGAAAGCTGTCTCTTCGTTGTTGATGCATAAAGCATCTGACATGCCTCCCATATGTGTTGACTGCTCTAGTAGTGGGATTTTCTGTAGGTTTGCCCCTTTATACTTAGCAGAAAATAGATATGCTCATTTAGCTTTTTGGGAGGGTACTCCAGAGGAGCTGAGGCTGAGGAGGTGGCTGCCTTCAACACCAGCTTTCCTTGTCACACATACCCTGTCTGGTTCAGGGCATTAACCCCAGCCTTGCAGAGACACCGGCGTAGGTGATAACTCCCGTAGATGAGATCAGCAGCAGAATCTTTTTAAAGTGTTTTAACATGCCTGAATAACTGCTCACACAGTGGTATGTGTCCTCTGACCCCTGGCCAAAGCCCTGAATGGGAAGTACAGGCTCAGCGTCTCTGAAAAGCAGGCACTTTTCTCTTGAGCCTATGCGTGATTTAGGAGCCCAACCCAGCTATAGGCACTCGTACTGAGAATGGGCTGCTGTTTCTGAACTCATCCTTAAAACTCAAGCTGCCTATATGTTAGGATTGGGAGTTTTGTTTTCCACAAAAGGTGTTCTTGCCCCAACTTCCCTGCTTTTGCTGCTGTAAGAAAGCTAAGCATGAGGCAGAGGAGTGTGCCATTGCACGAGGAGGTAGGAAAGCTGTATTTGAAAGTATCTTAAGCTATGACTGCTGCTTGTATTGGCACAGGCTGTAGGAAGCTGCATTTCCAGTGAACAACTGGAAGAATGAGGATCACCCCTCTTGAAAGGAGCCAGGACCTTTCATAGCATCCAGAATTCCAGAAGTCCTTACTTCATGCCAGCAGCATGGACATGTGTTCAGGCTCTCCTACAAGGTGAGACCTGGCGTGAGGAGTGGGGATTTGTCTGAGTACATCTGTATGTGGCCCAAATTCTGAATTTCCAGCAAGGCTTTTTCTCAAGCTGATTTGTCAGTGGGAATTGTATTGACCCAGAAGTGATGCCTATAAAGATGTTCCCTGAAGTACAGGTGTGAGCTGTAGCAGCCTACAAGGGACCGTAGCAGCCTACAAGTATCTGAAGTATTTACTTTGAGACATTAGTCACACTGAGAAATGGCCTTGTCCAGCTGTAGTGCAGGCTTACATGGTAATTCAGTATAAGAGACCAGGAAATGTGGAAACTCTGGCTTCCTCAGTCCATCATGAGTTGCACTTTTAGGAAGATGCATGAAAGATCTGTAGGTCTTGCCTGAGGCTCCTATGCAGAGTTTTCATCAGCTAGGTCATTTTGAAAGAGATGCTTGCTGGAAGTACCCCAGGACTCCTGGAAAACCTAATTCAGTGTACTTGGAGGGTCAGTTGTTTGTTCTTTCCATAACACTTGCTTCTCTGGAGTATACTGCTCTGACGCCCTACTGTGGTGGTGTCTTACCAAGATGTTTTCTGGGAAGTAATTTTGGTGATACCTTCAGCACTGTAGTTTCCAAATGCAGTTAATCTCAGTGGAAGCAGCCTTTTAGCATGGAAGCCAACCAGACACCCACGGCAGCAGAGAGAAGAGCTGAGTTATTTTAAAATTCTAAAAATTAAAAAGTATTTTTTTTCACTTGCATTCTTGGGTCTTGGCCTGAACAAGGAGTGGAGGTGCCAAAATACTGCGAGAGCGTCTGTTGTTGCAGTATGTCTGGCCGAACCAGAAGCAGGAAATTCTTGTGAGAGCCTGTCTCATGAGATTGCCAGCCAGCTCTGAGCCTTGCCGGTTGCTCATTGTGAGTGTGAGCTAGTGAGGTGGGAATGTGGTTGAGAGAGAAATGTTTGAAAGTGGGTAAAATGGTTCATTAGAAGTGATAGCACAGTATGTGTGCATGGGTGGTGGTGGTGGTGGTCTTCTGTTTTGAACACAAAAGCAAGAAGTGAATATACGAAGCAAACTTGCATCACCCTCTTTCTTGCTGTGGAGGAGGAAATAGGGAGAGCTCACCGTATGGGTTGAGTGCCGGTCTGCTGTGCTCTACCTTTGGGTCTCCCTCTTGTTTGAAGGGGGCCAAATCCAGCCCCCTGGTTTATAACATCCTTTTAAAAACTTGTAGGTCAGGAATTTTTTCTTACCCTAGGCTAGACTCTGCTCTAAAACTTTCCATGTTGTCGTGTGCAGAGCTGCCTTGGCAGGAGCAGGGATGCAGGCACTGCAGCAAGAACCCTGGTACTCTAACCCCCCTGTCCGGTAGACTTATTCCATCTTGGCTCCATTTCAAGACTAAAAGGCCGTAGCCAGTCTATGCTGCCGTTTTCAGCCTTATTGCTCCTGGTGGAGCTGTAATAGTGGGGAAACTTTAAAGGAAAAGGACATAATGGAAACTGATTAGAAAAGTGGAGAAAGTCTCCCGCTACAATAAAGCATTGCCTAAAGAAAGGAGGGGGGGTAAGGTGAGTCCTTAAAAGGCATGTATTCGATCACAGCAGGGCAGGAAATAGCTTTAGGAGAATTTTTTCTTTGGTCCATTCATAACCTGGTTTGTACCTCATTAACTTTCTGTTAGTGCTTTTTTCTTTTGAAATCCAGGGTAGCTTATTCCTGCTGAAGTCAATGTGAAAAGTCATTCAGCACCGAGCGCATGAATCCTCTCGTGCAGATTAAACAAGAGAAGCTCCCAGTGTTGCTCTCATCCTAAAGGGATGAGAAGCACATTGAGGATCTGCTGATGATGCATGCTTTATTTACTCCATTTCTGTGGAGCTACAATAAGCTTCCCAGAGGTGCCTTTTCCAGGGCATTTGCACCATTTTTCTGTAATACATTGCATGTGCAAATGACAACTCCTGTGAAACCAGTCCCACTCTTGCTACTGGTTGTATTAAGCCTGTTAGATTGTTAGAAGCTCCTGGTTTATGAAGGAATTGCTATAAAAGCTGCATGGCCTGGTTGTTTAAGATCTTGGAGGTTTTTCTCTTTCAGCCATTCCCTGCTTACCTAACAACTGCTGGTTTTGCGAACTGTTGTTCTGCAGTGCTAAAATTGGATTCCAGGTATTTTAAACCGTGCTTCATTATAGCCTTTAGGAAAGACAGCTGGGGTTTTGTCTTGCTGATGAAGCCTAATTTGAATGACTTTCCTCATCAAGCCCATTTAGTTAAAGATTCATTACATTTTGTATAGTGTAACAGTGAAAATGCAGAAGTGTCCCCTGGGCAGCCAGCTGCTCAAAGGGAGGGATTAGCTATGGCAGATAGGGTAAGAAGTTGTGGGATTAAACTGCATGTTTGATACTAGGGGAAAGTGGGAGGGTTAGTGAAGTGTTAGAATGGGTTGCATGGGTGTCTGGGGGCTTTCTAGTCCTGGAGAGCCGAGTGGGTGTGCATGTAGGATGCACTTATCCTGCCTGTGCAGCTCTCTGAGAAGGCTTAGTGTAGACAGCACAAAAAATAGAGGATGGACTCTTGCAATCTTTTGCAAACCCTGTATGGTTTGCAGTTATATGGGTCTCACGAGGGAATGAGGAAACAGCAACCCAGAAGACGGAGAATGGAAATCTATAAAATGATGCACTGGGTTTGAGATGGGAGCACTGTTCATGCCCCAGCTGCTTGCTTAGTTTTTTGTCCCTGTGTGTGTATGGGGAGAGGACTGGTTTCTCAAGTAGCTGTTCAGCAACAAACACTTCCAAAGACACACTGAGAACCTTTTGTGCCAGTGTCCTTGGTGGCGGTCGGCTCTGCACTGGAGAAATGCTTCTATGATTCCCCCAAGTGGTGCAGTGGTGCTACTGGAGCATCCACACAAACAACATTAAGTTGTAGATCCAACTTCTGCTTCAAGCAGGGATGAAGAGTTGTGTATTGGGTTTTGGGGGGGCTAGGTTTAGTTGTTTGTTTTTGGGGGTTTTTTTTGCTTGAAATGAGAGAAGACTTGATGGGTCTTATCTCTATTTGAAATTTGTATTTGAAAAGATGAATAACTTAGATGGAGAGGGGCATTTCAGTATAAAACTCACAAACCTGGAAAAAATTCCAGGGTACATTTAAAAAGCTTGTTTGTACTCTTCCTGAAGTGCCTGTTGATGTTGTTTGCTCCGATTGAGAAGGGAAAATCTTAAATGAACAAATAAGCCATCAGAAAGTTTAGCATTGTTGCTCAGACCAGCTGTTCTGTGAGGAGCCTGCTGAAAACCAACACTTAACTTCTTCTGGTCCCAGTTCTTCCTGTCTGTTCGGGTTTGCTTTTGGCTTAATTGGACAGGGTTTTCCATATTCAGAGCAACAGAACTGCAGGTGCATGTTCTTCTCTAGCATGAGTTTTGCGGCTCTCGCTCGGTTCCTTGGTGGGCAGGCTCCCCCTCGCCAGCTCCACTCCGGCAGAGCTGTGCCGACAGGGAGCTGTATGCCAGCACTGCCGTCCTGTGTGCCGGCACCCTGGGCGGTGGCAAAGCACCAGTGGGGAGCCAGGAGCGCCCCTGCTCCCAAAGGAAGGGGCTCCCAGGAGCACCCATAGCTTCCCTTGGATGAACTGGCCGGGCAGAGGCATGCCATTTTCTGTCCATCCGCAGCAGATAATGAACCTCCGGAGCTGCAGAGGTGTGGGAAGGAGTCATCAATTCCTGTAAGAGCACTTGAAAGCTGTTGTTTTATGTGCCAAGTGTTTGTTGATGTGACTCTACATTTCAGCTGCAAGCGGGAATGGAGAGACACAGTTACATCTTGGTTCTGTAATCTGAGCCTTCCACAGGTGGCTCTGTCAGGGCTCCTCTCTTCTCAGTATTTCCATATTTTTGGGAGGTGTACCTCCCAAATCATGGAATCATTTAGGTTGGAAAGGACCTACAAGATCATTGAGTCCAACCGTCATTCATGCCCACTAGACCATGTTACAGAATCTGCACATGAGATTTATTAGGTTGGTTTGTCTGTGTTTTGCAGTTAATCCAGAGGGGTCCCAAGGCACTGTAGTCTGCATGGCTTCCTGCACAACATGGCTTTGCATGGCATCGTCCCCCTCCGCTGAGCCAGACTGCATCCAAACCCATTCACAAACCTGAATACTACAGGGCCCGTTTCTGCTGTCCTGTTATGCTAGTGAAATTCCTTAGAAATAATCATGTGGAGGGACGATACAGGCGCTGAGCTCCTGTGCTCTGCTAGGTCCAAGTCCCCTTTGCAGGAGAGCTTGGTGCGCCAGGATTGAAGTGTATAAATCCGCTGTGCAATACATGGAAATAAAAATGTGTTCCAGGTTTGGGTTTGCTTCCTGTTGGATCCAAGGTCTAGAGCAGCTCTGTTGTACCCAGTTTCTCTCGCTGAGCTGAGGGTGTGCACAGGTTCTTCAGGGGCCTTAGGATCTTTCGGACACTGGTGGGTGACAGTGTGCAGGGAGCTCCATGTTGTTTTAATGCTGCAGTAGTTGGTATGTAGGGTCTGATTTGCTGTAGCACAAGCCCTAGTAACTCTCATAAGAGGGCAGAGCATGAGCTTGTCCAAACACAGCAACTCTCATTTTGTCAGGGAAAAACCATGTAGCAATTCATAGCCAACACTGAAAATACTGTGTTGGAAAGCTTAACCCTCCATGCGTTTTAACTGAAGTTTTCTTCATTTTATTTTTAACCATATGCATGGAGACCACCAGTGTCCCAGGCACAAGCACTGCTCTGGGTGCTGCTCCCTGGCAGAGCGGGCAAGTGGAAAATTGGGTATCTGAGACTTTGCAGGACATGATCTGCACCTACAGATTTCTGTAAGAGGCAAAGGAAACACAAAAATAGTGCTTTTCTGTTGGAGGCTGTAGTGCGGTACAATGACCCAGGTAGTGTCCAGTGGAGCATCCGTGCTAGCACAGGGTTACATCAGTTCTGCTCTGTGCTGGGCAGTTTCTTATGGACCTGTCTGTTGTGTGCGATGGGAAATTGCTATTCCAGGAAATACTGAAAATGAGATCTTCCCTCTTAGCTTGCAAAAGTTCACTAAGCATTCCCATCCCCAGTCGAATGGTTCTCATATATATGTATGTGTAGATGTGCTTATATATACATAGTGTATGTAGTTTTATATATATATGTATATGGTTGCTTGTTCATTATGAACAACACCGCAGATTTTTAATACTGCAGGGAACTGCTTTTACGTGGTAATGTCTGCTGAGAGTTAAGTCCATTGTTGAGAAATATTTTCGGTCTTGATCTTAGGCAGGTCTTAAACCTGGGACCCAGAGGTAGGAAGAAGTGTCCTAAATGACGACCCTAGCTAACTCTCTGAAATAGCATGGTGTTCTTGCTGCCCACCTTTCTCTTTCATCCTTCTCCCTGACTCTATTCCAAGACATCTTGCAGAAAAAGGAAAAGTCACTTCCTTTAGAACTGGCTGTTTTTTCTTCTTCCCATAGATGTTTTTTTTCCCCCTTCTACTCTCAGGTTAAATGGGAAAACAAAGTATGCAGTATTTCTGCTGCAGAGTTAAATATTGATGAAGATTAAGATGCATTAGAAGACTGAGGAAATTCGTGGGACAGGAATAAAAACAAACAAACCCCAGAAAATTAAAAAAATGTTCAAGCATATGAATAGCCCTTTATCTTTCTACCTTCCTGCATGGCTTACAATAAAATGTTTCAGCATCTTGATGCAAACGTTCCAGTTTCACTGAGCTGGGGACAAGGAAGTGCTGTACAGTAACGGTTACAGGGGGGAAATCTTCTGTGCTGTGTTGGTCTTGGACTTCCTCAGAGTATTTTTGTTCCAGATGTTAAACTGTTTTGGGTTTTGGTTGATTTTTTTTTTTTTTAGAAGCCTTGTTACGTTGCCAGAACATTAGATTTTTTTGAAGGATTTTCCGAACCCCAGCTGATTATCACAACACACAAGAATCCAAACTTGGGCTTGGCTTTGCTGCGCTGCAGCAGCTGCAGAAAATCTGTGCGAAGGCGCAGGTTCACAGCGCCATCACTGAATGCCCTTATAGGGTAAAACAGGGAGTGAGGGAATTTCTGCTTTGCTGCCTCATACAACACGGGGATTCACGTCAGCCATTGAGTAACATCGAGTTCCCCAAAGCAGAAATACCACCACACGTGTGCTGTGGCTGAGGCGGTAGCAGAGCTCCTGAAAGAGCTGCAGCAGAGCAACTCAGGGATGGAAAAAATGACATCCCATCTGCCTCCATCCAGGCAAAGGATAGCCTGCTTGGAGCAGAGGCAAAATCAGTCCCCGGTGTATTTTGTTTCTAGATATAACGACGCTTTTTTTAGCTGGCGGTATGCAATGATGCTGGTAGTACATGGCACAGATCACACGTTGCTGCTTGATTGAAGTCAAACGCCGGATCCCCCTCCCACCCGTGGCTCCCTCCCCGACCAAGGCGCCTGTGCCCCAGCTCCCTGTGGCCCTGCTGCTCACATTCTTTTCAGCCCTTTGATCTAATCCTTATGGAAATAGATGGAAAAATCTCCTAGGCTCTGGTTTGTCTATTCAGAGTGTTGTCAGTAGGAAGCTTCTCTTTACAAAAGCAATAAATATATAAGCACCTTCTACTTTGTACCTGCTCCTCTCTTTACCTGCCTAATTTTTGTCTTTGTGCATTTACAGAAACTCTCAGATATGGTATTTTTGCACTTAATGCATCTTCCCAACACTCGCTGTACCTCCCCTGCTGCCTTCGTTTCGCTTTGAAGGGTCGTCAGCCCATATGAGCGGAAGCCTGTGACTATCCTAGTATTAAAGACAGCGTGGAGCTCAATGTGTTCAAATTCCTTTCCCTGACCACAACCTTCTTTTTCAGAGGCGAAGTCTGCCAACCAACTCGGGCGCCCTGCTCTTCGTGCCAAAGAAAGCTACTTATTTAGCCACGCGTATCTGCTTTACCTGGAAAAGGGCTCCTCGAGGCTGCCAGAGCAAGGCTGCTGGCTGCAACGGGAGAGATCCCCAGGCTGCTGGTGGCTAGGGCAGTGCCGAGCTGCCAGGGCACATTGCCGAAATGGTAAACAGATTTAGCACGCTGCAACTTTTCATTGTCTCGGGTCTGCGCCCGGTCTGTAAGGACCGTGGTGTTCTTTCCTGGGAGCGATGCAAGGTCAGAGCACTTGCGTGGTGCCTGGATGGAGCCAAGCGTGGTGCTCTCACCAAGTGCTGCCGAGTCGCTCCCCCACCTCAAGAGAGAGCTGGAGGACAAGACCTAATGAAAAGACAGCAAAGAAAGGTGGCTAAGATATCTGTATTTTTAAAGGGGGTTTTGTTCAGTCAGGTATCAAGCGAGCAGCGGCTTGAGGCAGTTAAAGTAGAAGGGACAACAGTGTCAGCTCTCTTCTGTTCTGAGTATTGATGTCTCAGGGAAGGGCTGATGAAAAACAGAGTCCAAAATGTGAGGTATGAGCAGGTGCAACAGATAAATCATTATGAAACAGAGTGAAAAGCTCTTCAGACCTCCAGAGCTCAAGTTTGTGCCAGAGATCCAAAGGGACTCTCCACTGTAATGACATTAAAATGAGGCTGGGATGCTGGGGGAGGGCTGTCCCCGTCTCCTGGGACCAGACCCTGTTACTCATGAGGGCTTTCACTCTGGTGTCCGATGTGTCCCAGGAAAAGCTCTGGTCGTGATTCATGGTTGTAGCCAAATGAGAAGGGTCTGTGACTTACCCTCTGTCACTCGGTGCCCTCGCTGTGTGGGACTAATCCCAGCCGTGCTTTTCCAGTTTTGTTTTGGTTTGGTTTTTTTTCCAGTAGTATTTCGTAAAGGATTTGCTCGAGTCTGTTTTTGTGTAGGAAGATATCCACATGGAGAACATAGAGGAAACTCTTCCAAAGCAAAATCTGAAGCTTAGAGTGAAACTGGTCAATGAAGGCAGAAATTTGGCTGTAGAAATACAAACAATCTTGCCTCTATTGTGGCAGCCTGGTCCTCAACTGGACTTTGGAGGGTGATAAAGAGAGTATAGAATGCGTCAGGATGGATATTTGCACTCTCTCGTGCTGCTTCCTGCTGTTCTTCTCTGACTCATGGATTGCACAGAGATCTCTAAATATTTTAAATGCCAGTGGGCCCTGCAGCAGTAGGGATGAGATTAAGCCCATCTTTTAATCATTGTAACTTTGGATAGACTAACTCAATTAGCATCCTCCAGACTCTTCCTTTTCCCATTTCAGAGCAACGGAAATGGAAGAAGTCATCCCTTATTTACACAAACTGATGGATTTTAGCAGTTTCCCTCGAAAGGTACCGTTATCCTAATTAAGTGAAAATAACCACTGAAAAGTCTCGATTATCATAAAATCGAGATGTTGCAGTTCAATTGTATTTCCAGACTCAGGCGAGCTGCTGGAATGCATGCAGTTTAACTTTCCTCTATGATATAATAGTTTAAAAGAGATCAGGGTACATTTTACCATAGTGTCTAGCAATGTGAGTTTATTCAGACTTTTGGCAGGCAGTTCTGCACACTCTTGCTAAAACTGTGAATCATCCATTGTTGGCTGATTGCACTCTAGTTGCTAAGAGATCTGTCAAGTGCATACTGAGGCTTAATTCTACATTTGCTCTAAGAAGGGCTAAATGTATTAAGTTGGAACATGTCACATCCTTCCTAAACAAGTAATTAAGGCACTGCTATGAGCCTGTCTGATGGAGAGAGGAGAAGGAGCTGGGAACAGCTGGAAGATTTAACTTGGGTCGAGGTTGGTCTCCTCTGTCTGGGAACACTAGACTTATTGCATGTTGGATTTTCACAACCTGATGCATAGTGGAAATAGAAAGGGGAGGGAGACATTAAAAAAATAGAATTTGCAAAAGGACTTGTTTTTCAGTGTCCTTATATAAACCTCTTAAAATGATCTAATGCTATTTCACAAAGTGTAATTTTTAGTAATGGAAAGACAATACGTCAGTGTTTCCCAAGTAGCCTTGCCCCCCGCCCCCTCCCAAGTGAACTCTACCATTCACCCTGCTCCTCCCCAGTTATCCCATCACTTGGACATGCTGCAATACGTATTGCAGATGCTGTGCGCTTTCATTCAAGATTGTGCCATTTAATGTTCCTGTTTGCTAAGTACACCAGCAGAAGTGGCGAGTAAGTGGTACTGTAAGATATCTTTAACCACCTTGTCTGTCCTAAATAGCCACAAGCTTTTCCAGGGAGGCCTTTTACTACACGCAAAGAGAAAATTGATCCATTTGTCAGTAGTAAACCAAGTACATCGTCTGTTTCTGTGAGCGTACTCCTGCCTGTGTGGGGATGTGTGACAGCAATTAAAAAAAAAAAGGTAAAAGAAAAAAGTTCTTTAGTCAAGATTTTCAGACTCATCTGTTCCTAAAATTACATCATTTGCACTGGCATTAGCCACTGTCTGAAAAGCGCCTTAGTTTCTCACCAGGCTCTGTATCTTCTTCCCCTTCACTGAACAAGGAGGAAAAGTCATGAAGTCACGGTTTGTCCATCAGTGTTTTCTGGTGCCCAGACTTAGTAATAGCCTCCCAGGTTCAGCATTTTGCCCATCATTTTCTCCCAGACCCACGCTGTCTGCATTGGGGTCGCTGCTGAGCTGTGGGTACCCTTCGCTCAGGCTGCAAAGAAGGGAAAGAGTTTAACACAATCCTGCCAAGTTATCTAAATGATAAATTATCTTTCTTTTAAAAATAAAAACACTATCCCTGCATCAGCCATGGCTCCTGGTTTGGATTCAGCTTCTAAGTGCTGTATTTTGTCAGAGCTTGTTACTGAATTTCTATTCCTTGTGTAGTTCTCTGCAGACATGATTGAAGGCTTTTATAATCCTCTCTTTGATCAGTGAAACAAGTTGAGCTCTGTTAATGCTGCTTTGACTGAGATTTTGGAAATGATGCCTTCTTCCTGGCGGCTCCTCTCCGAGCCCTTCGTGACTGTTGGACGTTCTCCGTGTGGTGGACGGTGGTACTGGAGAGCAGCTGTGGCAACGGCACGTGCCGTGACGGTGGCTCTCTCTGCCCCTACACAGCATTCCCCTGCTCGTGCATCTGAAGGTCTCTCTTCGGTCGCAGGGTCGTGGCTAGAGCCCACGTGCAGACGATGGTCCTCTGTGGTGGCTCAGTTCACAAAACTAAACAGATGGCCCATCCTCTGGCTGTGGCCCGAGGTCCTTGTGCCAGCCACACAGCCTTCACGGTGGCCATATGGCAGTGTGGGCCGGTCGCGTCGACCTCTTGTGCCGTCCTCCCTGCCTGTGACCCGTTTTGGTCGTGGTTTAACGCTCCCTTGGTCACTGAGCAGTGATGACTGTGTGCCCTCAGGCTGTTTGTGTGAAACTTGAGTGACCTTGCACCGACAGGTTTCTGTTTGAAACGCACCTACTCAGCAGTGATTTCCGTTCTCATCAGGTCTTGAGATGTGTGAAAACATTCTATTTGCATACCAGCAGCAGTATCCACTTGTGTACACCTTACACTGGTGCATCAGTGCTATCACTGCTGTTGACTGGAGTTATCCTTCCAACCAAAGCTGTATCAAACTAGACAAGGTTGACTTTCTGTAAACACATACTGATTGGTATTAATTATTTTATCCTTCAATTCCTTATTACTCTCCCCTGTCAGTCATTTTGCAAATTTTTCTGGCATCCCCATTAGGCTGTGAAGGATTATGAACACTACAGAACTCCTCCTTAAGTGGAAATCATCCTGACCTGCTGTTTTAAAAGTGCTTTTCAATAACTGCTGTATAATGTTCTCCTGTGTTATGGTTGGGGTGAAAATTACTCTCTGTAATACAATATGAATATTTAACTGGCTTTTTTCCCATGCAGAGCAGAAATATTTATTCAGTACCTTTACCTTTTTGATATGAATATTGAAAATTTCACCCTTTCCAGGTAGTAATTAATCAGCACCACTGTTGCTATTCCTGTTGTTCCTAAGGTAGGGAAGCAAAGCAGGGGAAAAAAAAAAAAAAGCCCTCATGAATCTCGATTCTGCTATCCAGAAATTTTCACTAGGTCCTTCTGCTTTTTTTTTTCTAAGTTCTCTTAATTTCTGATATATTGCACTAAAACTTACGTGTTACAATTGTTTTGGCTTTTATATCTGATTTAATTTCCCCGTTACACCAATTAACTTGGCCATTATTTTTTATCCTTAATCTAGTACAGTGTTCTTTCTCACATGTGAGAGTGGGCTTTCTGGACATTTAATGACATTTTCTTAATAATGACATTTTCTTAAAACTACTCCTGGGCATCACCTATTTTTGGCATGCGAATTAGCTGCTGAATGGTTTGGCTCAGCTATTTCAGCTTTGTGAAAATAAGGTTTTGAAAATTATTAATTCTGTGTGTTCATTATGTAACTGCTTTTACTTATTAGGGACATCCATTTTGGCTATGAAATCTGTCACTTGTTTGGTGCATTTTAGCTTCACCACTTTATCTGTAAGTGCAAGAGTGTTATCTGTATTCCAAACAAATTATCGTGCCTTTATAAATTAATATCCACTAGCCGTGCATTAGGTTTTTTAGGAGCATCATCTTTCTGGTAGTTGTAACAAATGGTCTCTGAAGGAGAAGCTGTATTTCTTCCTGTAGAGCCAAGTGAGTATTGAAAAGACTTGACATATTCTAGTGCGTTGGAGACTTGCTTCCTACCTTTGCCCTCCTTTCAACCTGTTACTCTGCTGAAGTGGAAGATGAATGTGGAACAGGCCAAACAAAATATCATATTCCTTCTGCTCTGACCTTGCAGACTGTATTCGTTTCTGCAGCTTCTCTATGCTGTTGTGTAACTACAGTTATAATTTTCTTTGACCAGCCAGCACAGGTAGGAAAACAGGCTTTCTATCTTTCCCCTTGAGCACTTAAACACTTGCAGGACATCAAAAGCATTCAGCAGTAGATAGAGACAAGTTTTAAAAACAACGCTAGCATCTACAAAGGATATAGCAGTCATTATTTTCCCACTTTGTTGGTTGACTTACAGATCTGTAAACGCGTGCAGTGTGGAGTTATACCCGCCAACAGAAGACCCTTCCTACTGAAGAAGCGAAAAACCTTGCTGTACAACACGTGCTTGGCTCTGGTCTTCCTAGTGTAATGCAGTGAACATGAGGAGCAAATGAGGAACTCTTGAGCTCTCTGCCTTATGTGGGGGTACATAACTAGCAAGTTTTCGGGCATCTTTACTTTCTCCAGGATGCTTGCAGGAGATGCACTAAGGCCTCGATGCAGCAGTCAAAGGCGGTTGTCCGTAGTCCAGGTGCTCACGGCAATTTCCCCCACGCTTGCCATATGGTGCAGGCATCCCTTCCTTCCTCCCAGGCTGGAAAGAGTGGCACGTTCACAGCTGAGCTCTCTTGGTAGGGCTGGGGCTTGCCTGGCTGGGACTGTGGTCCTCAGGGAGGCTCAGCCACCCTACGCAGCAGTGACGTCTTCCCTGGTGGGGCAGGAGCCCCCGGCAGCCAAAATCAAAAACAGCTGCCAAGGAAATACGCAGTTCAGCTCCTCAGTGGCAGGAGTGCATTAAGTGGTTTTCATTTAACTTTTTCACAACTGACTGCCACGCCGGCCCCAAGCTTGCCTTTTGTCTGCAGCAGGTCCTGCAGGCACCCGTGGGCTCTGCCATTGCCTTTGTCTGGGAGCGCTGCAGTTACAAGCTGTCAGGTTACTTCCACACCTCTGATGGTGTTGATACCATCTGGTGAGGTAATAGTTTCCATTTAGTTCTAATTTTATAAATTTCAGTATTTCCCTTTATTTCTGTATGATGGTGAAGTTATGTAGTACTGTGCAGAGAAAGGAAAAGCCATTAGGCTGACTATAAAGTAATATTGGAGTCTGCTGTATCATTGACTCTTGGCTGTTATTCCAGCAGACATGCTCCCTATTCCCACACGAGTCTGGAAATGGGCTGCTATTGCCTCTGTCCGTCAGTCATGCCACTGCTGTTTGCTCTGTGCAGTGGTGGGTTTGGGCTGGGCTCCTGCAAGGCAGGTATCGCTCCAGACATGGGACCTGTTGGGAGGATCATGGCATCACCACATCCCCCAAAGCGATGCCTCGTGTGCATGGAGCTGGTAGTGGGCAGGAGGGCAGAGCTCAGATGCTCCGGTACGTAACCCCTTGGGAGCATCGCTGCTGCCCTGCGAAGGGCGCTGGGCTGGGTGCAGTGAAACACAGGCATGTGCTGCCTCAGAATCAGGAGGCGTAATTAGGAAATGTAGGTCATCAAATTCAATTAGCCCAGTGCAGTATAGCTGGGAAGAGTTCTTACTGGATTTACTCCCCCTTCAGAGTAGCTTTTATTAAATAATACCTTATGTGATACCCTAATTTCTAAGGCGCGTTTAAAAGCCTGCAGAGAGATATTTCCCTTCCCAAAGTAACTGCAGGACAAAGTAGTAAGATACTGAAGTGTCTCCAGCACAGTGCCCAGTGAGTGAGTGAGTGAAGGGGAGATGGCTCAGTTTGTGAAAGCCCACCTTGGTAAAGGAGCATGATTGAGTTAGAAGTCTTGCATCTAAAGTGTCTTTCTACTTAAGCAGAATCGTTGAAGAGTTACTTTTTACTTAGCTGTTACTTTGCTTTTCTTCATTTTTTCCCCCGTCCCTGTGCATTACAGGTTTCCCTTTGGTTTCCTTTTGTTTAAATCCACTCGTGTTTTATGCATGTACAAGTGGAAGATGTAATGAAGTGCAGAGTAACCGAGTTGCAGACATGTCAAGGAAATCTATTTCTTTTGAAAAAGTAACACCACCCCCACCCCAATTTCACTGCACTTCCTAGCTGAACATAGTATTTAGCTCTATTGAAAGAATATGGTCTCGGGATATGTAAAAGTGTAGGCAGCTTGTTTGGCAGGGAAAGGAGCAAAATGATGAACCACGTTGCACCTCTTAGTGCTCTTAAAGTGCTTTCCTTACAGGCATGTTGACAGTTGCATTTCTGCATTTACTGTATTAAATGTCAAGGGACGTCTCAGGTCAGGGGGATTCTGGCTTCGGTGGGGCCAGGTTTTCATCCTCTGCTGCCTGCCTAGAGTTCAAGTCCTGTGTTCAGGTTTGACCCTCCTAATTCCCACCCACAACTAAATGCTTTCTCGGCAAATCTGTGTGGAGTTGTGTTGATGATGCTTGTAGGTGATCAAAGCAAGAGTGTCCTCTGAGATTTGAAATGATGATGACTTGAACTTAGAATAAGCACCTAAGCAATTTCTGTTAAAAAAAAAAAAAAAAAGACTAGTAGTATTCTACTCTAGGTTTTGGTTTTAAACTTGATCAGTACTCATCCATCATTGACTATTAAAAGGACACCTGCTGCTGTGCTGCATCTTTATGAAATGTTTTAAATTCTCTATCCTTGTACCTGTATTGCAGAAATTGTTTGGGAGAGTTGAGTAAATGTCAATGCACTGAAACTCATATAGACTTCAAGGTAATTAAGTGCAGGGAGGCATTAAAGGAATTCCTTTGGCTTGTACTTTGTTCATATTTGTTACATAGATCAGGGCTTTGTAGATCAGAGTTTGTATGTGTGCCCTTTTTGTCTGGGTGAACTATCACTGCATGAAGGGCAGGTGGCTATTTCCTTTTTCCAAGCATTTACATGTCTGCCATAAACAAGAAATTCACATTTTTTCAGGACTTTTGGTGATGTATCACCTATATCCAAAATCGGTGCTCGATCAGAGGGCAGACGGTGCCTTTTGCAGCAGTTCTGATGGCGAGGTTTTGGAGCAGCTTTGGGAAGGCTCCCATGCTCCCTCCCGGGGGCCGAGGGCACAGTTCTGCGTCTGGTGGGTTGTTGTCCCCTCTTGGGCAGTCGGCCTCAGGGTTGTCACGTAGGAGGTTTAATAGCCATAAACCTCCTGTTCTGTAACTCTCTGGTCTTGTAATTTTACTGAACAACAGTCCCCCGAGAGGTTGGGGAGGGAAGGAGGGGAGGCAGGGTGTGAGCAGGCTGGTTTAAAAGTAGGAGCTGCGTTTTGTTGGTATCATGTTAGTGTAACGTACCTTACCATGAAGGTAGTCTGCCTACAGTTGTCGGTGTTTTTAAATGAAATATTGCCTGTGAGTTTTATGGCTTAAAAATGCAAAAGGTGAGGAGAGAGCTCGTACTGCAGTCCTTCTGTCACTAGAGGCACAGGAGGGTGCGGGATGTCCTGGCAAAGCAGCCCGAGAGGCGGCATCGTCCCTCTCTGCGTTTGCGGGGTGCGCAGCAAGTGTCTGGGGGGACAGAGGCTCTTCTCAGCCCAGCGCTGCAGGCACCTGCTTGAACTCTTGGTGAGCTTGCAAGGAGAGGCAGGGCACTGCATATACAAAAGTTTCTACCTCTTAAAAATGTGTGGTTATGGAGAGACTTGCACCAACTGCTGTATCTTGCATGTGCTCGTCGTGTTTTAGTGCTTGCTGCTTTATTCTCATTTCCTCCTAACGACTGTAAGCCTCAAATGGAAGTCGGTGCAGAAGCAGGACTTGCAAAGCTGACTCTTCCTTTGCCTTTGTCAGTTTGAGTTCAAGGCCCGGTAGCCAGAGATGGATAATTGCTTATGCTTACTGCATGTTTTTCTTTAAAGCTTGAGAATTTGCTAAAACTTGTCAGTATAGTATTAGACTGCTAAAGGTTATTTTTCAGGTTGAAATGTCCCACCCAGCATGTGGTGGCCAATTTGTTCAATGGATGACTCCCAGTTTGCTTATTTGTGTTGAGATGTAGTTTTGACTGCTTAAAACTGTTGGTGTGTCTTCAAGGATTTAATCCCATTTCATGTATACCAGCAAACTTCCATAAACCTACTGGGATGACACTTTTCTTACCCGGTGGTGGAAACCTTACTGGAACTAGTTGGGAGACAGAAAATGGTCAGAATTTACATTTTCTGCCCTTATTGTTATTATGTATGTCTAGACACTTCAGGGGACTCTTGCAGGATGTGTTAGCATAGCTAAAATAAGACAGACAAATCAACTTCTCTGAAAACATGAATGAAACCTATTATTAGAGGGGAAAAAATGCTGGGTTAGTATAACCTCTGCCTGTGGGGCCCCTGTTATAAAATAACATGGGAGCAACCAGATGCTCCTCAGTGAAAGGCCAGTTACTGAGTGAATTCAATGTGAAGAAAAATATTCTCTTTGCTGCCTGTGATGATGGCCATTGCTCCTCAAGCTGGGCTCTGAGCAGGTGCCCACTGGAGCAATTGCTTCTCCTCCCTACCTGTCCTCGGTATGTGGCAGTGGGGACCTGGTGGTGACCACTGGGTCTTATTCATGACTCCCCACCAGACAGACTAGGTGGGACCAAATCTTCCCAATGATGATCGTCGGCCATTCGTGCAGCTGAAATCTGCAGGTTGGTTCCCACATGCCTCGGAGAGGTGATGGGAATAGTTTGGAGCTGAGTGGTGATGATGATTCCTTGATGGGATGGAGCTGAGTGGGACCTGCTTTTCAGCAGTATCAGGTTAGTTAATATAAAATTAAAGCTTCTAAATCTCCTTCCAAGAAGGAGACTGACATGCTTTTCAGTGTTAGAAATTACAAAATTTGGAGTCCTCTTGGCACAATGACATGTGCACACACAAGATCAGAAGGCAACAGCAGGCATGCCAGCAGCTTGACAATTAACTGCAAGGAATCTAACAAAATCCATTTTAATGCAAAAAAACCCACTCTTGAAGGATTTCTTCTAAAGTTTTCTGTATTTATTTTGGTTGATAAAACTAAGATTTGGTGGAGGGAGGAGGAAATGAGTTGCAGAACTGCAAACTCAAATGAAAATTCAGACCAGACCAAGCTTGACTGGGCACTAGGGAAGCTGGGAGGTGCTTGTACCATTTACCACTACGTTCAAATTGTGAGCACCCCAATCAAGAAGTTATAAAACCCTGAATATTCCGGTTGAGGTATAATTATTTTTCACTTCTTTAGCATAGATTTTCCTTTGAAAAGAGTTCCCTACCTTAAAATAAGCAGAGTATTATCCTTGCCAAAGATCTTTCAGCCTCTTTAGAATAGGGCATTTAGATTACTGGGGACAAAGTGAGTATCTTGAATGCTCTGTGTCAAGGCACGAACAAACGGCACAGAAACAGTAGTACAGTACAGAGTGAAACCTGACAACTCAGTGTTAAAGGAAAGGAATGCTACTGTATGGTTCGATTGTGATCAACTTATCTTCAAGTGGGTTTATTAGCAATTTAATGGAATATTGGTTATTCAGGAGCCATAATAGCCCCAGTTGAAATGTCCCTTCTGCGCAGTTTTCCCATACCCTGTGGAATGAGCAGAATGTGACAGTCGAGCTTTCAACAGGCTTCATGAATTTTAAATACTTTTCAGCTGTGAAATGGGGCACATGGCGTGTGGTCAAGGGTGGACAAGGAGCTGGCAGCCGCTGGGGGTATTATGGGATATTGAGTGTCTGGGAGATAATGAATGCTTGGCTTATCCAGGTGCATTCTTGGCCCGCTGTGCATGTCCAGGCAGAATGGAATATATTTCTCTGTCCAACACTTAACAATTGATCATTTTGTAATTGTAAGCAGAAAGTATTTAGAACGTTACTTTCTCAGCATGCCTGCCTACGACTTAAATTTCATGTCATCCTCTTTATCCAGCAAAATCTTCACTGTTTTTCTGTAACAATGCATTCATGCTGCTTTAACTTTTCCACTAACCTGATTTTACGCTTAGTGGATCTTAGTGAGCCTTTTCTTCTAGCAACTTTAAATCTCCATCTTTTTAAGCTTTTTTTTTTTCCCCTGTGAATTTTTTTATACCTGATTGAAATTATTTCCACTTGCTGTGGGTTGAAATTTCAGCCCAACTTTTTGTAGCAAGTGAGGAGGTTGCTGGCTCCTGTTTTGTGGGAAATAGTGTCTGTGCATTTTAAAGACTAAGTGATGGAAGAGGGGAAGGGGAAACCCAGGCGGGGTTTACTGCTGGTGAGCTGCGTAGAGTTGCGCTTCAGTTCTGCTTAGCTATTAAAACACAACATGCTCCAGGGACTTCCATATTAATTGTGTTTTTAACTGCGTGTACGTGGAAGAGGAGGTTGCCGCTTGACCTCCTGAGACCTGCCAGGCTGGAGCTCCCCTCCTGTGTGGCTGAAAAGCTTTTCTGGGACGAGAAGCCCCAGAGGCCACCTGCCACATTCTGCTCCTCCTCCGTGTGCCAGTCTCAATCTGTGCTGCCCCTGGTCCAGTTCTTTCCGTGTTCCCCCTTCCCCATTAATCCCTAGAGGTGCTCTACTCACCCTGATCTCCGGTCACTCTCTAGGGGACATGGACTTTCGGCACCAGGTACATCAGCTCTAAGTACACGGTTTGTGACTATTTCAGTAGCAGGGCAGTAAGTGGGTTTGGATCCATAATTAGCAGTGTGTGGGCGATAACAAATGGGGTAATTATCCATGTGGTCCTTTCTGAACTCCATGGTTCATAGGCTACCCAAACTCAGCCAGAAGCTGCGCCTACTTGGTGCAAGCTTTGGGTGAGGGTGAAACTGTCTCAGAGCTGCAATCTGAAAGTGTTGGTGTGGGATCTGTGTATTGGGAGCAACTAACAAGTTATCTGCTGCTTGAGGACATGGCTTAGGAGTACCTTGGTGTTCCTTCTTGGCCCTCCCATGGCCTCGTTTGATGAAAAGTGGTTGAAGACGAGCCGTGCTGCGTGCACGCTGGATGGCATGTCTGGCTGAGCAGGGCGGAAGGAGCACCGCGTCTGCCAGCAGAGCATGGTGCCGGCTGTGTGCTGGTGGGTACTCTGGCACAGCCACGGAGGCACAAGTCTGACTGATGCTGCGGTGCAACTGCCCCACCGTTTGGGTAAGGACCTGGCCTTGGAGCTCCGTGTTGGCAGAGCGCGGCAGGGTAGGATCAGCTGAAACTCCCAAAAAGGGTTTTCTGGGTGTTCTGACATAACACAGTGCTTTCCATGCATCATGATGTGCAGCTTAGTTTGATGAAGTCATGCTCGGATCACTCTGAACTGGGCAGTCTGGGTGCGATTTGTCCAGATGCCTTGGGAGTAGCATATCCACCCATGCCATCCAGGAGCGTGCTGCTGAGCAGCTGGTGATTCGCTTCAGGGCCAGGCTGCTGCCAGTCTTCACCTCTCCCCTTCCCAAAAGAGGCAGTGGGATGGACACAAAGGCCCTGTGTGGGTGGAAAGGGGAATCGATTGCCAACGTAAACTGTGGTCTGTCAGCTGGTAGGGATGGAGATGGCAGGTACAGGGCATCCTGACCAGGCTGTGCTGGCAGCTGTTTGTGGGACAGAGCTAACCTTACTTGTCTTGCACTGACCACACTCTTACAGTGTGATCTGCATTGAATAGCAGTGCTGGAGTGTCTTGTGCTTCCACCGCTTTTCTGCTTGACCTCTCAAGAGCCAGGGCCCTTGCTGGTATCAACACTGGGAGCAGGAGTCGAAAACTCTGCCACAACCCACATCCCACAAATTTCCGAGATCAATATACACAAGGGTGTGTATCTGACCTACTTAAAGCAAGAGAACAACCAGTGGTGGGTTCTTCTCAGAAACCTCAGAACTATTACAGTGCTGCTTTGTTTTCTTCGCTCTTCTGGGCTTGCAGAGGCTTCAATGCTTATCGTCAAGAGCAGAGAAACTTTCCTCATCTCCAAAGGGAGCAGATTCAGACAGGCAAGAACCTGGATCCTGACCAACACTGGTGTCTGGTTTTGCAAAACTGAAGTCTACCCTTTCCTGGCCCCGGATTTGTCCATTGCTATTTATAGCCTTCACTCAGACCCTTGCTGAAAAATGCATTATATATTGACAGTGGCACTTTGTGAACCCAGAGCTAATGGCTCCAGAAATAGTCAACTCGAAGATATCATAGTCTAACTTCTGCATATATTAAGTCTGACATTTGCTTTGCACAGCTACGAATGATGGTTTAAAACACAATGAAGTGGAGACTGAAACCCAGTAATTGTGATTTACCATGCCGGAGAAATTGATGGTGGATGTAAAATTTCAGGAGACAGTGTGGTAGTGTGTCATGGGCTGAGAGTCCTTTTCGTTAGGGCTGCGGTCGGCCTCCGGAGAACTGAGCTGTTAGCACTTAGAGCTGAGCTCTGCTGGTTTAGATACCTCATTTAATCTCTGGCTCATTGGATGGTCTTCTGCTCTCCGAATCTCTCCGTGCCCTTTTATGTGAAACAGGTCTGCAGACATTCTGCCCCCTTTCACTGAGAGCTCGGAGGTGAGGGCGGAAGGGTAATTGCAGTCATTAGGGGATGCCTGATTTGGTACCATCCACAACTTCTGCCGAGCCCCAGCTGTGCCCCTGCCCATGGGGCATTTGGGAGCCTCGGTGGCGCCTTGCCCGTGGCCCCACCGCCCGGGCCTGGCACCCCGGGGGAAAAGCTGTCCTGCTCTCGGCAGGGGTGAGCCCGTGGCTCGCGAAATCATTTCCCTGTTTCCACCATCTTTCAAAAAGATAATTTTGTTCTTACTGTCAGTAACATAAATCCCATAACATCGTTAGCGCACAGAAGAGCAGTAAATAATTTAGGAAGCAGCCTCCGTTTAGAGTGCATCAAATACCAATAGAAAGAAAAATCCCCGCACATCAGTTACAGTAATTGGTGGAAGGCACCAGTCCAGAGGGTAATGAGCTCCATTTTTAAAGCACGAGGAAATTAGATTCTTATAAATGTCAAACACAGTTATTGTCCTCTTTCCTTGAAACAGAGCTGAGCTGGCTGGAACCCATTGTCTCTCAATCAGCTTTCCTATGGATTAGACACATCCTGTCTCACACCAGGAATGTGCTTATTAGAAAAAATATCACTACACAAAGCATACAAGCTTTAACACTCACCCGATGTACTAATGGGTACATCTACAATAAAACCCAATATCATGTAACAAACCTTAAGTTGACCTGAGATAATACGATACAGAAATCTTAAAGGATACAGATGAGTGTTTTCTTTGTGTGCTACAATTCTAACTACCTGGGGTTCTAGTTTTCAAATAAAGGAGATAAAGTGAGAGAAGGTGACTTTTCCTCTTGGCTACTTACAAAAAAAGCAAGCAATAAGTCTTCTTCATAGTGAATATGCTTGTAATCATGTTATGTCCAAATACTTTGTGTATTTTACTGGTGTCTCCTGGGTAACTGTGGCTTCACAGAGGACTTTCTTCATCCGCCTTTTTTTCAGTTCTCTCCTGGAATAAAAAGCAAGAGGTGGTTATTTGTTCATACATCAAAGCCCTGTGATTTAGTCTTTTGTTCATTATAAAATCTTACCAGTATGTGTTAAGACTCCACACCTAGAGAAAAATGGGTATCCGTTGTTTGGGGAGGATAAAATGTGAGGAGGTTAGAGGGCTTTGTAAAATCAAACCCCTTTGCTGCATCCCTATTTTTAACTTCTTACTTGAGCATAACAATCACTTGTCCCTCCTTAGCTAGAGATTGTATCTTGTGGGTTTTTTTTTTTTCCAGGGTAGGAGCTCCATTGGAAAGTGGCACAATGCTTCCTGATGTGGGAAGGCTTAAAGATGGAGCCAAGCTCTCGGTTCCCTTTTGCGGTGATGAGATACAGACTCAGGCTACTTGTGTGGACTCTACCACCTACTAACCCAAACTCTGAATGATGCAGTACGCTGTTTCCAAGATGGTCGTGTGTCAAACACGTACTGTTGACCTGCTACATTGGAGACCCTACTCAAGACTGCTGCAGGACAGCTTTAAAGATGATGTGGTGGGGGTAATTTGAGTCTGTGCTATCCTCCATGCAGGAAACTTGGCTATATGCAAAAGCAGATGGGCTATTCATTTTTTTGTTTTGTTTTTTTTTCCAGAATCCTGTATTTATAAGTTCTTTTTTTCCAGTTGCCTTTTTAATAATGCCAAGACTTCCCTCCAATCTTCTCTATCTCTGTTTGTGCTCCTTTTTTCATTTCTGCTTCTACTGAATGAAGTTCCTGGTGTTGCCCATAGAAAACAAACAGTAACTTGAGACTTCTATTTTACACAAGCAACAGATATCGAAAGATATTCCTAGCATATGTCACCAGACATGTGAACAGCACTTTCCAATTAAAACATTGAACCATAGACTTGAATCCATTAACACCCATCATGGAAAAAGATCCAGCTATTTATATGGCAGTCATTTTATTTATTTAAATTTGGTCTCATAAGCTAAAATGAGCTCAACTGTTGGGGAAAAACATCTTGAGCATCTTATAAATATCTTCAAAGCCTGGAACAATCACGAAGCAAATTAAATTAGTTTTCTGTGATTTTGGACAACTTTTAGTTCTGATAACTTTCCTTAATGTCTGTGCTACAGCTGCATCAACCCCTGTAAGTTAAATAAAGAAACAGTTCAAGGCATCTCTGACATAGCCTGGTGGTTAAATGGTAATCAGCAGCTGGTGATTAAAACATATATATCACTAAAATCACAAATCCAAAGTCAGCATTTACCTTCCTACTGTTCTCATTAGCTAGGCAATTTACTTAATTGGTACTCTAGCGCAAGTGTTATTAATTGGCCATTCTGGCCCAGGAATGTGAAGTGCTGCCGGCTCCCTGCCTGCTTCTCCCTGGGAAGCTCTGTGGTGCCTGCTGACTGCGTTGGAGTCGCTTCTCAGGATGGTGCAAGCATTTTGTATGGTTGCAATGTTCAGGTAAAAAGTAGGTTTCCCACCTGCTAGAGGAAGCTCATACCCGCCTCAGTGACTGGTGCTTGTTTGCTCTGGTCGCAGGCAGATCTACCTTTGGGCTTTTGTACTCCCTCCAACCTCCTGCACGTAGCCAAGGTGCATGCTGCTTTTCTTGTCCCCTCAATAATCAGCCTTTTTCTGACCATTAAATTTCTTAAGCTGTTAACAGGCGCGAATTTTCCAGCCAGCATGCCTAGCTTGCTTGTGATGCTTGTCGCACAGTTCCTGGTGCCGCGAGGTCTGCAGGTAGCCTTGCAACACGAGGCACCTTCATGTCTTCTCTGCAGTCTGCCCAGCTTTTGCATCTCTCCTTTCTCAGATGTTCTTCTGTGGTCCAGAGAAGCTTTTGCTTTTGGCTCTCCCCACAGAAGGCAGGTAGGGTCGTCCTCTGCCACAGCAACATCCACGGCTCTGTTGTTGCTCCAGACTGGTGGGGCCATGGTATCAGGGAGGAGGACAGGAGTGGCATGGGGAGTGGGTGCTCGGCGAGGGCAGCCGCTGGCTTGGCTTCCTCTGCAAAAGCCCAGACAGCTTCTGCTGGGAGCACCCGATCAGGAGCGCATCTCCTGAAAGGGCTTTCTCTTCTTGGTGTTTCAGTTTTGGAAGCTGCTGGAGGTGGTGGGTTAACTGGGGATAGGTAGGTGACCACACAACAGGCTGGGTGATCCTGTTTTTTCCTGCAGTTTGGCCTTCTGCTTTAAATAACCCCATCTGATAGGTGTATTTATTTATTCCAACTGCCAGTGGCTGGTGTACTCATGTGTCAGGGTGTCCCAGTCGTCAGTTTGCTTGTCTGCTTTGTGTCGGCACAAAACAGTGAGTCTATGTATTCTTGGATTGGGAACTTTCTTATATAAGGCCACAACTCTGTTACTCCATATTAAGCAATTGTTTTCTTCCTTGGGGTCTTATGGCTCTTAAGCACGTAGCACCTGCACAGTAAAAACCACTGGGCTTCACAGGCAAAAGAAATCATTCAGCTATCAGCACATGGAAGTTATGAAATGTTGCTGTGTTTGTACAACAGTGTTTTCCAATATTAACTCAGCTGTTTCCCATTTATTTTTAAAATACCACATGGGTCCAGTCCTCCTTATAAACCTAATTTTAAAGATCACTGGAGATAGAGCAACAAGACTAAGAAAGATGAAGCCTTACTACTAAACCTGGAGACTCTTGAGTGCCAAGTTTCAACCTGAAGTCATTTTAGCATCAAGTGAGAGACAGAGGAGCAAAAAGAAGTGTTAATAATTGTAAAGGGCATGCTGCAGGCTCGCTCCAGTCTGTGTGCCAAACCCTTAGATGGGATTTTGTGTGGGGAGGACAAGTCCCTTAGTCTTGGGAAGTTCCCGGGTACAGTTCTGCGTTGCAGCGTAACCCATCAGTATTCTCCAGGTGGCACAAAGACCTGCCTTTGTCCTGCTCAACTTTAAACTGAGGCACCTACTTTAACAGTGTGCTTGTCCAAGGTTTTTTCTGTAAAGTGACTGGAGAGCAAGGCCATGCTAGAGAGAAAGACAAACATCCAGAGAGCAGATCAATCTTTGATAAGATGTTATAGACCTACATCACCTGTCCTGGCAGCCCATGGAGACCTGCTCTTGTCTTTTGGACCTGGGCTTTGGGGTTAATGGGATGACTCGCAAATGCCACATAGCCAAGTCATGGAAAATTAGCAGGAAAAAGGGGCTTAGGTGGATCACGTCTGTCCCCTCCCTTATTCCCTGAAGCCAGCACTGCTCTTAAGAAGGTATGACAGCCAAAGTATGTGCTGCTGTTGCTCTGAGGCTGCTGCAGCGTGGGTGAAGGACTAGTCACCATAATGTCTCCTTTCTCTGCCGTGGCAGGTATAGTTTGGCAGAGCCCAAGAGTAGGGCTGCTAGAGTTGCTTCTGTTGGTATATGGTGCTGGAAGACAACTATCATGTCACCTGCTTTAGCTTCCAGTGTTTCTTCTAGAAATGCTTAGTTTATCACATTAAATAGTTAAATGACCTGTGGGACATGCAAAAAGCAGAGCTGTCTAACAGGTGTTCACTACATCTTCCATGTTTGTTAATGGTTGCTGGGCACCTCTGGTTAACCATGTGAGGAGTTTCACTGAAAACAAAGATGCTGGTGTGTGGGATCAGGTTCACGGGTTTCAGTAGATAAGCTCATATTTATACTGACGTTCTACCAGCTGTAGTCATAAGCTTTTGGTGAGCAGTTGGTTGCATGTAGCTGCGTCTTTTGGCTTACACGGCACCAAGACGATGGCGCTTGAACATAGCGAGCATTAGCCCCTCTTATGGATGGCCTCTATAGAAACAGGTTCTGCTCTAGGCATCCTCAGCAGCCCTCACTGGGAAAAGGAAACCTACTGAAGCTGTATTCCCTGCTCCTGTTATGAGCTCCTTTCAGCACGAAATGGGCTCGGCAGCCCCAGGCTCCCTGCCACACGTGCAGCTCTCTGCAGCAAGCAGCCAGCCGTGCAACATATAGACATGAAAGGTCTTGTAATTCTGTAGCAAGGTAGCTCAAAAATGCAAGAACTAGTGCTCAGTAAAATTGCAAAACCATAAAGAAAATAAACATTTACTGATTTGGGGAAATTTTTTTTTTTTTTTTTTTTTTTCACCCCATCTGACAAGGGGCTTGGGGTAGAGCTGCCACCTCCATGGCCGGTAGAGCCACATCTTGTGTCTGAGCAGTGCAGAAGGAGAGAACATCACTCCTCTGCTGGTGCTTTTTCCTGCTCAAATCTAAGGGACAGGATTTGCAAGAGAGGATATTACTGTATAGAGGGACTGGACATAACATGCGTTTTGGACCCCTCATGTGCCTCCCCTGGATGCTGCGTGATTCCTGTGCAAAGGCAAGAGCCCATCACTGCCGCTTGACACTCCGTCCTCACCAGACCACAAAGGCCTCTGGAGAGGGTTGGGGAACTGCAATGGGCAGGGACACAAGGGACCCTGCCATCTGCCTCGCTAAAGGTGCCTTAAAGGACTTGAATTGTTCTTAACGATATGTATTTCTGGCAGGTTTTTTAAGTTTTTCAATGATACAATATATTCTAAACAACTTTCTTTTAAACAGGTTGAAGCCATGAAGAGAGTACTAGAAAGTCTCAACCTCAATATAGTAGAGATGATAGATGAAAACGCAACCTTAGATGGTGGAGACGTCTTATTTACAGGTATAGTGGTAGTGAATTTGCTGTTTACATATTCCGACTGCCTTGAAGACCACATTATCCGTCATCTGCGTAATAAAATGTCATTCATGCGGTTTGTTAAATCAGTTGTTTACTAAACGTCACGAAGGTAGCTGAGAGATGAATTTTCAATGCAACCCTCGATTGTCCTGTCTAATGCCTGAATAAATGAAGTAGCAGTACACACAGTACAAAGAGCAGCACTGTGCATACAAATTTTATTTTAGCTTGTAAAGTGCCAATAAGAAAAATGCTTTCAGTAGTCAACTGCCTGCAGTTGTTTCATGTTTCTTATTACAAGCAGCTATGTTCACCAGACTCATTTTCAGGACTTGTAAAAGCTTGAGGCAGATGATTGTCACTAGTTCAATGAATCAAATGCAAAAAATGCATTTTTAGTTTATGGAGAAAGCAGTGGAGTTGCCTGCCAGATGTCATGTGCTAGACAACTTATATGCATGGTTGACTTCAAAGATGAAGATACTGACTGTGTTTTTTATGTCGTTAAACCCATTAGGCATTTTCTCACATTGGCTGCACACACGCTTGCTCCTTGCCTGTGCTGAATGAGCCTGTTTATTTTGATCAGCATCACAGTAGACTGGCTGCTTGCTTTAGTTCACCAAGGGGAAAGAAGGGCCTCAAAAGATGCAGACCGGGAAGGAAGGCCTTTCTAAGGCAGTGCAGATCCAGCACTGATTTTCTCTAGAGCTGGAGGATGCTGGTGGCTGCAGAGCAGCCTTTAGGACTAGAGGAAATCTCAGAGGGAGAGGGAAATGGTCAATCTGTGCTGTACTAATCCAGCCCAGCTGTTCTCTTTCCTGACTCAGTGACCATTGCGGAGCTTTAGAAGAGGAAGCTATTTATGCTTCTGGTGAAATGTGTCTTCTGGAAGAAGATAATTGCTTTAAATTATCAGCTCGCAATTGCAGGTTGCATTCTTCTATGCTGAATTTTCAGCTTTACTACTCAAGTTGGGAAAAGAAAGATAGAAAATTATATCCATGAAAGATTGCTTCAGAATGTCTCTAAAGCTGGCCTGTATTTAAAATGTGTATGTTCTGATGAAGGAGCTGATGTGGTGATTTTTTGGATGGCTTAAAAAAAATAATAAATGCTGTAACTGTTTTGCCCTTCATTTTTTCATTCCAGGCAGAGAATTTTTTGTGGGTCTTTCCAGGCGGACAAATCAACGTGGTGCAGAAATTCTGGCTGACACATTTAAGGTTTGTAGATTCATTCACGCCACAGGAAATATAAGCTTTCATCCACTGAACCAATTTAAAAATTATACTGGCCAAGACATTTGTCATACTCAAGTGCTTTATTTAGGACTTTAAAAAAAAAACCTACAAGTTACTGAAAAGGTTTGAGCATCCTGCTAAGTGACAGATGCTGAAGTTGGATCTGAAATGTGAGATTGCTGCATAAAAGTAACTTGGATAGTGGGAGGCCGTTATTATTTGAGAGCAAATCAACATTCACATCCTTAATGTTCTCATGTATCGCCAATGTGTTCTTATTGCTGGTCCCTGGAGAGGTTTTATGTACATACTGTTTTATTACACATTTTAATGTATTTCTTTACAGTTACAACAATAGTAATATTTGAAACATGTTCTGGATTTTACTCCAGTGCACCAGACAAGACAAGTTGGTCCAGAGGGGTATGTCATACTTAAACAGTTGACACTGTGCCCTGGGATATGTTGCTATTGTTAATTTGCAGAGAGTAAAATTAATTATGGAATGTCTCAATATAATTATGGAACCAGGACAATTTAAAAATATTTATAGCAACCATTCTTTGCTCCTGTACAGGATTATGCTGTCTCCACAGTCCCTGTTCATGATGCTTTGCATCTGAAGAGCTTTTGCAGCATGGCTGGACCAAACTTGATTGCTATTGGATCAAGTGAAGCTGCACAGAAAGCCCTCAAGGTAAAGCACATAAGAAAATTTTCTAAACAACAAACTTGGGATTTTTTTGTTTTTAATCTCTGCTCAAGGATGCTGGAATTTTAAAATAGATATAGATCAATGAAAGAGGAAATTAGTACATCTCAGGGTCTATGTGCAAACCATAAAGAATGTTTATATCAGGCAAGAGAACAGTGATGTTAATTTAGCTTTAGCTATCTTCAGGAAAAAAATGGATCATACAGATTATTACTTACAGCTTTGTTGACTAAAAAGGTGATAATTTGGTGGTAGGAGGGAGGAAGGAGATACCATCAGAGCAGTGGAGATATTTAGTTCAGATGTTGCCATAAGGAAACATGGCTTTTATAATTGCCAGAGGGGAAGTAAAAGTTTTGGCATGAAGAAGGAAGGAGAGGGGTCTGATCCCTTTTGCGAAGATGACCTGTGTACACATTTTGCAGTGTAGACTTTCTGGATAAATCAGTAAGTAACTCCAGCTGCAGGGACAAGAGTCCAGGACTCACCATCCCGCCTTCCACCCTCACCTGGCTGCAAAGTCAGGCTCCTTCCTGGTAATGCTTTTTCCTCTCTGGTCGCATGAGGGTCTCATAACAGCATGGCTTCAACAGAAAGCAGGGAGAGTAGTCTCACCCCAGCCTGGCTGATAATTTGGGTCTCTGAACATTTTTCCTTTAAAGTGGGAGGTCTGGGTTTGAACCCTGGGGCTAAGAGGCCTCATGAATCTGTGTTTCTCTTTGCTGGCAGACGTGC
The DNA here is from genome assembly GCA_035590195.1 of Aviceda cuculoides. Lineage (NCBI taxonomy): Eukaryota > Metazoa > Chordata > Aves > Accipitriformes > Accipitridae > Aviceda > Aviceda cuculoides. The sequence continues at coordinate 17,047,015 of JAVJGG010000090.1, read as the reverse complement.
AAACCAGTAATCCACTGTGTAGCAGGTCAATGCTGTACTACCACCACCATCCTCAATGGGAAATGTTTATTGCTGCTGTGGTTTGCACTGGGTCCAGTGGCTTTCCAGCCTGTTGGGTGTGTTCGGAGCAAATCTACGAAATTAAGCTTTTTCACATATGTGGGCACAGAGACACCTGAGGCCATGAATCTCATTATGCATATAGGCAATGAGACAGCTCACCCAAGAGATCATCATCTCTGCTCCCACACGGTAGCACAGCTGCAGGCACTGATGCTTTGCAGCAGAAACTTTGGCTGGGGCACCAAAACAGCAAAGTGCAACTGAGGCTTTACCTGCAGTGAAGCTTGAGGGGGTTTGTCCCTGTTGATAAATTAAGACCTACCATTCTGCACGCGTTGGTTTGAGATGCAGATAAGTCAGAGCATGTCTGAAAGCATTACAGCTAAGTGTTTTAAGCATTTTTATCAGGACTTGCCTTCAAAGGTTAAACCAAAATTTACTTTTCAGTGATGGCAGCAAGTCCTATATTTTCAGCTTATGATCGTACTGATTCTTTTGCCAATAAATAAGAACCTAAGTGCAGGCTTTGCTCTTTGGCTTTGCAGAAGCCTCCTTGATGCAGTGTGATCACTAACACATGGAGGAAGCCAGCCGTGTGTCCCTTATAATAAATGAGGAGTGGTGGAGATAGCTCTGCTGTACTAGTGAGAAAGCTCTCTGAAATCCACTCAGTTTAAATACAACTTATGCAACCCGACTTGTATCTCTTGCCCTGATTCTAAAGCATGAGTTATTTTGAAGAACAGCACCACTATCAGTGCCCAAGGCTACTGATCTGAATCTGTTCCAGGCAGAATATTTACAACAGAAATAGCGTGTAACTCTGAAATCAACATCCCTGGCCCCAAAGAGCTTAGGAACACATCCTGCATGGCTTGTACACCTCCTTGGCTTCAGTAAGCTAGTGATATTTATCACTTTAAAACATCCTTAAATATTTGCAAGATGGAGGCCTGAGAGACTTCTTGTCCTTACTGCCATGCTGCGATATTTCATTGCACATTTGCTTTTCAGATCTTACACATTTTCCTCATGGGCATAATCCTAGGACTTTTCATTTCCCAACAGCATCATTTTTACTATCAGAGCTCGGCAGAGATTTGGTGCGGGTTTTTTTTCTTTTTTTATCGTGTGACAATTCAAGATTTAAAATGTCTCAGTCCCTAGCTAAGATAAAACCAACATTTCAAATCTCAGAATCTCTCCTGCTGGACATGGGTTGAGTTATGGAGGCCGGGAAAGTGCAGTCTTGACTGGCTTAGACTTGCAGCTTGGCAGCAATTAAGAGAATAGGATAGCAGCCTGATTGCTCCATGTGAGCTTAGGGGAGCTCTTAAACAAGAGGACAGTCCCTTGACTTCCCACATAGTTTGGAGTGGCTTTAAGTTTGCTCATTCGTTTGAACAAGCTGTCAAAGTTACTCTCTTATTAGAAATCACTATGTGAAGCTCTGGGACGACAGTTCCCAGCTTATCACCCGTGTCTTCTCCCCTGAGAAGCTTATGACAAATGGTTTTGGTTGTAAAGGTCTGATGTTCCTGATGCTGTGAGATTGATTTAGTCTGGGACAGAAAGTGCCCTGCATTTTTCCCTGTGAAATGTGCACTATCCCAAATATTCAGGCTCAAACTCGAAATGCATCGTGAGCAGCAACCTGATGAAGTTTGCAGATATCCAGCCCGCCCTACACTTGTATAGAGTGTTTATAAACATGAGCAAAATTCAAGTACAATACTGGTTGCTCAGAGCTGCAATTTGAACTTGAGCCAGGACTAATCTGAGAACTCATCAGTTTGATTAAAGCCTTTCGCACAGCTTGGCTAATCGTGTTGCAGTGCATCCATTTAGCTATTGTAGCCAAAAATATTTTTTGGATAAGCTGATTAAATGTTGCTGGTAACTAGCCGTCAAGTAAATACCAGCATTAATCAAGGTACAGTAAAAAGCAGATATGTTTTTAGAAGAAGATGGTAATTAACAAGATAATCTAGAAGTCTGTGATTGTTGGTGGATATTTTTTAAAAAATAAATCAACTATGTCAGTTTTCAGTGTGTTTCTTTTCATCAGACACTTACATGTGTGTGATGGTCGTGCTTGCTCACACCCTGCCAGCTGAGGTTAGGGACTCTGGCTCGGGGCAGCAGTTTTGTGCTGTAGCACTTGCCCTTCTGTATTGGGTTTGGATGGCAAGGTTTTGGTAAGTGGCGGGGGGGGAGGGCTACAGGGGTGGCTTCTGTGAGAAGCTGCTAGAAGCTCCCCCTGTGTCTGACAGAGCCAATGCCAGCCGGCTCCAAGATGGACCTGCCGCCAGCCAAGGCCGAGCCCATCAGCAACGGTGGTAGCGCCTCTGGGATAACAGATTTAAGAAGGGAAAAATAAGTTGCTGCAGCTGGAGAGAGGAGTGAGAACATGTGAGAGAAACAGCTCTGCAGACTCCCAGGTCAGTGCAGAAGGAGGGGAGGAGATGCTCCAGGTGCCGGAGCAGAGATTCCCCTGCAGCCCGTGGTGAAGACCCTGGTGAGGCAGGCTGTCCCCCTGCAGCCCAGGGAGGTCCACGGGGGAGCAGATGGGTGCCCGAAGGAGGCTGTGACCCCGTGGGAAGACCACGCTGGAGCAGGCTCCTGGCAGGACCTGCGGATCTGTTGGAGAGAGGAGCCACAGAGCAGGTTTTCGGGCAGGACTTGTGACCCCACGGGGGACCCACGCTGGAGCAGTGTGCTCCTGAAGGACTGCACCCCGTGGGAAGGACCCATGTTGGAGAAGTTCATGGAGAACTGTCTCCCTTGGGAGGGACCCCACGCTGGGGCAGGGGAAGAGTGTGAGGAGTCCTGCCCCTGAGGAGGAAGGAGCAGCAGAGACAACGTGTGATGAACTGGCCATAACCCCCATTCCCCGTCCCCCTGCAGCACTCAGGGTGTAGGTAGAGAATTCAGGAGTGAAGCTGTGCCTGGGAAGAAGGGAGGGGTGGGGGGAAGGTGTTTTGAGATTTGGATTTATTTCTCATTACACTACTCTGGTTTGGTTGGCAATAAATTAAGTTAATTTTCCCCAAGTCGAGTCTGTTTTGCCCGTGACAGTAATTGGTGAGTGATCTCTCCTGTCCTTATTGTGACCCATGAGCCCTTTGTTATATTTTCACTCTCCTGTCCAGCTGAGGAGGGGAGTGACAGAACGGCTTTGGTGGGCACCTGGCGTCCAGCCAGGGTCAACCCACCACACCTCCTCATGTTCCTAGCGAGCTGACAGGTTATATCAGGCAACCACATCGTAGTCAGAGCAACGTATGAAGTTACCCAGAGTGTTTCTTGCTCAGTGTGTTGGATCCAACTCCACTTTCATCCCGAGAACCTCTAGCTGTTCCTCCGGGAGTTTAAATCTCTTCAGAGAAATTATTGGAAAACAAATAGGTAAAACGTCCATCTCGGAAATGATGGAGTTGGCAGTGCTGCTTATCACTAGCTTCCTCTAACATCTGAATTCTTGCTTTTTGACCTTAGTGATTTCTTTGTGTTGGTTCACTTGCCTCTGAAGAAAAAAAATCTCATTTGATAATCAGCTTCTTGCAGTCTTGTGGAAATGCGGTTGCAAGAGGATCTCTATGAGGCAGTGATAGTCGGAATTAAAAGCTGCTCTCTGGATTTCACCGGATCGACTGAGCTGTAGCAGTGCTGTCAGCTCCTCCTGTCGTTACACATCGCAGTCTGTGTGGCAGTACAGCCCCCGAGCTTCTACCGAGTCATTTGCCTGGCACAGCCCAGCATGCCGCTCCTTTATTGTGATAGCTTGTTATTTTAAACCTCTCCTTTGTTGTTGCCATTTTTCATGTCTGGGAATGCAATCGTACAAGCAAGATGATTAAGCTGTCTTTAACCATCTCTGGTAGTTGAGTTGTTTTCGTTCTGTATTATGTCTTGGTAGGCAGCAAGTGAACTGCTGTATCATGCTATGCTATTAAAATAGGATTTATCTTCCTACTAACAATCCTGTTTGAAACAGACATTTTTCTTGATTGTTCTTACTGGTGCAAGTCATGTATCCTTACAATACTTTAAAAATAGAAAAAGAAATTGCGTCTGCTGTTCACATATGGCAGAGTGCAATTGATCATGAGTTTAGTGTGGTGTGTGTAATGTAAAGCGCTGCAAGTGAGCTAGGAAATGAATGCACAGAATTTGGGATTATAGATGACATGCTAGAAGCAGATAATAAATCAGAAGTGACGTTTTAACCATTAAATCCTCTTCAGGCTCTGGCAAGTATAGAATATTTATTTGGGCTGCAACTGAAAAGTGGCACTTGAGGAAACTGGTTGAAAGAGACAGACAAATTAACTGCAGAAAGTACTGGGGCCTGTAGTGGCTATCACATCTGAAACTTTAACTTCTCTCTGCTGTTTTCAGTGTGCATTTAATTCCTCCTTGTAGTTAAACCCATTCATAATTCTGTACGCGTAATTCCGTAGTTGAACATTGTCCGTGGCTGTTGAGCCAGTAAAGCCTGGGATTATTTTTCTGTTCCCTCAGTGAGGCCAGGATTTCCTCCAAACATGTCACCTCTGGGCTCTGATCCTGCGCTGCTGGAGTCACTGACCTTTACCGTGAGCGTGAATGAGGATGAATTTGGGCTGTGACAGTGCTGGCCCTGGCATAGGGAGGTGACAGGGCAGCGCTGCGGGCAAACGCTCTGCACCGCGTTTTCGGCAATGAGAGACACAGTCCTGGGTTCTTGCTGGGACAGCAGAAGAGCAGGAACTGGCCCAGTACGTAATCCAGTTCAGGTTCCAGCAGCAAAGGCAAACAAACGCTAAGCAAGATGATGATGAGAACCATGACACAGCGGCTGTTACACACGCCTTTCTGTACTCTTTCACTCTATACTAAATCCTGAAAAACCTCCTTTCTGTCCTTTGGCCGTTTGTGTTGGCTGGTAGAGAACACAAATCCCCTCCTCTTTCTGTGATGAGTGAAGACTTGGAGTGGCAGATCACAGTGGACACAGTCCTGGGTTTAAGCAGCTTTGTCTATGGTCAAACCATTCTCTGCCACCTTCTGGATAACTCGGTAGCAATCCCAAAGGATCTGAGGGTTACATGTTGTTCATAGCTTTGGCAAGCTCAACTATTCCCTTGCAAGCAGTATGTATTGTATTGGTAGCAAGTGCCTGCCAATGAAGTTGCTCTCTCAGACATTGGGAAATGAGGTTGTCCTTTGGGTAGGCTCTGGTGTTGGGCAGTCTCCAAAGGACTAGTCCCAGGGTCTCCCCATGGGACTGGTATGAACTTGCTGCTCTGGGGTAATGCTGGATGCCTGGTGGTTGCTGATGGATCTTAGAAGGGAGCAGAGGACCTGGAAGAAAGGTAGGAAACCTGGCATGGTGCCTAGGGGTAAGGGCTGCAATGTGGAGAGCACTCGTCCCACCCTAAGGCCTAAGCTTAGTCCCTGTGGCCAGCTGTGTCTGGGGTATTCCCTCTGAGATCTGGGATAATGGAGTTGCACATGAAACATCTGGGGTTTCAGCTGGTTGCTTCAGAGGAACAAATGTTAATTACAGAGGCAGTGTGGCCATGGCAGATGTCAGGGCTGAGTGGCATTGCCAGGTGGGCTGCAAGGCAGAGCAGGTAACACAGCTGAGCTTGTCACCCCTCCTGTCCCCTGGACAGACCTGCCCCAGCAGGACCTGGAGCGGTGGTGACATCTGCACTGCTGAGCTCATCCTTGGTATCCCAGGCTTCGACCTCATTAGTCAATGGGATTTCATTATGGTCAGGAGTGTATCAGAATATGTGCAGTGGTGCAATACCATGACTTTAGCAAATAGCTTGCTCTTTTTTTTTGCTTTCAGTAAAAGGTTGGACATGATTGCTCTGCCTTCTTCTTGACTCTCCCATTCAATATCTTCTGTTGTGTGTGGAGCTGCTCATTCTTCCCCTAAATTATTCCCTGAAGGACACTATTGCAAATGCAGCTGTTTTGACAGAGGTCAAGGGAGGCTTATCAAAACCACATCTTAAGGATAAAATAGGAAGGAGTCTCTTTTGGGCAACTAGGCCCTTGGTCTGTATCCAAAGCTATGATCAGAGCAGTGCTTTTAAAGACTTGGATGCAAGGATTTGTTCTAGCATTGGCAGTTGCCCCCATTCCTGTGATTAAATGCCTTTCGTTCTTATTCCATCTCGTATAATTGAAGTCTCTGCAGTGTGCCAGCTTTAAAAAGCCAAGTAATGTTTCCCTGCATGAGAGCAGGGTTATAGTGCATAAAGCTGAGGGGTTCCCAGCTCTGCCACCAAAGCACTTCCAGAATGGGCACCTAAGGGAAAACATCTATCTGGTGTTCTTAGAAAGCAGCTTGTACACCAGGCAGCATGAACAGGCTCAGCTAAATCTTCTCCTCCTATTGTCCGTATAGTGTCTGTCTTTCCTAGTAATGCACAAGTTTGCATGAAAACATTATCTCTTCTTCTTTAAGAATTCATTATTTGTGCCTCTGCTTATTCCCTACATGAAGTCATAATCCTCTATTTACGGTATCACAATGGGTTGCTGTGGAAATGATTACTAATATTAATAACCCAAAGAGGATGACATCAGGTAGGGAATTAGCAGAAAGTGCAGATGAATGCTGACTTTTCTGTAATGCAGCAACAAAGAAAGGTTAGTGAAATACAGAGAACAGTTGACAACTTGCCCCTAAAAATAAAAATTAAAAAATGAGACATTGCTGCTTTCAGCCTTATAGATAGGCAAATTGGTCAATTTAAAAAAATTCTGTGCACTTTTCTTTAGCTCCTTCTGATTTTCTGTTACTTTATGAATTAGGGGTGTACAGCATCTCAGAGGACTCAGGTGTTCACTGAGTACCAGATGACCTGCTACTTTAAAAACACAACTAATTGTGTTTTTCTTTTAATTAAAGTTAGACGTTGTAATAAACATACTGCACTTAACAGAGTGCCAGTGCTGTCCAGTTGCATATGGACATATGCATATGGACAGCATATGGATATGCTGTTCTTCTGCATATGCAGAAGAGTCTAGTCTTTTGGAAGATACAGACTCAACAGTATACATTTATAGAATAGAGGCTGTTGTATTAGTCTACTTTTTTTTTTTTTTAAGGGTGAGGAAAGTGTCCCTTTCAATACACATTTGTCGTCACCATTAAGGCTGTCAGCCATGGGATCTGAGTGAGAGGCTGAGATGTCATTTGACTTGCGTAAATGGGGACTCATATTTCTATTCCTTTGCTGCTTTTTTTTCCTCTGACTATTCTCTCCCTGGGTTCCTGTTCTAAAAGACAGGATGTTCGTCCTCTCGCCTTCTTGACTGAGAGTAACGACACACGTAAGCCGCTTCCTTTTCCCCTCCTCAGGTCGTGGTTTCCCTTTGCAGCGGTCCTTGGGCAGAGCTGGCAGGCAGGTGACAGTGTGACCGTGACACAAGGTGGTTCGGAGGGGCAGAGCAGCACAGGTGTGCCCGTGAACGGCACGTGGTACCCGTCACATCTGCAGTGATGCAAAAGGTGTCCTGTGCCAGGAAAAGCCGAGGAGCAGGGTGGGAGAGGTTGCTTTAAGAACACTGCCTTCTGGAAAACATGACTGAGAGGATGCAGCAGGGAGGAGAAGCCCAAAGCCCAGCTGCTGCGAGCATGGGTGGTGGGTGGAAATTAAAGTCACACTCTGGATGTGTATGGGCTAAGGAAATTTGGCGTATTGACCATGGCAGACTGGACCATTGCTGGTTTCAAACAGATCTCGAAGGCAGTTCGCATCCATAGGGTCTATGCTATCCTATCCTGTATCTCTAGCAGACTTTTCAGTACCTGACAAGAAGCCTTAGATCACTCTACTGTGATTTATGCTGCTCAAAGTGTCTGTCTTGTCTTCCTACTACTGAGTCTACCCTGCTGTCGTCTCTCCCGCCTGTCCACATTTTGGGAATGACACTCCTGGTAGATCTTGTCATTCAAGCAAGATCGCTGGCTTTTCCAGCTCTGCTCTTCTGTCTCCTCTGGTCAGCCTGGCCAACTGTCTGTGGTCACTGTTGGCACTGCTGCACTTCAAGGAAGCTCTGAGAAGCTGTTGAGTAGCGTGGTTTGTATGGCAGGCTGAGTCCCTGCACCCAGGCGTGTAGCACCGTGGCATAGCTCGCCAGCCCTACTCTGTCCTGCACTTTCTTGTGTTGAACCCTAAGGCTGCTGCTTTCTCTCTGCAGTGCCAGTTGTTTCTCCAAACGTGAAGAAGTGAGGAAGGAAATTAATAGACAGAGACAGGGCAATAAAACAATGAATTAAATTCAGTGTAGATAAGTGTAAAGTGATGTGCAGCAGGGACAGGGAGAGTAACAATGTGAATATCACATACGAAATAATGTGCTCTGACTGATCGTTACCACAGAAATAAGATCCTGGGCTTGTTGAAATTGCCAGCTCAGCTGAAAACCAAATAGAAAACATAATTATGCCACTGATTAAAGCTGTGGTGCGTCTGCACATTGGCTGTTGTGTGTACTTTGCATGCACGATCCCTTCATTCCAAAAAAGGTAGAGTAGAACTGGAAAGATTCAGAAAAGTGTGATAAGGATGCACCTGGAACAGCTTGTCTGAGGAGGCAAACTAAGCACACTATGAATGTCAGCTGAAAAAGAGACAAATGAGATGGGATCATAGGTGCCTATAAATTCAGGAATGATGTGGAAAAGGCGACTGGGGATCAATTGTTCACTATCTCTTCTAGTGTGAGAATCAGGGGAGCTCTCAAGGCAAGGGGCAAGTTTAAAAAAATAAAGGGGGAAAATAAATGCTTCTTCACACAGTATGTGTTTGAACTCTGAAGCTACCTTGGTACAGGTTCGAAAGCAAACTGGACAGACCCCTGGGGCAGTGCTATAGGTGGTGTCGGTCTGTATGACAGCTGAATTAAGGTTCCTGGGAACCACACACCAAACCTCAGTTGCCTCCAGTCCCTGTCTCAGGATCCAGAAGTGGGATATCATCATCTCTCACGTGGGGCTGGAGACCCCCATCATGCAGTGCTAAAAAAGAAGCTCCTCCAGTTCTGCAAGCATTAAAAAATGGCAGGTTTGGTAATCAGCAGTGTTTTCCAGGTAGGAAGCAATAATTTACCTTTCTCTCTCAGTCCTCCCTCCAGATGGCAATGTACTGGCCGGGTGCCTGTCCTCATCTTTTGCCTTCAGTGTGTAAGGGCATAAGCCTGAAGTCGTTCTCAGACAAGTGGTCCTTCCTCCACGCAGAAGAGAAGCGTGCTGTCCTTCCAAACTGCCAGCTAACCTGGGGGGATGTGGCTGCGTATCACTGAGTTAGTCTTCTCGTCAGCGTTAGTTGCCCTGCACCACAAAAATACTTCATTTTCATTGTTGTAGGTAAAATCTTGATGTAGCTTAATCTTTTCTCCCAACTTTCAATCTCTTGGATTAAGAGTCCAGTTTCCTCTGTCCCCCAGGCCAAATGCTACTTAAGCATCAATATAAAACAGGCCAAACTTCAGTGTTCTTGGAAAGAAGGAAAAGAGATGGGATGGAAAAAATATCTTAAATAGTTTTAAATAAATCGGGTTTTTTTAAGAATGCTGTGACTTGAAGGATTTAGGAAAGAGTAGCTGAAATCTGTTGAGAGAGTCATCCTGTGGGTGTAGGGTTACGCACATTTAACTTGGGCTTAGGTTTGATTTTTCTTTTAAATGCTGGGGGCCAGGGGAGCAGGGGCTAATCAAAACAAAAATCAGACCCTGAAAATCTGCACTTCTGCTCCTCTGTGGACATGACACGGGCATTTTTAAGTGGTGTTCACTGCCGTGTTAGCAAGAGGAACATTCAGTATGTTTGGTTTTGCTTGTGGGGTGTTGGAGATACAAAGGCAGGTTGCAGGTGCAGCGGGTCTGGTCGCTGTCTGTCCCGCAGCAATCTGGATGCAAGTAGGTCCCGGATGGCAGCGGGACTCAGACTGCGGCCTTCCTCTTGGAGGGGGAAAATTTGTAACCAGGCTTGGCCTGTTTTAGAAGTGCATGTGGTCATCTTAACTCTGTCAGTGATAATAGGCCCTAAACGCATACGCATTTTTCCTTCATGCATAATGCTGCTTCATATTTAGGATTATTTAGCTTATCCATTACCTCAGTTGTCTGAGGACACACTGTAAAAAACTATAGAAAAGGCATTTTAGGCTATGCGAATGACTTCAACGTAAGGAAAGCATGACTAAGGGCTGAGAGAATGCGCAATGAAAATTACCCTCTTCGGGCTAAAGAAAATTCCCAGAAAAACTAGGCATGCGGGAAATGCCTGGCCCTTCACGTAGCTGGTCATACAATGTTTGTGGGCAGAAAGCCAGCCCTCCGCAAATACATTGTGCAAGTGCTATAGTCTTTGTAAACTTGTAATTTCCAAAAAAATACATGTTTTGGGTGTGTATCTGATAGAAAATACAACCAAAGGACCTTGCTTTTATCTCTTTCTCTGCTGTGGAGTCCTTTCTGTCCAGGCACATGTGCTCAGTGACTTTACATAATACAAGTATGGAAAACTCCACAGGTCTTTAAAATAACCTGATTGCGTCATATTGGTGTATTTCTGTTGCATCCAGAGCCTCCCTATGGGGCGGGTTTGGGGTGTTATTGCCTGGGCGCTCTCAAGAAAGTGGTTTTTGACATTTTACTTCAACATGCAGGCATAGTTGTAACAGTGATAAAAGCTTGCAGATATGATTTCCTTCTTATCTTGAGAGCTGAGGAAGAGAGTAATCTTGTGTTGTCAAACCTCCAGTTACTAATAAATGCTTTCTTGTGGTGGTGTTCGAGCTAGCTGAGATCCCATTCCCACTGTCACAGCTATGTACTCAAACTCTGGTGCTGCTTCATCTCGTTTTCCCACTCATTTTTTCTCATTTGTTTCTGAATTAATTCAGCCACCATTTCTGTGCTTTTTAATTTTGAAAACAGTCCTCCCAACATGCCCTTGCCATCATCTCCCAGGCTCCCCAAAGCTGGTTGGGGCCCTGCCACTTGTTCTCCATTTCTGCTCGCTGCTGCTGTTCTCACTTCAGCATTTTACAGAAGCAAATGAATGGGAGCTATGTCCATACTCTTCTGTTTAAGAATTACTTCATAATTTCATATGGAAATGCTTCACAGTGATTCACAATATGTTTCTGATGAATGAGCTGTTCCTACAGAAAACCTACAATATTGGGATTCTGTTTCTAACAAAGACTGGAGAAAGCACAACTGTTAGGGAGCTGAGTGAAATCCAGGTGTGGTGGCTTTTCCTCTACTGATACATGTATTTTAGTGCAGATTTAATAAATATGTTTCCTTAACTGAGACTTAAAAAGATTATGTGGGCAAGAAGAGAGAAGCTGCAGGTAGAGGATGAGTCTGCTGGCTCTGGTTACCAGGGAGGAGAGTTGCACTGGGTGCAGGCACCTGCTGCTAGATGTCTGCAACATCAAGGAAAGCGTGATAAAATACATCTTGGCAACATAACAGAAACAAAATTGTAAATAGGAAAGTCACCCATGGTAAGCACAGTAGTAAAAATACATCCGGTGAAGTAAAGGTGCAAGGATTTTTCCCCAGAAAAACACATTAACCTTTTATGGAGGTAGACGTGACCTTGGGAACTCAGGAGAGTTTCACAACTTCAGAAAGAACAAGAAATGACAATCTGATAACACTTCCTCAAGAATGCATGGCATTCTTCATTGTGAATTTCATGTTCTCTGCGGGATGTGGATGACTCAGGCTACAGCATGAAAAATGTATCCAGACCTATAAAGGAATTACTTACTGTAGGTGTGTGCTAGTGTGAGTTGTTTTGTTGCTTCCCAATATGTTGTAGATCCTTGTTATAATTCAGTTCCATATAGTATTTTTTTATGAATGAGAAGTAGTACAAATGAATGACCTTGCAAATAATTTAACGATAAACTTAACTGTACCTGAAATTGAAGTCTGCTCTCTACTATGCGATGTAAATCTGTGGGATTTCCCTGAGGAGGGCATTTAGTTGAAAAATTTTGTTAACAGAGTACCAGTTTATTTTTAAGATAATATTAGTGTGAGTATTTTTAAGCTGAAAAAAAGCCTTTTCTTTCCATTTGCATCTTTGCGATGTATGTGGGAACATAGAGGGGCTAGGAGAGAAACTGAAGCACTTGCATTTGCTTAGGCTTTCAGTAGGACCACAGTTTTTGACTTTGAGTTTTGTTCACTTTGTGTTATTCTTGGTCTCTGTCAGGGTGAAGCTGATGTAAAGCTGTAGCGGTAGAATGGGGAGTTGGGCGTCTTGTCTCCAGGCTTTTCCCATCTTTATTAAAAAGTTGAGCCTGATCCAAAACATGGGATCTCAGGCTTCTTGTGTGCTGAGAGTCTCTGTCTCTGAAATTCCAACCAGGATCCAAATTTGTGTATGAGCCCTATATTTATAAACCAAACCTCTGAAACCCACTAGCTTTACTGTTCTGAGGAGGTTATTGTGTTGTCCCCTTGGGAACCAGGATTAGCACAGACGTGCCTTCTCGCTCCCTGGCACAGGTGCTTAGTGAAAGAGTAACTGCTTGGAAGGCAGAAAGGAGGTCCCTGAAAAGAATGAAGATTGGGCTGATAGCCAGCTGGGAACTGTTCCTGTCCTGTTTGTGTTAATTCATGCTCATTTTATAAATATTGAATGATGGCTGCTTTTTTTGAAGGTGCTGAGCACCTATAGTTTCCATCAATGTGAGCAGGGGTTTTGCATACTCAATGCACATTCCTTGAGGAAAAGACCCCATGGAGGATACTTACTGAGTGCCCTGCTTAATGCCGCTGCTTGCAGGAGCCATTTTACAAAGATTTTCTACTGCTCATTTCAGTTAGGGTTAGTTGATTCTTCCTTGAAGGGCAGAGATGAAAAGAGATCTCCTTACTTGCTGAATAGCAAAATGGCCCTTGGCTGACTTGGCAATCACTGTTAGATATTTTTTGAAGGCTCTGTTCTCCCATTTGTTAGGGGCTGCTAATGTGTTTGGTCTAAATAGATGCGCTTTGTGTCTCCTGGCAGACCATGCAACAGATGAGCGACCATCGCTACGACAAGCTGACGGTGCCCGACGATGCCGCAGCAAACTGCATCTACTTAAACATTCCCAGTAAAGGCCATGTCCTGCTGCACCGAGCCCCCGAGGAGTACCCAGAGAGTGCAAAGGTGAGCGCCGCGCTGAGGGTGCCTGGGAGACCCCCAGCATCCTGGCCTTGCTGGGAAGTCCGTGGGGATTGAAACCATTCAGAACATGGTTTAGTGGGCATGGTTAATGGTTGGACTCGATGATCTTGAAGGTCTTTTCCAACTTAAATGATTCTACAATTCTGTGATCAGGTGCTTTCCAGAATGGGCTGTTGTATGCCTTCAAGGAAGTATCAGATGGCAAAAGGTGGGAGGCCTGGGCTTTGTTCTCATCTCCACTACTGATTTAATTACTTTGTCTCTTGTGCCCCTGGTGCTTCTTCTGTGTAACTGGACGTAGCGACAGTTCCCCTCACTGCAGTTGAGATGTTAGTGTTGATTACAAATGACGAGATGGCTTAGCACCCGCTGATAAATCCATGGCTGTTCCTTCTGTAAATAGTTAGAGAAAAGAGAAAATAGAGAGGCATAAAGTGTAATGATTCTCTTCCATTTTCTTTCCTAAACAGGTATTTGAAAAACTGAAGGACCACATGCTGATCCCAATAGCCAACACAGAACTGGATAAAGTAGATGGGTCACTCACCTGTTGCTCTGTGCTTATTAACAAAGCTTCAGAATTATGAGTTTACAGAGTCCCTCCCTTGTAACTGGCAATAATGTTACACACAAGGTAGACGAATCTGTATCCACACTTTTATTGTTTTTATTGACAATCTACTGTACCACTGTGCTACTAACCCTTGTTTACAAATTTTTTGCTTTGTGTATTTTTATTATGTCCTTGCAGATAGTATTTAAGGTGGATATACGGTTCGTTGGGGGGCATATAACTTGAAGTATGCTAGTCCCATGGGCTAGCGGAAGACAATTATAATGGCTAACCCCTAGTATTAGTGGTTTAACATATCTGTGTGAAAACTTTATGAAAACCAACTAATTCTCAACATTTCAAGCACCTCTGTTGTCTTGACATTGTTCCCTTCTCCCATCTTTTCTCTCTTGCTTCCTTGCTCTGCATCTTTTTTTCCTTCCTCGATCCTCTTTCAGTGATGCAAGGTGTCAGGGAGGACTGAAGAAAACTAAGTGGGCTCATGAACTTGGTATCTTGTGTGGTAGGGAAGTTTTCTGTACCCTAGCTGGAACAGTGGGAAATGGACTGTGCTCACTGTCTCTGCCATATCACGTTGCTGCTGCTGGGCAGAGTTGTGGCTGGAATTGATTTCATATGCCAGGTAGCAACTTTGGAAAAAGCTTACTCCGATGGGAGCATTCAAGGGCAATGTCTGCCTGGGAAACTTGAATGACAGAAAAAGAGGGAACAGTGCCGCCACACAAGATACATCCTGCAAGTTCGGGTCCCAGTTTGCTGCTAATGCTGTGACTTTCAATTTGGTGAGAATGGAAGAGGAGTTTTTAAAAAGGCCAGATCCCAGGGAGCACCCAGACCGTAAAAATGAAAGACTGAGATGCTTTTGGAAAAGTTAAACCTACAAATGTAATCTAAAATAGGGGGCAGGGAGGGTGGGGG
>JAVJGG010000090.1:16990142-17013720 GCA_035590195.1 Aviceda cuculoides | reverse complement strand
GCCCCCCAAGGAGTTCAAGGTGTGGAAGAGCAACGCCGTGCCCCCGCCGGAGACCTACAGCCCGCCCGAGAAGAAGCCCCCGCCGCCCCCCGCCCTCGACATGGCCATAAAGTGGTCCAACATCTACGAGGACAACGGCGACGACGCGCCCCGGCAGGCCGGCAAGGCCGGGCTTCTGCCGGCTGAGGAGCAGGAGCCCCTCGAATCGGGTGAGGGCCTGGCGTGCGGCAGCCGTGCGCCTTTCGGATCCGCCGGGGGGGGGCGAAGCGGCTGGGTGCGTTCTGAGAGTGGTGCGGGGCTGGAGGGCTCCCGGCCCGCAGCTCGAGGAAGCTGGGCTGGCCTCGTCCACGGCTGCTGCGGCTGCTGCGGCTGCTGCTGCTCGGGGGCAGAGCAGAGCAGTCGCTGGCTGCGGGGACGGTTAGGCTGCGGTGCGTGTGCTCTGGTTTTCCTACAGCTAATTGAGGGCCTCCAGCAATCCCTCTGCACCCTTAGCAGGGGCAGGGAGCGATTAAAGAGCCTGTGGAACTGTGGTTATGCGAAACTAGCGCGTTCGGTCAAGGTACTGTTAAAACAGAAAGCGGTTATGAGAGCTGCTGCCTTGAGCCTAGGTGTAGACGTAGGTCAGGTTATTTCTACCATGTTTGCAAAACCTGGGGGCCGAGAGGGGAATTAAATAAAATGTCCATGTGGCAGGTTACTGAAGAAAATGATTTACTGTCCTCTTCGCTTTTAATTATGGTGCAAGCTGTAATGGTAAGCTGGGAAGTAAAGACATATTTGACAGGAGAGAGGAATTATTTTTTGAAAAAATTGCTGGAGAAAGAGGATAGCCAGTAACACCCAAGAGAACAAAACCAGAAGAAGAAATTATGGGCTTTCAGAGCACAGTTTTGGTTCACTAGTAGTTATCAGCAACCTTTTCGAATGGAAAGGTTTTTTGCTGTCTTGATCCTTTTTTTTTGTTCTGGGTGTTCTTTCCCCAGTGGCAGTTTTTCTGTCTCTGTCTTGCTCCATTTGTTCTGTATACTTTTTTTTTTCCTCCTACACATTTCTCTTAGTCAGCCTTCATCCAAAGACAAAGAAGATATACTGTTAATTGACCTTGACATTACTTCCTGTTTCTAAAATGTCATTTTCTAGCTTTTTTGTCTTATCTATGCAAATAATATTTTTTTTAGAACAGGTACTGTACAGTAGCCTAACAAGGCCTCTTCTTAGTTATCCTCAATGGTCTGTGGTAGTAATAACAAGTAATCATTCCTATTCTGTCCACGTGTTGTCCACATTCCAAAAATGAGGATGTTATCAGTTAATACTACTGTCTTTTTTCCCAGCATCTCAGATGTGGTTAAGTCATGTGGTTCTGAGGATGGTGTTTAAGACAAAGATACTGGCTTTGCTGACTTTGATTAACTCTGTCCTTTATTTAAAGATGGTGAAAAAGATGATGAACCAGCTTCCGCTAAGAAACGTAAACTAGACTCTGGGGAGCAGACAAAGAAGAAGAAGTTATAAGCAGGGCATGCTGGATTTAGCCATAATGAGAATTTCAATGAACTTGGATTCCTCTGCTGCAATGGGAAACAAATACATGTTTACTGAATTTCTCTCACCTATTGGGTAGGGAATTTTATTTCTGTAGTACGCTTGCCTTTTGGAAAGCACAAAATTAAATGGACAGTGTCGTGATAAAAACTCGTCTACTGAACAAAATTTAAACCTGTTTATTTAAAAGAGGGGTTTAGAAGAGGGATCCATTGTGATCGATACTTGTGCTCATGCAGGTTACAGGACTTCATGGTATTTTGTTTATCAAGAAACCTGGTAACATGAGCTTTTCTGGACTGACTTTTCCATTGTGTCAAAACCTTTTATAAAGGAGTATATACTGAAGATTCTCTAAGTACTGTCCTGTGATATGTTTGCATAATGTTGTTTTGAAATGTATGTAAAGACTGCAGATAGGTCACTGGAATAAAACTACATTCGAAAACATCTGCGGTATAAATATTGCATTGCATGCTTGGTGAATAGGAGGGATGAATTCTGTACTGTATGCGTTTCAGTGATGTATTTCTTATGACACAACAGATTCCTCAGGGTTTTCTTTGTAATAAATATACAACCGAAAACTGAAAAAACATGGACCTAATAATAGAGTTTAATATTTGATAATTAGTTTTGATGGTATGTGATCTGCATCAGTGAAACATGAGACTAACTGATGCAGGACAAATGAAAGCATTTAACTTCCTAAAATTGAAAAAAGAATCCAGATATTTTTGTGGAAAAAGAATTATGATAAAGCTGTGATAGAGTCTTTACTGCCAAATTGTTTTTATTTCAGCACAGACGGTTGGTAATCTTCTCAAAGTGCTAGTCAGTATATGTTTCATTTGTGATATGCTGCTGCATGGATTTTGGGGTCTGTATATGAAAAAGTACCAGCAAAACTGGGTTGGAGGGAGGGTTACTCTAGGTTTATTTTCAGGTAAAGCTTCTGTGCCTTAGGAAATCTGCAGTGAGATTAGGCCTACTAATAGAAGTTTATGTAATTAAACTATTAATGTAAACATTCATAATTTTTATTTTCCTTCTGTCTTGGACTAGCTTTAATTTTGCAGAACAGGTTCTGTATGATATGTGCTAATATGATGTTAATATTTTTAAAAGGTATTTTTTAAAAAAATCTTTTGAAACTCACTACATAGAAAAATGTCTTTATTTTTAATGAGTACATGAAGTTAGCAACAAGTTATGCAGTTCTAGCCTTGGCAGTGTGATAATGCTTTCTGTGGATCCTTCTCTACCTGCAGACTCTGGAACCTCTCCTTGCCGATTTCACAGGCCGTTGGTCTAAATCTGTGATATATTCCACCCCTTCTGTGCTGCAAGTCTGGAAATGATTCAAAAAATGGTACTTGTACACAGCTGAGGGTTCCCCATGCCCCAGCTCTCCTAGCACAAACCCAAATATCTGACACTGTCGTAGCAAGCTCCAGGATGGGGGATGGTATTGTCAGCAGAGCCAACGAAGTGCCAGACCTGTGTACCGTTTCTCAAAATACCCCATCTCAGGTTGGCGATGGCTGGGCTAGAGCAGGGACTAGGCTAGCAGGGAGCAGAGCAGAGCTGGCCTCCGGGTTGCAAGGGGAAGCCTCCCATGCCCTTAATGACAACCCTGCTAAGTTCCAGCTGGGATAAAGACCCTTTCCCCGCAGTCAAATACAACTGCTTGCTGAAATGGAGCTTTTACTAGGTGGGCAGCCAGTGTAGCATGACAATTCAGGATTTGTGGGTATCTGCGTTTTGTTGAGTTGACAGACTATAAATGCCCGTACTTCGCTTTGTCTAGAATGCTAACGTAAATTCTCCCTCACTCTAGTAATAGTTTGTGAAACCCCCACGGAAAATTGTCATCTAATGCAGACTGGTTCTCTTGCAGGAATAGCTGTCTCCATGCAGGTGATGCAGCCTTACATCATCCACTTCGGGATGTGGATTGGCACAGGCTACTCAGGTGGCTGGTCTCTAGGTCCTGGTTGTCTGACATCAAATGGTTTCTGTGAGCTTCGCTTACAAAGAAACGAAGGATGTTTTTCTTGAAGTGCTGAACATGAAGTCTCTGAATGAAAAGGCTCGCTGTAATCTGTTTGTTTTCTGTGTCTGCTGCCTTAATGTAGCTAGGTTGAAGGTGCTAATGTTCAGAGTATGTGGTAGAAAAAAGGGCTGCTTATGCTCCTTTTTTAACAGGAATGTGTTTAGCTGGCATAGTGAGCTGAGGGTAGGGAATAGCAGCAAGCTCCTGTTCAGGTATGAAAATCAGATGTTCAGTCAGTTTCCCAAGGGTTCGGTTTCTGTCCAGGCAGTGAGTTGCAGATCATAGTATGTCTAGCAAGACAGAGAATTTTTGAGAGATGTGCCTCTGCTATGTTATATGTACAGAATTTATTCCAGCGTTATGTGGGATGAATGGTACCATTTCTTAAAATCTGGAGGATTTGACATGAAGTACACGGTTCAGTGGACTGCCTAATTCTCAAGTCTTACAATAGTTCTGTTGGCTACTGAAGTGCTCCTTGAAGAGCGTTGCAGCTGAAGGTTAATGTCATCAGCTCTGGAAACGGGATGCCTTCCCACGACTGCTGTGACCAAGGAGGCTTTTGTCCTTGTATTGTTTGCTCTGCTATTCAGGGGGGCAGCTCAGGAAGTTACCATGCTAATCACTCCTTTTGTTTTCAGATCATATGATATACGAGGTATCCAGTTGTTTTGAAGTTAACACCATCTGATACTCAGTTTCCAAGGAGAAAACCAGCGTGGCTAATCTGGGAGAAGAATGATTAATTGTATTATTTACAGATTGAGGAAATCTTCATTGTAAGCAGTGACCATGACAGCTGCCCCATTCAAGAGAAATGGCAAAAACAACTATGCTTCTTTTTCTTAAGATATCTGAAACAAGGCTGTGAACTCAGCTTCAGACAGGCTCTACCTGGATGGACTGGTTCTGCTGCTGGAAGTTCTTTTGGTAGAGATGCTTCAGTGACTGCATCATCTTTGGGAGAAGGTGATGAGAGAAGTGCTAGTGCTGCAGCTTCTGAAGCAACTCAGAAGAGTTCTTGACATACAGGGCATACAAAAAAGCCCAAAGCAGGGAGGGGACTGACCTTTCTGAGTTCAGAGATAACAGCATGTGCGTTTTATTGTAAGTAAATGAGATGGCATAGAAGAAAGTGACTTCTAATGCAAACAACTATAGAACTCCTCGTAGTGGACAAAAATGCTAGAGTCCTAACTGTCGAGAAAATGGCTGGAAAGGCACAAAATGTTTCCAGTGATTGACTTAGTATGGTACTTACTGAGCAGTACTTGCTTCTGCGGGGGAAAAAGAACACAAGTATCTATTAGCTGGTGCAGAGGCTTTTTGGAAACAGCTGGACTGAGCTAGATGGAATGCAGCTACTAGCCAGGAGAGGAAAAGGAGAGAAAGCCCACTGATTTTGTCAAGGATCTGTAAGATCTTACTCAGATACCATAAAAAGCTTCTAAGAAAAATGGGCAGTAGGCTAAATTATAAATGTTCATCTGGAGGTGGGCTTCTAGATCAAGATTACTGATAATGCATCCATGGCTTTCATAGCTACAAAGCTGTAAAATTACCAGCCATTGTTCAAGATCCTCAGTAAGCCACTAGAGAGAGCATTACCTGGAAAGATGCGGTCACAGTAAGCCTTGCCATTATAGGAGTGCATCCAACAGTCTCCAAAAGGGAATATAAGTCTTCTCCATCCCCTTTTTGTATGATTAGGGGCAGTGACTCAGAGGTATAAACCAAGAATTGATAATGATGCAGTGCTTAAATGAAGCAGATCAGGTAAGTGTGAAGAAATGAGCAATAAGATTTTCTCATTTGTTTTGAAAGTGGAAGAGGGAAAGACTCTCAAGAAGCTGAAGGACAAAGCTTGATGGAACAAGAAGCACTTGTAGGTTTTCTTCAGGTTTGGGCAGCCAATAATGAAAAATTGGCTACTCTGCATCAGGATCTGTGAAATGTGTGAGTGAACAATTACTAAACTTAAACTGATAGCTCAGATGTTCAAAAAAATCTGTAACTAGAGAACAGTTTATCCTGGATTGTCTTTCAAGAGGAGATGGTGACAGCGAACATACACCCCCACTGACAAATGTGGAAGATTGGCTCTGAAAATTAGCCCTCTATTAACTCGTGCTTGCACTGTTTTTATGATTAATCAAATGTGATGACAATCATTATGTGTAACGGGGAAAAAAGGCAGTAAAAATGCATACAAGTTTGATTTGAGAGAATTCCCTTAAAAATTTTTCAAGATCAGAGAAACGGTGGCTGGAAGGCAGTTTGCAATGAACGCATTGTGCCTCCAGATGCTGGCACAATAGCAGCTACATTACTTGGATTTCCAAGAAAGGCAGGATGATCTGGAAAAGAAGAATTCACATCAGTGTAGAAGTACAGCTGTTGAGGATAATGGCTTTCACGGTAGGCAGTGCTTCCTCCCAGAAATGCTAATGGAGAGGTTGTTGCAAAGCATCCCTCCCTTAGTCTGCTATTCCTATGCAACAGCTTGATGCATACTAATGCCGTTGAAGAACTGATTCATTTACAAATGGTTTGTGATAAGCTTAAGGCTGCCAATCTGAAAGTGAATCTGGGGAAATGCAGTGTGTTCCACAAAGAGTAATTTATCATGAACCTGGAATCAGGGCAGAAGGAGGATTTTTATATCAATGGAGAGAAACAAGCTGTGCGGCCCTGGCTGACTCTCTCCAGTGATGGGAAGCTCATTTGCCAGCTTGCTAATCTTGCAAAATCATAACAGAATTTGGATGAAAAGATGTAATGCTTTCAGTCACCAGCAGGATACAATTTGGGTTTTCTTTTCAGGCTTGAAAGGCTCTTGTGTCTGTTTCTGTCTTAGCTTGCTGATTTTTTTCCAAACCCCTTTGACTACTGGTCACAGATGTTTGTGGGTTTGCTTTCAGTGTGGGTTTGATGTGAGAAAAACGCAGGACTGTCTTAAAAGCGTGGAAGCTGATTACAGCTGAAGTGTGCATTCTTCAAGGATAAATGGCTGTACGAGTTGAAAGGGACCCCTGGCAATGGCTACAGCTGTGCCGCATCTGAGAGAAAATGTTTAAGAACACCCACAATTACTCGTTAGACTGGAAAAATCTGAAAGGTTGGTTTCCAAATAGCTGGAAAAATCCCAGCACCATCAGGCCTGGGCAGAAGCATGGTTGTGCCCTGCAGAGGTGAGCTTGTTGACAGGCTAGTTGCTCAAGCAGCAACAGAGTGGAAATGGCTGCCCAGGCGTGCTCGGGAGGAGTCGCCGACTCCTCTCTCTCTAATTTACAGGAGGGCAAACGCTACAGAGGAAAAAACTGCTCAAAAAGAAGACTAGCATGGGATGTGTTTAGAAAACCCTTGAGCAAATGGAGGCACCTTGCTAAGAAATCTGATTCCATTACTGCCAAAGGCATTTTCTGGATGCATTGACTAAGGTGAAGTTTAAAGAACGATGCAACAAGAGGTGGCGATTAGCTAGGCAGTCTGCAGCTGTCTTAGAGTGTCAAGACTGAAACAAAAGCAGGATTTCTGTAGAGTAAAATGTTGGCAAAATACAGAAAATTGCTGAAAGAAATACAGTGTTTTCATTGCACAGGAGGCTTCCCATGGGACGTGGGAATCTTGGGGAATGGTTCTGTTTCCGAGACAAACATGTTGGTAGCAGTGGAGTGCTTTCTGTAAGTTTGTAAGTTGTATAGTTAGGAACCAAGAAATAGTGGGAATAACAGAGGGACAGAGATTGCAGTGAGCTAGTTCTTCATGCACGGAGTGTCACAGACTGAAGGGAGCAACGTTGCCTTCAGAGGAGCCCGCAGAATTTGTGTCTCTGATAGAAATGTGCAAAGATTCCAGTTGGACCTGGAAGGCGGAGTTGCACCAGAGATTGGAATAGGTTTGTGCTGCTGGTTCCTTTGAACTGTTTTCTTCAGGGCACTTCTGAAAAAAGCAGGAATTTTCAGGGAAGCCAGGACCTGTGGAGCTGGATTGACAGAAGAATGCAATGAATTCAACGAATGGAGATAAGCATTTTTGGTCCTTATCAAATAATTTTATCAGTGCTCTTCATTTAGAAGATGAAGTGCTCTTCATCTTTAGAATGCTTTCGTCTTGGTAGCTTCGAAAGATAAATCACATCTTTGCTGTAACTGTGAACAGCAACGCAAGGACTCAGTGTTTTGCTGTCTTCTAACAAGGTGAACTTTTGGGAGCAAACATTGATTTCCCATCCCTTTGGTTAACTTCTCCCACCATGTTACTTGCTGTAGATGAACTGATATGACAACAAATACAGGATTAATACAGGGTAACTCCAGGAAAGTGTAATGGGGACTTAAACCTAAACCACAGCAGCAAAGTAGCGGGGAGCCTTTCTGTTGGGAAGCAGAACATGGTCCAGTTTTGTTAACCAAGTAACTTCTCTGACACAGGGTGGTAAGGGATGCCTTGAGGAACCAGACCAGGTAATGTGAGAGACTAATTGCACTTCTTTTGTAGAAAGGATCACAACTACTTAATAAAGACCTAGAGAAGGGTTTTACAAAAACTGTTTGTTAGGCTTCTGGTCTAGAAAAAGTGTCACTTTCTTTTGTAATTAGAAGATGCTTAAGAAAGGCAGAAATCCCTTCCTTAGGACTGATCAAATTTTATTTTGTGAGACTAAGAGCTTATATATTGTGTGAAATGTTTCAGAGAGTTGTATTATTTAATGTAGTTACAAGCTTGGCAATGGCAAAGGCTTGTTTGAAAACAATACTGTTTTAATAGTTAGTAAGATTTTTGTACAAGATCTAAGGTTTTTGCTTACCATTAGTGACTTGCTCTCACAGGAACCTTTGCGCGTGCCTCCTGAAAAGTTGTAAACAAGCTGTATCTTTCTGACAATTTAAATAAGCTGTGATGCCATGATCTTTGACGCAGTAATGAAATACTGCTTACATCTTACAAACTTGAATTTTTCAAAGTATCTATATAAAGCAATGCATAGACTTAGGTAAGACAACACCGAGTTATATGCCAGAGAATCATTACGCTATTATAACATTAATAGATTCATCGCATTATTTCCCCACAGAAGGATAACTGACACCTCAAGCTGGCAATATGAAAATAAGTAGAATCTATGTCATTAAGTGATTCCAGTGCTGATGAAACAGGGAGACTTACCTGATACGGGCTGCATATATCTAAATTCAGGGCTCCTTGAATGCTCGAGAGCCAATGGCAAATAAATTCTGGTCTGAGCTTGTGAGAATCCCAGGTGTGTGTCATCCCCACCCTGCTGCTGGAGATCCCCTATTTCCCTACCTTTTCTCGGCCTTCTTGGGGCAGCTGTTGAGCCAGTAAAGCATCACGTAGCTAGCAGAAAGTTGCACTGCTTCATCGGCAAAATCATCCAACAGAGCACTGGGCAAATGAAGCCCTGTGATCATTTAGCTCTTATATTGTACATTTGCCGGCTTTTCAGCAGTGCAACTCCAGTAGAGGGTGCTTTTGTTAACTGCTGCCATAATGCCTGTCTGAATTTGCAGTACTGCTTTAAACTATAGACCCTGATTTTCTTCTAATTTTCTTTCTAATACTTGATTAAGTGTCTCTTGAAGCAGTACACATCTACTTTGGTTGCTTTCTTGATATCTTAATCTAGTTTTTCTTAGTATGGCAGAGGCTTTTTGAACAGCTTTTGCACTGTAAACTTCACATAATTTTTGAATGCTGTCTGGGGAGAGTTACTATAATCTTTTCTCTTTCAAAACTAATTCTTACATTTATGGATAACAATGAAAAAAATATTTGGCAAACAGAATTTTAGTCCAGTGTGTTTGTTTGCATCTAAGCAATGAAAACCAGTATGAAAATAATGAATTGTTAAATGTCATGCTAAACTTTTATTTCAGACAAACTAATTATTGAGTTTCAAAGTTTCTAACTTAGTAGAGAAAAGCCCAAGAACAAGGGTTTTATTATTTTGTGATTGAAAGAGTAATGGTTGGTTTAAATTTAAGAACACTCAAAAAATCCCTTATTTATGCAAAATAAGAAAGTGAGGAAGAATTGTCTTTGAAAAGTTGTATTTAACTAATTTCCCATGGACTCATAAGCTTATTTAATAGAAAGTTACAAAAATAAGGCTGGAATGTGCCTTCCCCAAGATGCCACAGGCCAGCCAGCCGGACCCACGCCATTCCTGGCAGACCTCTCGGCTTTAAAACGATGCTGGAAGGGAAGGCAGCAATGCAGTGAGCACCACGAGCCCTTCCTCCAGCGTTGGCAACTTAGTGCATTAATGAATCAGTAGAAATTGGCGAAATCATGCAGTTGAACAAGAGAGTTTTAAACTTTCTTCTCCATTTTGGGGAAGCATATAAGCTGTTCAGCAGCTCTATGGTTCGTCGTTTTGTGTTCATATAGAGCAAGGACTCCTGTGTAAGCACAGGTGTAAATGGCTCAGGGTGATGTATTTGGAATTATAAAATGTGATTTATCTGAGCTTTTGCCTTGGTTCTTTGGTTGTGGCATAGCAAGGGAAAAAAACTTTTATGTAATTTGAAAAAAATTAACTAATTCTAAGCTAAATGACAGAATTATAGCAAAAGACATAATTTCTGAGGGCAGTTAGTCTGTTCATAGAACTTGCTCCGGTGCACTGCATCCAAGTTTCCTCGGAGCAGGCTTCTGATGAGGATTGTGTTGCTGCTGTACTGGGGTAACTCCAGACAGGATTTAAGAGTCAGGCCCTGCAGTTCACTCAGAAGTTAAATTGGCCCTTAGAAGCAACTTTTTCCTCAAGAGTCTTCAGAAGGGATGAAAAGAAATGACCATTATACTTGAGAGAAGAAATAGGGGTCTTAGAGATGGAACTGACCCACTGTATGTGTTTAGGCTTTTAATTAAAAGACCTCATTTAATTTTTCACAGGATTTTGGCAACATACAAAGCTGAAAGTTAATGGTCTTGTTCTCTGTGGAAATACTTAATGTGGTTTGCTTAAAGGGCAAATTTTGCCAGGGGCTGAATATGCCTCATGGTAGGCGGAAACTTCACTTGATGCCTGCTTTGTCTACAGCCAAACAGTAATGCTGGGGGCTACACAGTTGTCTTCGCTGATTGCTCTGAAATTCAGTTTAGTAAGTAGCGTGAAGAGGCTTAAATGAAGCAGTTGGTTTTTGTTGGGAATATTTTGCAAAACCTGATTTTTGTTTTTCATTCTCATTCTGCAAAAGTCCCATAGATTTTAATAGCTGTCCTGGTTTCAGCTGGGATAGAGTTAATTGTCTTCCTAGTAGCTGGTATGGTGCTGTGTTTTGAGTTTTACTTCTTTTTCCTGGTTTCCTCCCCCATCCCACTGAGGGAGGGGGGTGGGTGAGTGAGCGGCTGCGTGGTGCTTAGTTGCTGGCTGGGGTTAAACCACGACAATAGCATTCAGCAGAAATTAACCTGAAAAACTATCACATTTAGTAACAGCACTAATTCCTGGGAAATGCTACAGGATTTTCCATCAGAGCTGTGTTTATACCCCAGATTGTGCATACACAGTTGAGCATTAAGAACCAGAAATAAAAGTGGTTGGGAAATGGGCTCTCTTGGTACTTGGGAAATAGTCCATTTCAGGTCAGTTCCATCTTGATCATTTGTTTGTTTTTCTCGATTATGTTGCTTTTGTTTGTTAAATAAGTAGCTCTTCTGTTTTTATAAGAATAAGCAAGTTTACTGACTCTCCTGGTTAGTGCTATAGGGTTGTTAGGAAGCTATATGTGATATATCCCCTTCAATTCTCTTTCCGATATCATGCTAAAGGATGCTCTTTAATCGGTGGCTGCATTTGCATTAGAAAGTTATTTGACACAAAATAGGAGAGTGCCTGGAATGGGAACTAGTCCGTGCTGTGGGCTAGCTCTGCTTTGCTCCCATAGGCTCAATGCCCAGCAGCAGTCTGAGGGCCTTAAATCCACTTCTGGAGCGCACCTTCTGGTTGGAGTTTCATCTGAAAGGAATCCTGGGGGTGCACTCTGAAAACCGAAGCAGAGTCTGCCGGGCTGATAGGGAGAGTCACTTCAAAAGCAGCCTCCTGATCCAAACCGAAATAGTTCTGTAGTCACACCCTGCCCGTGCGAGGAGCACTGCACGTGCAGAACCCCAGTGTCTCCAGGACACACCTTCATGCCCAAAATATGCCTTGCTGGGAAAAACACAACTGTATTCAAGGTTTGTGCTCTTGGTAGCATGCCAGTATTGCCTTCTAAACTTGGCTTTTTCTTCACCTTAGATTTATTTTTTTTTTTTTTTTTAATTGATTCACTGGTTCTTACGTTAAGTACAAGGGGTGGTGGAGAATGAGAGCGAAAGTAGATTGCAGCACTGATCATTGCTCATCTGTTGTTCCCAGGCCGGTAACATTTCTCCTTAGAGATGCTGCATTTGTTCCTGCAAGAATCTATGTGTGCGTGTGAAGCTCAGCTATGTATGAATCCCACTACAGGCAAGGGAAAGTCTGTTGTATATTAAGCTAATCACATAAGTGAATTTACACTGCCAGGGGCCATAGCATTGAGCCTCTGATTCTTGATAGGGGCTGAAGCCTTGTTGTGTACCTAGCAATAGAATAAGGAAAGTGATTGTGGTTTTTTTACTCCTAGAAAGAATGGATCCCTTTCCCCTCCCTATGCTTTCTTCTCAGGAAAACTTAACTAGCATCTGAATTTAGCAAGCTTACAAAAGCATTTTTTTCATTTCAATATAGTTGTCTTAAAAGATTAATTTCTCCCTGAGGAGGCATTTGGGCAAGGTGGAGAGAGAGAGATTGTTCATTTCCAGATGCTCTTTGCTGACAGGCAAAGAAAAATTCTGCTTCAGGTTAACATATGTGAACATATTTTAAAAATACATTTTGTATGCAAATCTGACAGGGAAAGCACAAACCAGTACAACAGACATCTTAAAAGTGCCTGAGATGCATAGATTTGCATTGTCATAGCTGCATTAGTAAGATGAGGCTCACCCCTGCTGACTGGGCTAAAGCCTTTGGAGCTTCCCTCTCTGTATCTCCTGCGGACAAGCAGAGGAGATGGATGTATTTCTCAGACAGAAACACAGAGGCCACGCTCAGCGTGCTTCGCAGTAGTAATTGACTCAGCAGTGCTTACTGAATCAGACGTATAAAACCACATCATTCACCTTCTCTTCGATGCTTTGGGTGCATTTCCTAATGGGATTCCTAAGCATTGCACACTAAGTGCTGGCAAGACTTGGCACAGTGAACAAGTAGTTTGACTTTGGTCTTCTGGGGAGTACCCTGAATTAGAGAAGAAGGGAGAGCTGATGTCTTACATATCTCTTCTGTCAGGTGGCTGGAGATAGGATTGAGAGGAAATGGCCTAAGTTGTGCCAGGGAAGGTTTAGGGTGGATATTAGGAAAATTCTCTTTACTGAAAGGGTTGTCAGGTATTGGAACAGGCAGCCCAGGGAAGTGGTTGAGTCACCATCCCTGGAGGTGTTCAAAAAGCGCATAGACAAGGCACTTCAGGACGTGGTTTAGTGGGCATGATTGATGGTTGGACTCGATGATCTTGAAGGTCTTTTCCAACCTGAATGATTCTATGATTCTGTGTTATCTGAGAAGGGAGCCAGTTGGAGAGAGTGGTTGTGTGTTTGCATCCTGCTCGCTGTGCACTCGTGTCTCTCCTCCCCGCAGAGCACGAGCAGCACTCCACTACTGCTTTTGCCTCTGCACAAGAAATCAATGCTTACTTTGATATTGGCTCTCTTGCCTGGCAGTGGTCTCCAATGACTACAACGTGAGGAGTTCCTAATGGCGAAAGCCGGGCATCAACCAGTTCTGTAGGAGACCCTGATGCCTGGGAAGAGCAGATTCTTCCTCAGTTGGCGTTGATCTCTAAGGCAATAGCATCCATGGCGCTGAGTGCAGGAAGTACCGGGATTCACGCCTGTGCGTGGCAAAGGAGACAGCTCCTTGGGCAGCAGTCCTTCCTAATGTCGATCTAAAACAACTGTTGTCCTTCTCAAATCGTGTGTGGAACCAGAAACGCAGCTGGAGCCCAGGAGGCTTTTGTGAGTCACAACCTGGTTTTCACTGGGGCAGTCAGTGGGACCAACCGTGCGCGTTGCCTCCTTGTGCACGTTGAATCCTGGAGACACGGGTTTCTGCCAAAATGATCCCTAAACCTGTGTCCGTTCAGAGGTTGCTCAGTGTTAAAACTGTTTTAAGTAACTGGCTGTCAAAAAGACTGATAAACACATTTTAGCTGTCTAGAGAGGGCTCTGCTCCTGTGGGAGGCAAGGCTCAGGGCCCTTCCAAGGCCGAAGGAAGAGGTGTGTGAGGATGGCAGTGGCTGCGAGGTCTCCAGGTGGTAAAGTCCCGCTTCGGGAAAGGAATCGTGTATGGAGCTGTGTCATGGCACTTGTCACAAAACGCTACAGTAAGCTCAGCAGTGACCGTGTAAGCACGGGTAAGGAAGTGATGAGGGGAAGAGAGGAGGTAAAACCAGGGGCATCATTCTCTGGGCTTGTTCAGGTAAAGCGGGTAAGTACCTAAGGGTCTTCATTAAACCCATTTGCTGTTTAGAAAGGAAAAAAAATGCTGGCTTAGAGCATTAATTCTTTTGTGGTTCAGAAGCAGGCAAAGTAGAGGGGAAGATGATTCTGAGTCAAATTTTTTTAATGTTTTCTAGGAGAGCAGGATATTGGTAGAAGGAAGAGGCAGGACTGGGGAAGAAAAAGGAACATTGCAGTTTTTGTCCATACCGAAGGAAAACATGCTATGCAAAAGAAGGCGTTGAATCCTAAGGCAAGGTGTTAATGCTATCTAGGTGTTAGAGCTCTGAGACTTGATACTGTAGTTAAGCATCAGCTTCACTGCATTGGTAGTGTTGCTGAAATTAACTGTCAATTTTGGGGTTGTTTATAGAGCAATGCAGGAGGTGGTCTTTGGTGTTTGCTTAGGGTTCTTTTTTACCTGTGAACATGTATGAAGATCTGAAGAAACACAGTCTGTGTGTGTGTCCTCCCCCCCCAAGGTTTTCCTTCTACGGCCTGCAGGCTTTGACCTGCCACTAGTTGCCCAGCCAGGGTCCTGTCTGTCACATAAGTGCAAAACGAGTTGCCTCGGAAAGGCTACGAACTTGTAATGGCGTCTTAGCGCATAATTTAGCCTGTGATACCTGATGAACTATATGTGTGATTAGAATGTGCTATTTGAGGATACATCTTCCAAAGGGATGCTAAAACTGGCAGCTTTACAATTTGAACTGATTTTTCTTTGTTGCTGGTTTTAAAGATAGAAGCCACTACGTGGTTAAAATCTGTTTCGTTGTGTTTGGTTTGTTGCATTTTATTTATAGAAGGAGGGGGATAATTTTAGTTCTTCAGAACTAAAAATTAGATCAAAATCCTGGCAACTGCTCAAGATAAATGAGCAACCTTGCAATAAAGGGGTTTCTGTCACCTTGGAAACACAGTTTGAAAAAGCCAGTTGGAGTAATTTTAGTTTCAGACTTCCCTCTGCCCTTGTCCCTCCCATGCAAATTCTGTTTTTACACTCAGTATATCCGGTTTAGCTGTGTTTCTCTTCTATATAGACAACAGGGGAATTTGCCAGACAAAAGTGGAAGAACACTGAAAATGACCTTGTGCACGATGCTTCAGAGCAGAAACCAGTGTTTGGAAACACTCAAAGTTAAACACATCCGAAAGCAGTTTTTAAAAAATCAGTCATTTTAGATCTTTCAGCTCAGTGTAAAAAAATGCAGAAATTTAACTTTAAATACTTGTTTTTTACATACTCTTGAATCTTTTTATCCTAGAGAAGAATATGGTATTTAGGAAACAAATTTTAGCAATGAGAAGGAGGGTTGGGGGTGTTAAACAAGGAAAAAGCTACTTTGAAAAATTGATTTAATCTAGTCATGGTCTTTCAGAATCCCCACCGTTGGGATATCCGTCTGAAATTTGCTGTATTAAAGTGCTGTGGGTCTTTGTTGTGGACATTACACAGATTATGCTGTGGCATGGCTGGAAACTCAAGTAATTAGAGAAGAGATTAGGATAAAGTAGTGCTTCTATCCACTAAAGAATGTAAATATTTTGAATATTTTCAATAGCTCATGCTTCTCGATAACAGATCTCACCTGAAGAGTGCCCTTACTGTGAGAGCCTACTAGAGAAAGCACAGAAGCCTTTGCAGCCTTTCCCGTCTACCTGAAATCAGGTGAGATACATGGACTTTCCACTCCCACTCGGAAGATATTCCAAAGCAAAAAGTAAATTGATTTTCAATTATTTGAAAGATTAAATTGCATTTAAATATATATAAATTGTCCAGGTAATGTTCCTGGAAACAGTGAGGAACCCATGCAGGACCGGCTGACGTTCCTTGTGCCGGCGTCTGGTGTCACCTCTGCCTGTTGGGCCGCCATCAGCTGTGCATCCCGTTAGGCTGGGTAGGAAGAGATGCCACCCAGGACCATGTGCCATAGTCTGAGCATCCACAGAAGACTAGCAGAACATTACACTAATACACCACATGAGACATGACTAGATAGAAGAGCTGACTAACATTTGGGTTAAGTATTTGGAAATGCTTCCTAACCACATGACTGGTTAGACTGTTGGATAATAGTAGGACCATATAACTTGAGATCTTTAAAATGAGATTGGTCAGAATATGAGCAAACAAGGAGATGCGTGATTAAGGGAGCACAAATGAGATTATAAATCTATTTTTCCCCTCCTTTTTCTTGGATTCTGTTGTGTCTCCCAGGGGTAACTGAATGTTATGATGGACATTAGTAATTAAAAGAAGCTTGACTGTGCCACCTTCCCATCAGCTGCTGCGCTTTTGTCATTCCTTGTTATCGCAGGGGTGAGTGAGTGTTGGGAGCAAGCTGTCAGCAGATGGTAGGTAGCAACCCTGGCAAGTTTGCAAATGAGGGACTTTCCCTGCTGGAGCCAGCAGGATCAAGTACTAGTTTTCTCCTTGCTGCATTGCTCTTTACGAGTCAAGAAAGCTCATCAGGTCAAAACATGTGCTCCATAGTGTCTGGCCTAAGCAGGAAAGCCTTTTTCTCCCATGAAACACAGTTTTATTCTGCTCTGCTTGATAGGTGCACTCCAGGAGATGAAAAAAAACCTCCAGGGTTCACCCGTATAGCTGAACAAGAATGCTCTTCTATTTTTCAGCCGCTGTACCGAAGCAGTGTTGTTCAGATTCTGCAGCCAAGCTGGGTATGAGCACGCTAATGCATGCACAGGCTTCATTGTCATAGTTTCTTACCATTAACTTCTCTGATTGCGCTGTTTGATGCACACACAGCAGAGAGAAGAGAATATTTCACATGTGACATTCCACCAATCTCTCAGCAGCCTGAGGTGATACGCAGAGTTTCTCTGGCTTTTTTTCCCCCATTTTTTTGGCTTTGTAACATACAGGATGACTATCATGAAATGATCATATATGCACATGTATAAAGTTGTTTGAATAATAAAATTATTTAGCTTACATAAAAGAGAAAAATAGACTAGATACTTTCAACATGTGAAAGTCATTGGCAGATTTTGCCTACAGAAATATCTGTTGCTTATAATTTAAGATTATAAGAACACATCTTTAAGGCATCCTTGTGATTATCTTAAGTACTTTGAGCACAGCACACTACATACAGTACTTAAAAAGGATCAGACTTGCAATTTAAGGACCTTTCCACTTCTCTTTTTAAATATTGCGTTTCCTTTTACAGCATTTAGAAATCCTCTATACTTTGCTCTGCCTTGAAACTCAGAGTTTTGAGGCTGATGATTAAAAAAAATATTGCTATTTCTAATGGTAGAAGTGGAAGAAAGGAACTTTAAGAAAGTGGATTCCCCTAAGAACATGTTCATTAAATGTGTTCCCCCATTCTGGCATTTTGTTGGCTGTTAGTAGGTAATTGGAAGCCATTCAAGATACTCTTTTTACAGTGCTTAAATTTTGCAGGGTTTTTAATAAATAAATTTTGCATATGTAGCAGGTTTTATGACCCTGTGCATAATGGGATTTATGGTAGATGTACCTTGCAACATCTCCTGGGCTCTGTTGTGTGGTCTGGCAGACCCTTGGCTGTGCTCCGAGGGTCTGTCAGTCACTACAGCATGCCCGTGCAATACTAACGGGGACTGCTACAGGACACAGCTCAAAAACCTTACGGCTCCAGCTAGTTAGGGGATGAGATTCACAAATGTCACCTTTAATCTAAATTTGGATTAATAGCCAAATATTGTGAGAGATTGAGTGATGGCGGAGGCTTTCTGAAGGCAGAAAGGCGTTGCACAGGCAGACGTGGGTAAGAGCTCTGCTTCTTCAGGGCAGAAACGGCAGGAGCACAGATATGGTCCTGGCCTAAAGAGATAGGACAAAATAGACAGAGAAATGCTTATTTAGTGATTTCAGTTCCCTCATAGAGGATCTCCTAATGTTTTGAGCATAAATTTGAATCTGTTTTTCTTTTGCCCGAACATATTGCACTCTTTGCTGGTGTTTCCTTCAACCAAGGTGGAGTGTCACCAACCTGCTGGTTTTGTCTCCACGTTAGCAGAAGGTAATGGGGATGATGGTCATGATACCGACTATTTTTACTGTATGTGTAATGCTTTGGCTTCTTTGTATCCAAAATGCTTTGGTATTTTTAGCATATCTTCAGTGAGACTGGCTTCCTACCATAGCACTGGCATGTGGTAAGATTGCAGTCAGAGGTGGTAATGACAGCCCTGAAGTTCAATGACATGTTTTGAAAAGCTCATAGCTATGTTAGCTTGCATTCTTTAAAAAGACAAATACCCACTTAAAAAAATAAGTGCAAGATACTAAAAAGAGCATGAATTACAGTCTTTTTGTCTGTTTAAACAAAGCACAGAAGGCAGAGCCATGAACGCTCCTGCTGCTTCACTTAGCTGATAGCTATGAACAGAATTATTTCCATCACACTACTCATTTGTATCTAGGTTAACCTTACATGGCTCTTTAACATTAAACAGGAAAGGATTTTATAACAGCTTAACAGGACAAGTAGACCATGCCATTGAGAGCAATGGGCTCAGCACTTCACACTACAGGCAGGGTAGCCACCATCCTGATGCTACAAGTCACATCGCCAGAGCCCAGGTGGCCCGTGCCACAGGAGTCAGAGAGGAACTGATGGTGGCAGTGGATTCTCAGAGGTCCATTACCTCCTTGTGAGAAGGCACCAAGTTTGGCTGGACATGGCCAAGCAACAGCAATGCAGGTGTAGCGCACTGGGTGTAAGATCTCAACAGCGGTGCCTCTTAAAGCCGTTTTGGACTGAGGAGGTTTCTAGCAAGGACGCACTCTAGAAGGGAGTCAGTGGTCTCAGCCAAACATTCAACTGCTCTTGGAGTCTCTAAAATTTGCTTTTAAAAAGTGCAACCCCAACTGCAAATGGTTCCAGAGACCAGGGAGCAGAGCGTGGAGCCATTTTGGTAATGAACACCTTCAGCTTTGTCTAGCCTGTTGTCTAGCAATCTCCTCAGGTTTAGAATATAAATGTTTTATTCTCCCATTGGTTTGTCTTCCTAAGAAGATAAGCAGCTATATTCTTGACCCTCTGGGCCTCTGGGGTGCCTTGGCTGGCCAGTTCAAAATAGGGTCTGGGGGTTACAAAGGTATGGATGACTATAGTGGTGTCTGCATCAGAGAGAGATCAGTCGTTTGGCAGGCTGGAGATAATGCACACGGCTATTAGCTGCCTGATAAAGTTTCATGGGACTCTCATTTCAGTCCATTTCGATGTCAGGAAGGCAGACGCTTTCAATAAAAAGAGTGCTCATAGATTTTATTGGGGCATTCAGATGCTTCCAGTTCCCAGCTGTCACCAGCTCTGCTTTAGTCATATAGTTGTCACTTTATCCTCCTGTCTGCGACAGGTCTTTAGAGAAGAGAGATACGGATTTGCTAAGCTTTAATGAAAAGCAGACTCACGTTTCCAGACACTTTTAGTTTTACTCATATAAATGAATTGCACTGAAGTAAAATAAAGGATATCTTTACACAGTTACATCCTAAATTAATATGTAACTTTTATTTCAGGTACAGGAGCAGGTCTTAGATGCTATGAGGGATGGAATTTTCCAAAATCAGACCAGAGCAATTCAAAACCAGTCCCTGAGTTTGTACAGAAATGCAGGTTTGTGTACTCAGGAATGCACAGCTTCTTCATGGTGTCTGCTGAGGCAGAGCTGACCTCTGAAACTGTCAGCAAGGCTGTAAAGGTTATTTGTCAGTCTTTTATGAGGAACTATTTATCTGCATAATTTCACCATT
The DNA here is from genome assembly GCA_035590195.1 of Aviceda cuculoides. Taxonomy (NCBI): domain Eukaryota; kingdom Metazoa; phylum Chordata; class Aves; order Accipitriformes; family Accipitridae; genus Aviceda; species Aviceda cuculoides. Next base: position 16,993,789 of record JAVJGG010000090.1, on the reverse strand, counting down.
CAGCTATATCAGTGCCCAGACTTTGCCACCTAGGTATCAGCTTCTTCACCAGGGATATCCTTCTCATCAATGCATTTTTCTTCCAGCTTAAGTTTGACTTTTTTGCTTGTGCAGTCATTTACAATTCTCATGTCATCAACTCAGAAAAGATTAAGTAATTGGCAAAATCTCAGTCTGCTAATGAAAAAACTTTTTTTAAAACATTTCTCTTTGTACCTTCAGAAGAATACTGTTTTCTATTTGTTTAAAGTCGCTCTGTTTAACCGGTCCTAAATATTTGCCAGTTTCCTAAGAAGCCTCTTCAAGTCGATGCAAGCTCTAGTCCCATCCTCTTGAAGTAGCTTTTACTTTTTGTAGAAGGCCAAGTAAAAGGACTCCCATTCAGCACTGTGTGCTTTGCAGCTCCTGAACAAAACGGGCTGAGCTGAAAACAAAAGCTCAGCTCTGACTCTTACTCTACTGGCTCAAGTTAGTTCCAGCCAGATCCTTAATGTTATTTTATCTGCAGGGTTGGGGTTTTTTTTTTGTGTGTGTGATCAATGCCAACTCTGTTGGGCAAATACAGGATGCATAGGGATTTAAAAAAAATCCAGCTGCCAACAAGAAAAAGTGCTTTGTAACCACAGTTTGGAATGGAAGCAATTTTCTAAGATACAGATCAAACTGTGTTTATAGACTCAACTATTGGCAGCTTTTCACCGAGCTATTTCCTGTGTGCCTATTGCATAGAGGAGTAATCTAAATGCTTAAACTAACATTTAAAACCATACAAAACATGAGGAAAGTACTGTGTGGAGCAGCACGGAAAACACAATGGTGTTGAATTTTCTTTTGTTTCCATAGCTAATACTCATGGGAGAAGGCAGTACTGCACACCAAATGTCAGTACTCCAGTTCTTCACAGGATTTGGTCCTTACTTTGGCTAGTACCTACTTTCTATTAATATTGTTTTAATGGCTAAAAGGAAATATCCAAGTAACAAAAATTTCCAAAAATGCCACATAAATAAGAAGAACTTGCTAAAAGTTACATACAGTTACTTTAAACACAGTAAGTTGTTATTCATTAGGGAACTCATTCAGATGCTCTAAGGCACAGGTGGAAAGGAGGGATCTGATTTCCCATTAGAACAGGTGGCAAATTTGCAGGTGTGAAGATGGCAGTCAAGGTAGGCATAGAGTTCTTCTGTTTGCTCAATTTGAAATGGTTGCAGCAACTTTTTCTTGGAGAAAAAGTCCAGAGTTCATCTGCTAGCTGTTTTGAATCTTTTCAGTGGTTTTTAACGGGGCAGATCCCCTCTTCCGGGCTTCAGATGCATGCCCTTTGCTTCAGGCATACATTTGCTGGTGGCACAGGTAACCTCCCGATAGCATCAGAAAGGTCAGTGCAGTCGAGCTGTGGTGCCTGTGCAGAATTTTACTGGGGATTTTGTCACTGGTATTCTGCTTGGCTGGTCTGCATTCCTTCCATCCAAGCCATGTCTCAGCTAGGGAGGATAGCAGCTCTGGTACGAGGAAAGGTTTAGAGTTGGGAGACTAATTTAGGTTGCACGGGACCTCTGGAGGTCCTCTGGTCAGCCCCAGTGCAGAGCAGGAGCCATGTAGGTGAGCTTGGCCAGGGCCAGCCAAGTCTTCAGTCTCTCCAGGATGGAGTTCCCACAGCCTTTCTGGGCAACCTGTTTTAGCATCTGACTATGAGATGAACAAAAAGAAATGCCCTCAAATATGTTCATACCTTTCTTCTTTGACTGCATCCTTACAGATCAGGACCACAGTTCTGGAAGGTGTAGTAAAAGGTTTTACATACTGATTCCAGCCTGGAAATGAAAGGGTTTGTTAGGAATGAAAGCTTAACCACTCAAACAGGTAAGATCAGGTTAGAGGAGGTAGCATTGGGCTTTTCCTTTACTTGGGCCCATAGGTAATGAAGCAAATGTGATTGTGAATTAACCTGCTGGAGACAGATGCATTAATTGTGCACAGTGAGTGCACTGTCAGGAAAGCATGGATAGTGTTAGTTTTATGCATTTCTTGCATGCTACTTTGCCTGAGACGCTGTTCCTAAGCCAGCTTGCGGGTGCTGTGACACAGCTGTCAGAGGGGGCAGGAGCTGACCCCCGCTGGGACAGAGGCCAGGCAGACCCCTTGGCACTCGCAGCTCCTTACCTGCACAGCAGTGAGCATTGGCTCCGTCCCAGCCACCGCCCTCTCGTCTGTGATTATTCCCAACCAAAGGCATTCTGGAGTGGTTTTACATCTTGCTCTGAAATTTGTACACAGGTATTTCCCAATAGGTGTATTTAAAGGAATGCAAATGGTTTCAACAGACAGGGTGGCAAAATGGCATTTCAAGTTGTCGCAATGTGACATACGATAACTATCATGAGAGTTATTTTAGATGAAGAGAAATCGTAACTACTCTGTAATGTTTGGGGGTTTTTTACATTGTAGAAACATGGGTATTACTGGGTTACTACTGCTGGTGTCTTATATACAAAGGTTCAAAATTTTAATCTAATTTTGTTCTTCAGAAAGATTTAGTTTCAAACGATCAAATTATTAAATCCCCCTCAAAATTTGGTAAGCAAGGAAATCTGGAAGTATGTGCAATGTTCATGAGCTGCAGTTGTTTTCTCCAGCACCGAATGAGCACGTCCTTTGGTCCAGTCTTTGGGGGTTTGCTGCGTACTGATGCAATGCTGTGCTTGGCATGCAGAACGTGTGGAACGGCTGCCTGCTCCAGGCTGCCTTCTGTGGGGAGGCGACATCCAACCCACCACCAATGGGTAGGGGTCGGCGATGGCTCCTCTGCTCCCACCCACCACAGGGTAGGTGTATCGCAGATCATTAGTAAGATATGTCATATAAAAAGCTGCAAAATACATTCCTGAAGCTATTTATAATGAAATGCAGGAGATGTAGATGCATGTAGATGTTAACCAATGAAAGTGATCTCAGTACTTTATCTTAGTAAAAAATCAATTACATACCATTTCCCAAGATGGTTTCGAAGGGCAGTGCACTTGCTAATGGAACTAATGCAGGATGTAGCTGAGCAACACATACACCAAAACCAAATTTTTGCCCGCTTCAGCAGCCTCAGTACATTATTTTCTCTGTCCTAATGCCGCTCTTCTACCTGCGTGGCAATTCGTCTGGCATACTAAAGGCTACTAACACCAAAGCCAACTCCATCCCTACTCCGCTGGGTTACTGTGCTGAGGAGGGTGCAAAGGCTTTCCAACAGAGTGGGCTGCTCTTCCCCCGGCAGCCGGGACTGCAGGGAAACTGTCCGAAAACCTGCTGGGGAGCAAGACCGGCCACATGCATGGCCTGAGCCCAGAGGGGAAAAATAAGTTTGCAGCCTACAGATATGTTTCTTTGGGAGATTTAAAAAAAAAACCAACATCAAGGGAAAAGAACTATTTAAATGATGCTGTGAATCCTTTGGCAGGAAACGCTAGGCACGTGGCTGACGGAGAAGATGTAGCGAGAACGGCTGCCGGCGCAACTCCGGGGACCGATGGGGAGCCGGGGCCCGAGCAGGACGAAGCCCCGGGGCCGGCCCGGCCCCCCGCCTGCGATCGCGGCCGGAGCCCGGGCTACCTCCGGCAGGCGCAGGCGGCCGCCCTCGCCCTGCACCGTAG
>JAVJGG010000090.1:16978014-16989501 GCA_035590195.1 Aviceda cuculoides | reverse complement strand
GGGACGGCGGCGGGCGGGCGGTTCCCCGCCGGGCGAGGAGCCCCGTGGGCGCCGGGGATGCGCCGTGCCCGCTCCCCGGAGAGCCGCGGGAGGGGGCCGGGTGGGTGCCGGTCCTGAATCTGGGTCTTGAAGGGGGCCTCAGCGGCAGCATCTTCGCCTCGGTAATGACTCTTCTCGGGAGTGAAAATTCCTCATTAAAGTAAGGGGCTCTTGCATTTAGCCCAGTACCTTGTGCGAATCCCTGCGCGTCGTCTTATCGTATCACCGTGGGCCGTTCTCTGGCTTTCGTTTGCTCCTTCTTGTTGTTTTTTAGTTTGTGGTTTTTTTTTTTAAAGGTGCTCTTGAAAGCTTACAAATCAGTTTTTAGTCTTGCTGCTGTTCCATTTAAATACATAATTATTATGTTTTATGGTTTTACTGGGAAACTTAGTGAAAGAAAATGTGCTTAAATAGCAACCAGCAGAACTATGAATCGTTTGATCCATATATGGAGAGGCTCGAAAAAGCTGTTCCCCTCTTCATTACTGTCTGAAAAGCAGTGCACAGTATCGTGTTGAAATATTTTGTATGCCTTGCTACGTAGTAAGGCATGTGAAACACAAAAGACTGTATGGAAGCCTTTGAAGGAACCATTGTAATCTTCTGTATTTGTGTGGAGACCTCGTCTGGTTTTGAGCATAATATATTAAAGTACTAATAGAGAATAGGCAACGTTCTTCTGAATGAAACTTTGCTCTAGAACAAGAAGTACGTGCCTGACCTGTATGTCTCTGAAAGCTTTGTATTTAGAACTGGTTCGTTACTGTAACGGCTAACGACATTGAAAACTTGCTCTGTGATCTTGAACCACTGTTTGTGCGAATACTTGCATGTTAAACAGCTTGTTACTAAAATAAACACAGGCATGAGGCTTTCAGGATCAGGGCCAAATTTGAATAAAGGGGAAGCAGTGCATGCAAATACTGCTATCAGTTGCAAAAACTGCAGTTGGAAGATACATGTGTAAGTGTATCATTTGGATGAGATTCAGTGAACATTTACAATCAATGACCTCTGGCAACATGTTGGCTAATTCGGAGACTGAGAAGGGGTAGTTTTGAATATGTGTGATAGGTGGCATGTCTCTGCAAGCAGTATGGTTATTGGACAACACCGGAGGTACTTGATTATTAATGTTTCTGCGGTAAGCTTTTGCAGATGGTTTGTTATTGAGATACCTGGATGGAGTTTGCCTTGTGCGTTTGCTGATGCCAGATGTGTCACTGGGTGTATATTTAGGCACGCTGTGCTTCTTAGGAGCCCACTGTTTTGGGAATTGTAGGCTGTCTTAACTGGAGTGGAAGGGCCTGCATTTCTACAGTGAAGCAGGAAGTAGCAGATATTTTTGTTTGTGGAAATACAGCTCTCGGATGTTCCATCTATTTATGTCACCAGAGCAGGGACCGCTCCTTGGGCTGTCCATGCAGAAGTGGAAGGCTTCGAGGTAGTTGTCACTGGCGGGAGGATGCCTGTCCAAGAAGTCCCTGATCCAAACTGACTTCTTGGAAGTGTAGGCATAGCCCTGTGCTCAGTGCAGATTACCTTTTGGTTAGCTCTTACTTGAAATAGTAGTGAAATTGTGTAAAGGGGAACCTTTATGGTGGCACGCTTACGTTTCCAGGCTATGGGTGGGGGAAGGAATATGACTGCTGCCGAATCACTGAAACTGCCAGAGATCTGTCCCCTCAGCCCTGCTTTCACGTTTTCCTCAGATTCTGTTAATTGACCGACTTAGGCCCCGTTGTAGCAAAGCACTTCAGTGGATGTGTGCCCAAGCTTCAAAATGAGCATGGTTAATTTTGTTGATTCTTTGAACCAAGTTAATTCTTCAGATCACAAGTGGTGTTCATATTGCAGTTTAGCTAAATAAGTAAACCTCATTTAAAAAAAAAAAATTCACCAAATGATCAATCTTTCATCAAATGAAATGGTGGTGTTTCAGATCTTATCAAGGATCTCTTCTGTCATTAATGTACAAACCTAAAAAGAGGGTCGAAGGGAAGGTGTTCAAGTGACCATCTTCTTCCTGCCTCCCTGTCTGCAGCGAACTTAGCTGGATTTACAGAGCTGCTTGTTGAGTCTTCCCAAGAGGTGTCTGTATTTTAACATCTGTTATTGGTCTGTAAATAATTTTTTTCCAAGAATAATGTTCAAGCAGCATCAAATAGCTGCTCCCATCTGGAATTCTAGTTGCAGAGGGCTTCGGATGAAAACAAGTTGTCTGTTTTATGAGAACCCAGTTAGCCCCATTCGGTCTTAGTGGCTGAGCAAACCCCGTCTGGGTTGTCCTCCTCCACAAAGGAGCATGAGGGTTATCTGATCTCTGTTCCCTGTTTTTAATTTGGATGTATTTGCAGCTTTCCTTCCAGTCCTAGCGAAGGGGCCGGTGCTTGCTCGAGGGTGAGGTGCTCTCTCCTTGAGTGGTCCCACCTCCCTGGACGGGACGTGCTGCTGTGGTGCACTGCTGCTGAGTGGGCTGCTGGAATGTGCTCTGACAAGGGGCTCAAGTGCAAGTGGCTTTTTCGATATGTAATTAAATGTTCAGCCGTTGCTTTAAAGAAATTGTGTCAAGTTTTGGCAGCAGTCAATGGAATTTGATCAGGTGTTGCATGAAATTTTTGTTGTGTGATGAGGTATTTAAAAACTTTTCTACTTTTTTTTTCTTCCTCCTTCCTTCCTTTCATGGTGATGTGTTTCGTTTTATTCCCCACAAATCAGGGGATGTTTCTGTCTTAATTATAGGATAAAGCTGGTAAGGACAGTCCTTTCTTGAGTTTTTTGTGCAAGAGATATTCTCACCTTTATATGTAAATCTAGAAGTGAATCTATGTGCGTTTTTTGTAGCAATTTAAGAAGTACATTGCACTAAAAGCAGGGTCTATATCTTCATTGGTGTAAGTAAACTGGAGGAATACTACATGGCAACTTTTCAAACAATTGTACCTGAACTTTGCGGAGAAAAAGCAGCCATTTCTATGTAAGTATGCGTGACCTTTCAGCAGAGCTATCTTACTGACATTTATCTAAATTACATGGTGTTAAAAACACAGCCAAACAAGCCCGAGTCTTTATTAATTATGTGTACCTTCTGCTTTGACAGGCTGAAATCTAGTTTTACAATCACATCAACTTATTTTTTGTCCTTTTGGATGAGGTCTAATGCAAGTGTCATACGATGGCTTATGTGTTCATTTGTCAAAAGCAAAACAATATTCTAAACGTTTGTCTTTCCCTCTCTTTTTGCCTTTCTTTCTGGGAACAGATTTAATAGAAAATGTTTACATAGCTTCGAGAAACAGGAAGGACCCCAAGCCCCCCCAGGCCAGCGAGGTCCCTGAGCACAGGCTGCCAATGAACAGCATTACTGTTTCTAAGAAACGCAGCTGGCTGCAGCAGAGCACACACCGATGTCCTCCTCCTCCAGAAGAAAATGCCTGTAAGGAAACGCAGGGGGCTATTACGCCAGTACCCAAATCTCCCATCCCGCTACCTTCCGAACCTGCTGTGCCGTGGGCTCCTTCCACCTCCCTGGTGGGGCGAGAGCGCCCCACGCGAAGCCACGCTCCTGCTGGTGTCCTGCCCAGCACCCCAAGCCCTGCCGTGCCGCAGAGCGCTGCTTTGGATGCGGGTGAGGATGGTGACGCAGATGATGAAGGAGAAATATGGTACAACCCCATCCCTGAAGACGATGAGCCCGACTTGCTGAGGGGCCGCCCTTCCGCTGTGAAGAGCCCTGTTGCTGTGGGCTCCCTGACGGTTTGGTACAACCCCACCTCCGGGGGTGACTCTGGGATGGCCGTGGGTCCCCACGAGGGTCCCCCATGCTCCATGGAGAGCACGGGGAGCAGTTGGACGTCTCAGCGCGGCGAAGCGGGTCAGGCCGATGCCACGTATCCCGGGGAGCATGTGCAGCAGCACCGGCAGAGATTTGCCTGCAAGGCTCCCAGTGTGCCGGCAGTAGAAGACAATCCTGCCTTTAAGTGCCCTTCAACAGGTAAGAGGGTTCAGGAACACAGAAGTGTTATGTCCTCTGTTTTCTTTTAGAAGAAGAATAATGCCTTCTTACGTCTCTCTTTTCTCTTTCTCCTCCTTTTATCTTTATCAAGCAAATTTCTGGTGGAAATGTGCGTCAGGTCATAAAAAATGACTCAAATTGTGAGACTGATACCTACTAAATGTGGAGCTGCACAGTTGTTTCTTAGTCAATTTGTTCATGGCATGTCCAGGTGTGGTTGTCCTTTGTGCTCTTTGGCCCTCATCTTGCTGAAGATGAGCATTTTACAAAGTGAGCTTGCTAAAGGCTGGTAATGTGAGGACACACTGGGTTTCCTTTGTTAGCTAGTGTCTAATCCTGGCCTTGGATTCCAGCCTTGAAGTTACTTAATGTCTGCAGAAGTTTCTTTAGCTTGCTGTCTGGGACTTTTTAATAAAGACTTTTTGGAAGACCATATAAAAGCTATTCATCATGTCACTTTCTGTAATTACTGTCTTGTTGACTGTCTCAGGCTAATCTAATAGACTGGAGAGGAGTGGTTTTCACTTTCAGAAGCCAGCCTCTTTGTTCCTTGTTATCTTTGGCTGAGTGTTTGATAGTCTCATTTCCATAATTCCATTAGTGTGTGAATTCAGCATCTTATTACAGGTTTTTCCCAGTCTATTAAAAAAACCCCAACAAATGAAACAAAACCCAAACAAAAATAAAACCACACCAAACCAAGGTAAGGAGAAAAAAACCACCCAACCCTTTCCAAAAAGGTATTACTTTTAATTACTGATGTGTCTTACATTATCTTGACCTTAACTCTAGTATCCTGTTGAGAGTTAGAAACAGCATAAAGTTCAGGAGACAGGGAATTCCAGGTTCCCGTCTTTGGAGAAAGCTCACGCTGACATTTAAGAGCCTGTGTTTCTTCCCAGCTCCACAGAGGACCTGAAACACTGGCAGGGGAGCCCAGGTGTGCATTGCCTTCTGGAGGAGCCCCCCATCCAGATTGCCCCTGTCCATCCTCACCATCCTGGCAGGCTTCTGGCCCCGCGTCCCTGCCCGCTGGGAGCTGCTGTGTCCAGATTCCCAGCGCAGAGATTGCTTCTGGGAACAGGGCTTGTTTACAAAGGCGCCAAAGCAACTGCTGTAAACAGCAGAAGAAAAAACACTTGGTCTTCTCTTCTGGGAGCTCGCATTTTTTTCTTTTCGTGGAAATACTGCAGATACAAGCGTATTTTTAGTTGCGAAGTGTGTCAAAGTTATCGGACATTTATTTAGAAATAGCTCACTTGATAGCTGCTTTAAATACTCAGACCAGTTATATTTGCTTGCAAGATAGATGAAATATCATGTTTTTACGTAGATTTTTCTCATCGTTGGAGCTCTAGGTGCTTTAGGGAAGTCAGTAAGCATGGTTGCTTGGGGAAGCTCTGTGTCCCCTGCGAACAGTTTGACCCCCACTTAGGTGGTTCATCTCTCAATATATAGGTGACTATTTCTTTAAAAAAAAAAAAATCCCTTTATGTAAGAAGAAAAAAGTAAAAATTGTTTTCATACTGAAGAAACATTTCTTTCTGAAAGCAAAATTGCCCATTTAAAGTGTCTCATGAAACTGGGAGAAAAGTGTTATGAATTTCCCCCGGTTGGTTTGTTATGCATTGAGTTAATTAAGGTACTTCAAATGCAGCTCTCCTTTTGCATGTATTGAATAGTGATCACATTGAATAGATTAATTGATGATGAAGTGGATCCCTGCTGCTCAGTAATTGGCTTTATTATGGAGAAGTGGCTTAGTTCTTCTTTTTAATCCAGTTAAGGTATCTACAGTTACTTTCAGTCAAATTTAAAATGACAGCTCATCTATACAAAATTACTGCATGAAGGGCAATATGGCCAATTTAACTTTATTTGTGTTAGGACCTTGTCTGAATTATACAGCTGCTATGAAATAGATGTCTATATTCTTAGAGAGCTGGGTACATTAAACAGTAACTCCTGACAAATAAGCAATTGCTGCTTTGGGGAACAGTCTGCTTACCTTTCTTATTGATATGATTTTATATATGTCAATATTGGTTAGCATTAGAGTCTAAAGTACTAGATTTTGAGAAGCTTAGACAGAAGAAAGTGGGGCACTATAAAAGCCAACAAAATACATAGTTGTTCATTTTGTCATTTGCTGTTTTCTTCTTTGGATCATGGAATCAATTCTACCTTTAAAACTTTAAACATTGCTGCCTTACTTGTGTTTCCAACTTCGTAAGGAGAAAATGGTCGTGGATTTTTTTCTTTGTTATTTTTTTGAGAGAGTCTTTATCAGACAGAAGATTAAGAAAAGATAAATGATAGAATTCAGTTACTGGGAAGCTTTCCAAACACAGCAGCAAATAGATATTTCCTGTAAATGTTACCAATAAAATGGATCATAGTTGTAGAGGTGCTAATTTGCCCCATAGTCTTAATTTACACCATTAGTTCCCGGTGTTAATCTGGTTACTTTCTACAGTAAGTGCCATTTATGTTAATAGGATTTGTCAGGTAATTCCTTAGCAGATAATTCTAGCCATGCTGGCTTTTAAAAAGAAACTGATTAAAAGTAAGGCGCCCCTATAGCAGAGCTTGGGAAAATAATTCATGTGTTTTGTTTATAACAAGTAGACAAAAAGTAAGAGTAAGAAGATAACTTGGTTCTGAGTTAGTAATGTAGAAACATAGCGCCAGCTCACGCTCTCAGGTCTGTTGGAGAAGAGTTTAAGTGGAAAGGACCCTGGAGGCTGTTTTTAATTTGATGTCTCCTTGCACAGGCAAAATGGTTATGGTGGGGAAAATAAGAATATTTTTTGTTATAAATGCCATATGAAAAATTCTATATATAGTTTTTTGCATATATGAAATGTTAAATTTTCTTTACAACTGTTTAGGATTGAACTCGTAACTCTGTTTTTGTAGATGTGTGTATCGCCTGCAAAACGTTGAAGAAAAACACCCCTTTATAATGTTGGTTCCTGTGATAGATTGACATCATGGAGCTCTGAATAGTGCCTTCTGAAGAACTTGTAATGTTTTTGCTTTTGGGGAGGAGTGGGATTAGTGTCCACGTAATCAGTGGAATCATCTCACATGTGTCTGTATCTCAGAGACACCCTGGTAGGACTTGCACATTGTAGGTTGCCAGGATCTGGACTGTGCTTTTGCTACTGAAAATATACGTGTGTTAGCTAGCTGGCTGGCTGGAAAATCCTGTTAGGAATCACTGTAAATGGATTTCTTTACAACATTGTAGGAAGTGAAGGTTGATACCATATTCCCACTTAACCCCAATATGTGCTAACTGGAGCTTGGCTTAAATCACATTAAAACTACAGTGCTTGTTCTTCACTTAGACCACGACCACTATCTTGGTTTCCAAATACATCTTTTGCGGCCAGTGCAGGCAAATATTTTGCATGCTTAGATGTTGCAAATAAGCTTCCAGCAATGTACATATTTGCTGGGCAGCAAATCCTATTTACCAATTTCCTTTCCCATGTTGCAAGTGCTATTTGCGTAATTTTTTTTTTTTTTTTCCAGATGGAAGATGCTTTGTGATTTAACTGTTTTCCAAGTGCAAGGAGCTTTGGTTTCATGAGGCAGAAAAGCATTCACACGAAATATTTGCATAATATTTGAAATGCCAAAGTGGTTTGGTGTGTGGCAGAAAGATCCCTCTGCTCACTCTTTTCTCTTGCAGAGCTGAAGCCAGTTTGTCAGTGGGCTTTTGGGGAGTTTGTGCACGTGCTTTTGAAGGTCGAGGGCTTATTCGTGCGTGTGTCTTTGATCCATGGGGTGACAATGCCATAAAGACCTGCTGGTGAAAGAGGCAAAAGCATGTAGCAGCTGTGGAGTGGAAGCAGTTTATTTAAAGTAACTATTGCCTTTTTCAGTTTCTGATTTGTACTGAGTGACTGTTTGTATCCTCTGACTGGGGAAGTAGGGGCAAAGCGGCTTTTCATGCCGTGAAAGACGCAGCGAGGGGAGGAAATCCTCGTGAGAGCAGCCCAAAAGGACAGCGCTTGGCATCAGCTGCCGCTTGCGTCTCGGTGTGACGCCAGCGTCTCAGTAGAGCCGACTGGTTTGTGTGCATCGCGGAATCATTAATGTTTAAAATGTCCGCAACAAACTCGTGCTTGTTTGTAGGTACTGAACTCTTTAAGTCTGATCAGAGATCTAAAGTGCTGTCACACACGCTTGTTCCTCTCTCTAATGACATACCACTGCCAAGGATGCTCTGAGGATCGCTGCCGCGGTGAAGAGCAGGCGGTGGTCAGCCCCTTCACCTCTCGATGTGCGTGAGCCTCGGCGGGTTATGCTGTAATCACTTCCCGTTTTAATTAAGGGGCTATTTAAAGCAATTTCTTTTATATCTGTTGCTCCTGTAAAGGTATTCCCTGGGTTGATGGGTTTATCACAGCTTGCTTAATATCAATGTGCATAGTATTTGAAGAAAACAACCTACCTTTATAGAGTTCTTAGAGGTTTGGTTTGTTTTCGGGTTTTTTTGGTTTTTGTTTTGTTTTGTTTTTTTGTTTTGTTTTATTTTGTTTTAGCTTTTTAGTAATTTCTCCATTCCTTGACTCTGAAGCATTATGTGGGATAGAATTTGGAGACTGCATTGGCCGAAGTAGTAATTTTGATAGGGGTAAAAAAGACTTTTTTTTTTTTCTTTTAACAAGTTAAAAGAGGAGATTCTTTCATTTATTTAGATAATTAATTAAGATGCTACATAGAAGTAATACAATTCTATCTCAATTTTTAAAAGTTCTTTTTATTTTTTTTAATTTTTTTTTCCTAGTTGCTGATGTGGATAGAGGTGATGCTGTCCTTACATCTTAATTGAAGTTGCTTGAATTTGATATAGCATGAATTCTTCTCTTAATGCCATTTACAGTTCTACTCTGAAGTTTTATATCAGAACAGGTCTGAAACTATCTGAGGATGAAGAAAGATAATTTGTCTGCACCTGAGTAAGTTAACAGCCTTTGACATCAGTAGAGCTGTGCTGTTTGTGTCAGATCAGTATTTCTTGGTGGAATCTTGCACAGAAAAACAGTAGCCCTTTTTCACTCACCCATTGTTTGCTACAAGAACAATTTTGAGATATTTGGGCTTTTCTGTTTTGATTTGCTGCTTTTTCATTTTTAATATGTTTTCCTAATAAGTTCTTGTGTTGATTTTAGAAATGATAATGACAAAAAAAAGCATGATGAATGTGGGCAGAAGGGAGACTTTGGTTTTGAAAGCTATAACTACTCAGTGTAAGCTGTATTTTTTTTTTCTCATTTTAAGATGAAATGGCTTAGGTCTTCAACCTAATGCCATTATTCTAGAGAGATGCTTTCAGTGTTAGATGTAGTGTACTTATTAAGTATGTCTGGAGAATGGCAGGAAAAATTAAATTGCCTATCAGGTTTAGTTTGGTGGGAACGCAGTGTTTCCATTAGCTATGAGAGTGGCCGTTTGATACTTCAATAGCTTGCTGTAATAAGGAACTGATAGTTGTCTGACTTACTCATTCACCTCAACCTGTTGTCTTGAAAAGAAATTACAGGTTTTCTGAGGAACTTTAAAATAACTCAGAAACCCTCCCTTAAGCGATGAGGAATGTAACGCGTATAGTAGGGTAAACAAATGTGCCTGTAAAATAGCATGCGTTGCTGGCAGTGGGTATGACAGTGATACATGTCCCCAAGCACATGTAAACAGTGTTAAGCAGGGTCAGAGAAGCATTTTTACTGTGCTAAATTACTGCGTCTGTCCGTCAGGGGCTGTGTGGTAAGTGCTTAAGATAGCTTGAGTCCTCCCTTCCCTTGGGGCAGCGTTGTGTGGGGGTACGGTCTGTCAGCACCAACCTGCTCGACCGAGGGGACGGTGACGATTGCCCCGGGGGCACCTGGCTGCATGGGATGGGAGGGGGGGGTCTGGGTTCGTGTAGCACTGTGGGCTGTTTGTGTCCCTTTGGTCACAAAAAGGCTGTAACCTTTCACGCAGCCATATCGCTGAGCAAAGTAAAAAAGTGGCTTTATTACTCAAGCTGAATAAATAGCTGATGGAAGCAGTCACTTGCAATGTCAAGTCACTTTGACTCGGATTGCATTGTCCTTCAAAAACTATTTCTTTTTTTCTTCCTGTGTTGCTCATACTGCTAAAGGTTCCGGAAGGCATAAGGTAAATGTAGTAAACACAGTATATCATAGAACAGCCCAGGTTGGAAAGGACCTCAGAAGATCATCTGGCCCACCCTTTGGTGGGAAAGGGAACCTAGATGAGATTAGCTAGCACCCTGTCCAGTTGCCTCTTGAAAACGTCCAGCAGTGGGCTCTCTACCATGTCCCTGGGGACATTGTTCCAGTGATGGAGTGTTCTTGCTGTAAAAAAAAAAAGAAAAAATTATGCACACACATAAATATAAGCTGCATACATAAAACTGACCATCCCCTTGCCACCCTGGTAGTCATTTACACAACAGGTGCCTGTCGTTTTTCATCTTGTCCTACTATCCTTCTGTAAGGATGTTTTTGAAGTTTAACTGCTGAGATGGGATGCGTGGTGGCAGAGCGAGTGGGGACAGGGACAGCGAGGAGCCTGTTTGCAGCACAGCCTTCTAACTTGGTAAAAGGGACGAGGTGCAGCTCAGTTCCTCTGGCACCCTTGTGAGAAAGCTGCATCGGATGGGTGGGCTGGGAAGTGAAGCTACAGCTCCTTTTGCAGCTTGTTCAGAGCTGTGTCGTGTGCGCTCTGTAAAATTGCATGCATACCTCAGCACATTGCTGGCTTTAGTGGAACAACATGTGGCTCAATGCTGATGGGAATACCATCCTGCATAATACTCGACTGTTAAGTTTCTTCCAGCCACATATTTCATTTTAACTGTTTGGTGCTGAACCCAGCCGACGTTGGACGCATAAAAGTCGGAGTGTTAGGTTGACTCTTCAGTTTTAATGAACTGAGGGGAAGTTTAATTTGCTGGCCTGCTTTTCTAAACCTGTGCCAGAGGCTTTTGACAGAAAGGGAAGATTAATGTTAGCGGGCTGCATTATGGCACCGATCGCCATAGAGCGCTCCAGGCCAGCCCACCAGTGGGACTGTGCTGTGATTTGCAGTACAAGGGAAGGCTTTGTCTGCTTTTATCAAACACCACATTTCTAACTAGCTGCTTGCCAGGAAAGCACAGCAGGCGTGCTAGAAATAGTCCTTCCCCTGCAAGGGAACTACTTCCATGAGATGCAGGGCTAAATGAATTTTCCTCTGTTGCTCTGAAAAACAGATTCCGTGCATTATGCTTCATAACCGAAACTTTATTTTATAAAGATATTATTTTAAGCAACTATCTGCAAAAGTTCTGTTGGGACTAGAACTAGTCTTCATAGTTTGGTTTGTTTTTTTTTTTGGGGGGGGGGGGGGATATAAACACAACAAAACACTTT
>JAVJGG010000090.1:16960359-16977914 GCA_035590195.1 Aviceda cuculoides | reverse complement strand
CAACAGAAAACCACAACAAACCACTTTGATCAAAGACCTGATAGCCTGACTTAACTGTTTAAGCTAAGCAAAGTATCAAAAGTAAGTTATAGTTAAATGGTGAAAATTAACATGGATGAACAGGGGACTTGCAGAGATCACTAGCTGTATGGTGATTTGGACTTGAAGTGATTAGTTTAGAATTAAAGCGGTAAACCTTTGAGAAATCTGTAAGAGAAACCTCTCTAACATACAATTTGCTGAGTATTTCGTGAAAACGATGCTGCTTTCTTTCTTTATAGGCTGTAAATAGACTCTTCCCTTCCCTGGCTAGCAAGGGGGGATGACGGATATAGGTGTTTGAGTCTCTGTGAGCTGCTCGGGCTAATTGTACCTCACAGGGTTAGTGTGCTCAGGGGCTCCATAGTACCCTAGCCTGCACAGGCAAGGCTGCCTGAGTCTTGTTGGGAACTGCTAACATTTGCAAAGTGATGAGTGAATGGGGTGGTTATTGCTAGCAAAAACCACTATTGGTTTCTCAAGGGATAGAAAAGTGACTCTAAGTGAAAGTACTCGTGCAATTTTATTAATATCTGTCATTGTGGCCTTAGCTCCCCTCTTGCATGCTTCATTAACTCATGTAAATTCGTTGCCTTTCCTACAGTTATTACTGCCTCATGCTGGTGAAAGTGTGAAAAGCTTGAGCTATAACTTGGTATTTGGATTTGCTAGAGTATTGGAGCATGAGGTGAACTGCAGGTTCCCGACTGTGTGCAGTACTGGCTTATGTCTGATCGTGTTCCTCAATTATTTGTCTTTGTCTTTTACTGCTAAATTGAGGGAGTCTTTTTCTTTTTCCCTCTTTAGCATCAGTGCCTGCTGTTATGATTTTTTTTTTTTTTTTTTTTTTTTTTGTACCTTGAAAGCATCACTTGGGAACTGTATAACTTTAAGCCCTGTCATGGGATGGTTGTGCCAGGAAAGATGGAAGGTTGCTGGTAGGAATGAGGCAGTGCAGGATGCAGCTTTTGGATGGAATAAATCCTTGTTGTGTTCTTCCTCCTCCATCCTGCGGTAGAAAGGAGAAATTGAGAGAAATGGAAGAAAAGGTGTGAGGCACTGCCTGTGTCTACATGGGTGGGATTCAGGGCTCTTTTGGGTAACAGAAGGACATTCTTCACTAGAAACAAGTATCTATCCTCTTGACTTAAGAGGAGTGGGCAATGCTGATGTGTTGGCTATGTAGCTAACTGCTTCGTAGACAAAGGTGCATTTGTCATATTCCAGTGTTTTCCCATTTTAGACTGGTTTCGTTGCACCTGTGCCCCAGGAACACAGCCATGTCTGCTTGTATGGCAGATACAGCACAAATG
The DNA here is from genome assembly GCA_035590195.1 of Aviceda cuculoides. Taxonomy (NCBI): domain Eukaryota; kingdom Metazoa; phylum Chordata; class Aves; order Accipitriformes; family Accipitridae; genus Aviceda; species Aviceda cuculoides. The sequence goes on along the minus strand of JAVJGG010000090.1, from coordinate 16,976,562 downwards.
CATTGAGCTGAATGCAGCGCGTGAGCTAGCTCATTTGTTCATATGTAGTTTCTGGCCCTTTCATCTCCATAAAGCAGAACAAATCTGGCTTTTGACTATGAACTGCCAAATTTGGCTGAACAAATCAGCAGAGCACAGTGTTCTAAATGCTTGTGAACATCTGATGAATGAATGATGGTTGTCTGAATGAATTGCGTTTATCAAGTTATGACAAATTGACATGTTTTCCCCTAGTTCAGGATTTATTCTTTCATTGCTGTGAACTGCAGTTACTGAGTGGTTTGAAAATGATTATTCATTCTCTTTTCTTCTAAAGGGTCTGGAGTTGTACTTGCACACAAGGCTGATATACCCTCAAGAGAGGTTTCTCCTCCAAGTCCCAGTCCTCTGAAAAAAAGCGGATCAATCAACTGGCCTTTCCCTGACAGAATTAAATCTCCCAGGACTGTGAGGAAGCTTTCCATGAAAATGAAAAAGCTACCAGAGCTGAGCAGGAAGCTGAGTGTCAAGGGAACTTCAAGCCATACTAGTTCAGATAATCCTCCTTCCCTGCCAAAGGGTAGCTGCCGGGATACAAGCCATACGGTGTCTTTGCCATCTTCTGGAAACTCAACCACAGCTGCCAGTAGGAACGTCATAAGTCGTTACCATCTTGACAGTAGCGTGTTGTCACAGCACACCTACAAAAAGAAGAGCTCGAGGAGCTCCAAATCCTTCAGCAAAGGTGGTTACCTCAGTGATGGCGACTCTCCTGAACTTATAACAAAATCAGGTAAACATGGGCATGAAACCAAGTGCGGGAAGGGAAGGGAGAGCCTTCCAGGTAACAGTGGTAAAACTGAAATAGATATTGATGCTTTCAGACACTACAACTTTTCTGATCAACCCAAGTGCTCTCAGTACATCTCTGGACTCATGAGCATTCACTTCTATGGTGCTGAAGACTTAAAACCACCAAGAATAGACTCAAAGGATGTCTTTTGTGCAATACAGGTTGACTCAGTAAACAAAGCGAGAACAGCTCTGCTTACATGTAGGACAACATTTCTAGATATGGACCACACGTTCAACATAGAAATTGAAAACGCGCAGCACTTAAAGCTGGTGGTGTTCAGCTGGGAACCCACTCCGCGGAAAAATCGTGTGTGTTGTCATGGAACTGTGGCTCTTCCCACTCTCTTCCGAGTGACAAAGACACATCAGCTGGCTGTCAAACTGGAACCAAGGGGGCTTATTTATGTCAAGTTGTCGCTCATGGAGCAGTGGGAGAACTCTCTGGATGGCCTCGATACAGATCGGGAGCCTGTGATGTTCGGGGTAGATGCTCGAAAAGTTGTAGAGAAGGAAAATGCGGGCTTGATGGTGCCACTTTTGATGCAGAAATGCATTCTGGAGATTGAAAAGAGAGGCTGTCAGGTACTGTGCATATTTTAATCTGTTTCGTTAATGTTTCTGTGTCGGGATGGCTGTTGTTGCAGAGTGTGAGCAGTGAGTGGGAAAGGGGAAATTAAAAACACCTTTACATGTCAAATTTTTGCGTTGCTGCTCCTGTTTAGTGAACACTAGTCACTAGGGAAGAATAATGGGACTGTGTGAAATCAGTGATTTCAACTCGGCCTTTGTAGAGGAGATGTACGCTTGTTTACAGGAGATGCTCACAGTTTAGCACTAGGGATAGGGAAATGAACCTGCAGCCCCCACCATGTAGAATCATCCTCAAAAAGCAGAGCTGAGATGAGGACTTGAAAATGCTTGATTCCTGAGACATGGATCACACTGTAAGGACATGTATCTAAATGCAGAAATGAGTATAATGTTCCCTCCTACCCAAAACTGAAGCATCGTGTGCAGTGACACGAAGTGATGAGGACAGGTCTTTTGACAAAACTTTACTTACATGTGTGCAGTCTCAAGCCGACGTGCCAAAGACTTGTCTCTGCCATCACTTTGTGCACAGCATTAAGATGAGGAGGAGACCCTGAGGGGCTGAATTAGTTGTTTTGCCATGCCACTGCTCCTTGCCTTTCTTCAGGTTGTTTACAGAATTAGGACAGGAGATGAATGCTGTAAAGCAGCAGTGCCTAGTGTCTTCATCCTAATACAGTTTATTGGTTGGTGTAACCTAATGGACAAAAATATGTTTGAGAAATGATGTATGGAAACAAATAGCCAGTTACGGATGCTAGACAAGAAGTCTGTTCGGAAGGACTATGCACGGTCCTAAGGTTGGATGTTCCCCTTGGCAATTAGTTTGAAACTGGTGGGAGGACTCTTGCATGCTGTCCCACAGCATGTGGTGAGCCCTTGGTTTCTTTTACACCTGTTCTTGCTCAGGTGAAATTGAGAAGTAATCACACCTACCACTGTTACTATTTTAAATTGCTGACAGGTTGGATATAGTTCCAGGTGTTATGAGATTAACTCTGCTAGGTGATAAAATATATAGAGAAGTGGTACTTCTATGTAATGGCTTTGCTGAAAGTCACTACTGATAGTGACTGTATGATTCTTATTGTGAATGCTTTGCCTAACATTATGCAAATCAGTGGAAAAGAGAAGTTTTATTTTTTCCAATGTATGTGTCCCATGGTTTCAGCATTTTATTTTGGGCTTATTAGCACCTAGTCATGCAAATGATATTGGGTAATCAAGGCAACACTGGTAATGAAGCGATTGGGTTCTGAATTGTCTGAATGTACCTGGTGCCTTTGAGCATGAAATCTAATTTGGAAGGGAGAACCAAAAATACAAAATATACCGTTAACTTGTTTTAACCACATGCTTGTCTGACATTTTTGACTTTCCTATAGACTGCAAAACTGTCATCTTGTTTTCTCCACCTGAATTTCACATATGGCACTAGAAAACTTTAAAAGTTTAAGAGAAATTGTCTGCAAATACTAGATCACATTCAGTCTTGGGAAAGAGGGGAGTACAAATTACATTTGATAACTTTTTCCATTTATTTAAACAGGAATTAATATATGGCCAGACGAATATTCTTGTTTGCAAACCTAGATTTGCACGGTCTAAGTCAGGGTTTTTTGCATCTTTTGAGTCCATGGTAGTTTTGGACTAACCATTTACTGCTTAGTACAGCTCCCTATAAAGTTCATTAAAATAAAATTGAATATGTTTAAGATTTAGTTCCTTAAGATCATAGGAGTGCTTTGTATAAATGGTGTTGATGAAAATTAAAACTAAATAATGATAAAATGCAAAATTCGAGTTCATGAAAGCACACGATTTAACTAGTAACTCAGTCCAAGAGTGTTGTGGGTTTCATTCCTATCACCTCGTAAATAATCCCTATTTTGTATAAAACTTTTTGTATAATTTGAAGCATGTGGAAGTCAACATCTTGTTATCTTAAAACCAGCATATTATAGGTGTAATAATGGAGTATTCGTAATTTCCTTAGCGTACATGTCCAAACAGTTGTTCTTGTTGCGCGTCCTGGGTGAGACAACACGTGATGTCAATTGGTAGTCCCCTCTGCAGGAAAATGACTGACGTCAGGCTGTTGTTTTTGCTTCCAGGTGGTAGGCCTGTATCGGCTATGTGGCTCAGCAGCGGTTAAGAAAGAGCTTCGGGAGGCCTTTGAGAGGGACAGCAAGGCTGTTACCCTCAGTGAAAGCCAGTACCCAGATATTAACGTCATAACAGGTAATAAATGTATTTACTTGCTTTTCTTTTAATATAGAACTGTGCCGTGTTCCTAACATACCTTTTAAAAGATGAAGTGGTGCTCTGAAGTAGTTTTCTGTTGTCCTTTAACAAGCTGCTGACTGGTGCTTTGTATTGCTGAAGGTTGGGTGAGAATGAGAGCGGTAACTTTGGGGATGTGTGAGTAGGAAGCAGCAGGGATGTGGAGGGAGGAGGGCGTGGAAGGAGCCGCTTTCGGAAACTGCTCTACCAGTCACAGAGGGAGGTGGAAGTCGGGAGGGAGCCGAGGTCCCTGGAGCCTATTAAAGCCCTGTGGATCTTGAAAAACGTGGTTGTGATCAGGCACATGCGCTGCGCTGGTTGTTCTGCAACGTGTGATCCAAGGGCCATCTCGGATCAACCCGCTGTCCTCCCTTTGTGTTGGAGACTGCAGGATTTTTGGAAACTGATTTCCCATTCTTTTAAAATACAGTTAAATAGTAGCTTTTTCCTGCTCACTGGAGTGGCCCTTTACTTGCCACTGGTCAGGCAGCAAGGTCCTGGCAAAGGTGCGGAGGACTGGGAGTACTGGAACAGGAGGTTTTGAGAAGCCTGTCTGCATCTGCATCAGCTCCTTATGGGATTGTCTTCACAGGAGTGCACTGCACAGCTGAAGAAAGTTGTTGAGGTTTTTTTGGTTTGCCTAGAAGTGGAACAGTTTTATAACTATTGATACTTGTTATGTAAGCCAAAGTTGATCTAATTTCAGGCATCACTGAGTAAACCAATTGCTCCAGGAAATTAGCCAGGAGCATTCATTTCCTACATATCCAGGGATGGAAAGATGTAACAATAGTAGTCAGGGTATAAATTTTCTGTGTCAAAGCCCTTTCTGTAGCATCCGACATCCAGCTGTATGGGATAGTTCTACCCTGTTTGGTGGTTTATTTAATTTCAGCATATTGGGAATGAATTTTGTTCATTACACTTTGTAGTTGCACAAAGCGGTATCAGAAGATACTACTCGGTGTCACTAATTGGGTTAAATAGACCTTTTTGTTCAGAATGTGCAGCTAGTCAGTTTGCCTTACTTGCTTTGGCTGGATTCACTGTTGGGTTCAGTGTTGCTCTCAAGTAGTGGCATTCCCAGCAGCAGAAACTTGTGTTTCACTGTAATGGGATACACCCTTTAAAAAGAGGAGGTGTACAGTAAAAGTAAACAGTAAAAAGATCTTTTAAACTTCTAAATTTTCTTTTCTTTACAAATAAATTAGTGAGAAAAAGTGGGAATAACTTCTAAGATCAGATTGTTCCATGAAATTATTTAAGTCCTGTTTTCTTCCCAATTTTTGTAAATCAACTCAGAAGGGGGAACACCCCCCCCACACACACCCCTACCCCCACCCCCGTTGCATTCTGCCAAACAGCAGAAACTGTCTGATATTGACTTATAAGCAGACAAATGGCAAACTGCTATTTGGTTAATGTAAACTTTTGGCTAATGGAAAACTCTGGGGTTTTGTTTGTTTGTGTTTTTTTTTTTTTTTTTAATTTTTGAATAATAAAAATGGCATTGCACTCCCATGCTACAAGTAATCATTACGATAAAAGAGTATTTGCAGAAATGGTTCAGGAATATCATGGGAAAGGGTATATGAACTTAATTCTCATCCATATGCAGAAGAACCTGTAACTTTTTTCATAAGCATTTTGATTTTCCCGAGTACATTATACACTCGGAACCAAGCAGAACTGCCTGAAACAGAAGTCTGAACTGCTTGAGAACTTGGTACTGATGCAAAGCTGTGGAAGGGCAGGGGCACAGTCTCACTGATCTTTCCATCACGAGTTTATGATGCAGTGGTTAAATAGAAAAGTGTACTTCAATTTTTCAATATGCATTGCTGCAAGCCTCATTGGTGATGGTGAACTTTTGGTGACCGTGCAGGTCCTGCTAGACTCTTGGTCCTTTTTCTGTTTGTACTACTGAAGGATAATTTTTTGCATATGGAATTTGTACTGTGAGAGTGAAAAGACTACAGCCTTGGTGTCTGTCTTACAGAAAAACTATTGGGTATGCTTTTGTATATGTTATATTGGAAGAGTTTACTTACATGCTGCTTTCCTTACAATGAAAAAATAGTTTTAAGAAATTACTTATTAAAAAAAAAATAAAATATTTCCTGCAGTACCCCTGCAACTGTGCTATATGATTGCCTGTAGTGCCTGTGTTAGTGTTGTGTTGACAGAACTGGGTGCAGGGGTCCTGCATGAATTGGGGACAGCAGGGAGGGAGGGGGTGTTTGCACCCATAACTTCCACTGACCACAAAGCAGCCTGCTTTCTAACTGTTGTAAACAGTGTGGTCTGGATTGCAAGGGGAACCTGCAATTTTTGCTGACAGACCTCAGGTACCCATCGTGCTTAGTGCTAGGAATAAAAGAGCCCACAAAACATCTCTTGCTTATGCTTAGAGAGCTGGGTTGAGGGTGAACATTTCCCCATTGCTGTATTTGCAATGCTGAGACTGATGCATGTGATTCATACTTTTATCAGCCGAAACGTGTTCCGTAAAATGTGAATCCTCAGCATAAATCTTGGCTGATTTGAAGAGAAGTGCTGCCTTGTATCCTTTTTGAAATTTGAGTAGCGCTCCTTTTCAGGAAGATTAAAAAGATACTTAGTTTTGACAGCTCTCCAAAGACTAAAGAATGAACACTTAATGATTAAATCTTTGACTAAGAAATGCTTTTGGGATTGGCACAGGCTTACACGCAATTAAGCGTGCTCATGGCTCAAACTGAAGCATGCAGCCAGTTTTCAGAACTGACCGGTAGTCATGTTGTTGCATCGTGTCTGTTTGCATCCACGTGAATTCATATCTCTGCATAAAGCATGCAATACTGTTAACAGTTCAGTGGGTCAGAAAAAATGAGGACTTAATGAAGTGGATGATGATTTCTGCTCGCTGTCTAAATTTGTTGTATGTGGTTGTGTCGAGGGGAATGTGCTAGTGGGCTGGCAGCAGCAGGAAGCATAGATTTGTGGAAAAAAATAACAGCAGCCTCTTACAGGGCTAATTTAGCTGAGTGAATAGCAAAAGGATTTAGAAAGGTCAAGGGGCATTCATGGCTCCCAAACTAGCCTGTTATTCAGGGCTAAACAGGAGAAAGTCCTTTGGCAGGTGGTAGTCCTATGACTGTGGATGCTATTACAGGAATTCCTACTAAATGATTATTAATGGATGGTTGTGAGTGTTTCAACAGTATAAGCTGATGTGATTACAACATACCATTTCCTACTGTAAGCTGATTGTGATGTCAGCCTCCTGTTCCAAAAAAAGCACAGCTGAAACAAAGATCCTGATAAAAGTCAGCATATCTTGCTAGTGTTTTGTTTCCGGAAAAAGGAAAGTGTCCCAAACTGTGTTGTACAGCACCAGCCTCTGCCACATTTGTCTTGTAAATATTTTAACTGGCTAATCCATGCACGGAACTGAGGCCTCTCAAATCTGGGCAAGACACATTGCTCCTGGATAGCATCCTGCTGTGTCCTTTCCAGGGGGCTGCAGTTAGAAGTCTTAAAGTTTTGGGGTTTTTTTAGTTATTCTTACAATCACTGAAACCCCACCCAAACTGAAGTACCAGCCAGCCTCTAAAGCCAGCTTACAAAAATGCAAATGCTCGGTTCCTTTTTGTTTGTTTACATCCGTGGAAGGAATAGGGGTTGATGAAGTGGTTGCCTGGTTGTTGCAGCCCCTAGAAACAGCCTCTCCTCCAGCATGTCCCCAGCTTCTGCTGTGATGCAGTATGTCTCTGTAGTTGGGAGGGCTCAGTGTGTGGGTGTCTTAGCCAGTGTCTCCTGTGGATGTGAATTACATTTGTCACAGCAGAAGCAAGGGGTGTGCTGGGGGGTACAGAGTACCCAGAGGCAGGGGGGAGTTGGCATTTCGCTCTTCAGGACATCTGTTCGCTTTGTGCTTTGGGAGGTGAGAAAACGCTCTGGGCTTCACGAAACGTGCCACTGGCACTGGGATGTTTGCTCATAATTTTATAGCTGAAAATAAACTGAACAGAAGAATTAATGACCGGTTGTATTTGAAGGAGGAGGTGTCATCGAGCTGAAGACTTTGGTGTTTGTAGGCACCCCTTTCCTTGGACAGGAGGTGGCCTGCTAAGAGCGCTTTCCTTGCCTCTCCCTCGCCCCGATCAGGAGGGGGACCTGGAGAGATGCCCCCCCCGTGCCCAGCCTACACGCTCCTGCGCACGCAGCAGCCCCTGCAGGCTCCTCTTCTCTGGAGGCAGTGCACCTTCCTACCCTGGCTTCACCCTTTAGTTTGTGACGAGCTGCCTTGCGAGGGCTTGGAGAAGCAGCTGGGACTGTGGGGACGGGGGTGCTGGTGGCCCCAGCCTCGCGGGGACGTTGCAGAGAGGCCTCCGGCCTCTTAGCTCGCCCTGCGGGGAGCCCTCGCGTACCCGTGGCTCACTATGCCCTTTCGCTGTCCTCCTCCTGCCCCTTGCTGAGAAGTGCAAGGTTTGTCACTGACAATGGAGGATTTTCTCATGGGGTGGTTGAAGCCGATGTGCCTTAGTGCTCCCCAAAATCACTGGAAAGTGGATCTGCAGCTTGTTAAAGGCAGCTGTTCTTGTGTCTCTTGTGAAGGCGTCCTAAAGGATTACCTGCGAGAGCTGCCCTCTCCCCTGATAACCAAGCAGCTCTACGAAGCAGTATTGGATGCCATGATGAAAAATCCCTTGAAAATAACAGCAAACGGTTGCGAGAATGACCCGAGTGACTCTGAGCACACAGCAGCCCTTCTGGATTGCCTGCCAGATGTTGAGAAGGTGAGCAGGGTTAGCAGGTTCAAGTTAATTGCATGCTTCAGAAAATAAAGTAACATTTTCACCCAAGATATAAAATGTGTCAAAATGTGTACACCTGTTTTCTGACTTAATGGTCCACTTGGATTTTTGATGCCTCACGTCTTTGAAAATACTTTCATGCTGTGATTAACTGGAGGGTCTGCATCGCTGGGTTTATTCTAGTTTGCATTTTATATTGTCTCTCTAAAACTGAATGAAAAGCTGCTATCACTACTTTTACATTGTTAGATCAAAGATTACTCCCATGTGGTGTCCTGCTCCATTTCTGTGGAGCTCTCTGATCTGTATATCGTAATTACATGGGCAAATGCCTTCCTCTTTCCTAAGCATGTGCAATAAAGCCTTCGCTTCCCATACCGTGCAGTGTAATAGCGCTGTGTGGCATTACCTGCCCAATTCACCTCTGTAGAAAACCACCGTTAGCCCATGGGAGAGAGTGAGTAAGTGGCCTGCATGGTGCCTGGAAGTTACCTGGAAGCTTGTTCTGATCCTGAGGTCATATTGAGGGTTTCTTTATTTTCTAATGTACCTGGATCATTTGTACTGCTTCTGCAGCTTCTCTCCCCTCCCTGATGACCCCTTTCCACTGTGAGAAAACTCATCCATGTAAAAGTGTCATCAGGTAAGAAACAAGCTGTATTTTACCAGAAGGTCTGTCTTAACTGGTGTGCTCTGTGATAGTCTAACACAGCTTTTCTAATTCTGCACTTGGATGTTCTATTGATGGGTGTTGGTAGAAAAACCATAGCTATCAGCCTTGATCTTATCCTTCTAGAGCAGCGATGTTAGGATGTCAACACCACCTTCGTCTAGTGTTTTGTTTCCTGAGCAGTATTTTGTTCTTCTAGGCTACCCTAAAGATGCTGTTGGATCACCTGAAACTGGTGGCTTCTTACCACGAAGTAAATAAGATGACGTGCCAGAATTTAGCTGTATGTTTTGGGCCCGTGTTACTGAGCCAGAGGCAGGAGACCACAAACCATAATAACAGAGTTTTCACTGACTCGGAAGAGCTTGCTAGTGCCCTGGACTTCAAAAAACACATAGAGGTTCTTCACTATTTACTCCAGCTGTGGCCAGGTACTGTTTCATGAATCTGGTCAAGGGAAAATGTCAAACCATTGCTGTATGTTTTTTACTGTGTGACAGTGTACATGAAGTCACAGGATGACTGAGCAGCATTGGAATTCTTAAAACACAAGGGACTATGGTGTCACCTGTTAATCTAAAGAAATCATGACAATTTCATAATCTACTGTTTGTATTCAGTTACTTTGTTTAATGAGAAGTTTGTTGTTTTATTGCTTTCTTACTAGATGGCAGAGTCTGAGTATGATGTAAGAAATGGCGAAGAGTACTTTATGTGAGTAAAGACACTAGAAAAAACAAACCCAGTGACAATAAGGTTTCCACATCTGAATTAGGGGGTTTTGGGATGTGTTGGGTTCTTTGTTGTTTTGTTGTTTGTTTTTGTTGGTTGTTTTTTTTTTTTTTTTCTTTCTGCTCCCCTTCTTTGACCATTCAGGATTATCTGTGTATTGAATTCATTAGTTGTTTGGTTTCTGAGGTAACCGAAGGGTTACTTTTATTTCTGCCCTTGTAATTTGGCCAAGTTGGGAACATTCTTACAGTAAGAGCCTTGCAACTTCTAGTTGTTTTTGCAGAGCTTTGCGTAAGGAAAAATATTTTAAAGACAAAACAACAAAAAACCCAAACCAAAACACCCTAAGTACCTTTTAGCTACCACTTCCAAACTTAAGAGGTCATACGCTTTTGCACAATTCTCATTAAGAAGGGAGGTAAAATTCTGGTTTTCCTAATAAACTACCAAAGTAGACGTGAAGGTAACTGTTTCTGCTAAGATCCGCCTTTCAAGTGGGAAGTGATTGCACGCTGTTCACATTTCCCCTGGTATTCAGAGAGGCATAAGCCGGTGGAAATAGTCAGGATGACATCTGGAGCCCTGGGTTTCAGCCCGCAGTGAATTCCTGTGCCTTGCTGCTGCTGCGGAACCACAGCCTTCTCTCGTGCAAGCACTGCCCGAAGTCAGGAGCAGACGAAGCTATCGCAGCTTTTCAGTTAAACAGGGAAAGTTTGAGGATAATATTGTGAAACAACTTAACATTGGATCTGATGGGTTTAGTTCTGTTTTCAGATAGTCTTTGGCCAAGCAGCTGTTGAAAGCTACCTAACCATGCAGAAGGTGGGTCCATTGTGTTGTGCTGTCGTATATTCCTTTTTCACAGTGGTCTGGCTAACAGTGTGGAGAACTGCTCTGTTTGGTAACCTGAATAATTTAATATCCACTTCTCGAATTCAAGCAGTGTAAACCCTTTAATTCTAGAGGCTAAGAGAAGATTCAGCTTATCTAAACAGTTTCTCAACTGTTCCCTTTTAGAACACAATAATTGCTCTTGGGGAACTGCTGAATTTTTGCACCAATTGAAACATGCAATGGAATTAGTTAACCTAAATGAATAATATATCTGATTGGGTTTGTTTTTAAATGTATTTTATTTTTACTTGAAGAGGAGGAGATCTGCTTTTTATGGGAGACCTGGGTCACCTGGGAAATATGGAGGGTCACAAAGGGCCTGACTTGGCAATACTGAATTACAGATGCTTTGGCTGCATTTGAGCCACCCAGGTGGACTCTGCTGCTCTGTATTCAGAACACAAAATATTCCCCAACTCATTTAAAGAGTATTTGGGAAAAGGCGCTTTTTTGTTGGTTTTTTTGTTTTTTTTTGTTTTTGTCACCTGCCCCCATTGCAAACATTGTAAAGAGGAATTACCATTCCTAGCTAGGTGGTTCTTGAAGCATTTTATTCTGGAGGGCCTAGGAAGGGCTCCTGACATGTAACGGTGAGTTGGCAAAGACCTGTATCTGGCAGATTCTATACAATAATTTAAAAAAAAAAAAAAAAAAGTGTCTGGATTTGTCATCTATTCCTAGACATGAGGTATAAATGAGTGTGCACTAGCAGACAAAGTGCAGGATAGGCATGTGAATGTGTAGTCTTTGTCTTAGTAGTTCATAATCAAACTGTGTAAGATGTATGAACTTGCTGTTAATTAAAGGGGATTTTGTCATGACAAAAAAAGTATAGGAATCTACACTGTATTGTTGTTATGCAGGTCATCTTAAACACTCAGCCAGTAATACTTGTTAGGTTCTTACCTAGAGATTTATTTTAAATTTTCATGTGGGTTTTGGGGGGGCTCTTTTTTGTTATGGTTTTTTTTTTTTATTATTTTGATAGAGAATTTTGGGGGAAGGCTTAATCCTTTATTGGGTAAAACTATGACGTATCAGGGCAAGTGAAGCAAATGTAAAAGAGGAGAGTTCACTGTAATCTCACTTGACAAGCACAGCGTAATTGCCAGGTTTGTGAATAGCCCACCGAGGTCTTTCAAGTCCTCAAGTGTTTCTTGTGGTATATCAGATACTGATTAGTATAAAGAATATTCTGGGTAAGACAATGATTTCAGCCACCATGGGCGACTTCTTCATTGCTCTTACAACAGTTTCCACCCTGGAGAGTGTCGCTAGGCTCCTTCCTGCTGCCACGGACCTTGTTGGCGAGGGCTGCTGTGAGTCAGGGTGGGTTGCTGCTGTGTGGGCTGCAGCAGCTACAGCAGTCAGCGAGCCCCTGCGCCCACCTTTATCTCTTAACAATGGGAAAGATGAGTTTGGGGAAAAAAAGTCAATGTAGACAACTAATGTACTGGAGAGAAAAAACACCTAGCACATACAGTCTCAGTTGTGTTGTCGAATTTTCCCCCCGCACTGAAGTCTGATTTAGAATAGTTTGCTTGCACGAGATGTTGCTAGCCTCTCTGCCCTGACTTTCAGCTGAGCAGGTGAGTGGCTTTCCAGCAGCTCGGGCGCAGGTGCCGAAGGGATGTCAAGGGCTGGGCAGCTTGAAGAGCTGCTTGTGGAGGATGCAAATGTCAGGTCTTTGTACATTTTTCCCGTACTCTGCTGACCTGATGGTGGCTGTGGCCTGGGGTCACCTCCTGTGACAGCTGACCCTGTGGCTGTAACAAGTACGTGCTGACCACGTGCTGGGTCGACGCTGCTGGCTGTTGGCTTTGCTTGCTGCAGCCTCACAGAAACCTTCTCTGCCAGAAAATAAGAGCGAGAGGAGAGTTAGTTTGACAAATGGTACAGCTTCATGATGGGCTTGAGGCGATTGAGGACGGTTCTGCTCCCTTGTCAGCTGCTGCTGGGCAGCTCCAAAGCTGCTGACCACCAAAACTGAAAAGAAGCGTTCAGTCAGGTCAGTGAGCCTGCACAGGAGAGGTGGGGAAACGTGGGTAGAGGAAGAGGAGACCAAGAGCTGTTTGGGCAGCGAACGCTGTGCAGGAGCTAATCACGAAGCCCTGGGGGTGTCTTATGGCATGGCTGCTGTGGGAAACAAAAGCTCTGCCCGCAGGAGTGTGCATTGCTGCAAAGCAGGCAGGAGCAGGGTAAGCAGAGTTTTCCTTCACCTTGAAGAGAAGGCTGAATGCTGTCCCTTGGCTCGCAAGAACCGTGCGGGACATTGTGCTAAAAGGGAGATAAAACACAAATGCAGAGATGTGAGCAGGCGAACACCATACAGTGGAAACAGAACAGTTGGACCTGACAGAAGGATTGCAGTCTGGTCCCTTACACTTAATCTTTGTAGATTGGGACAGCTTGATAATCAACATGTTGTGCAATACTTCAATTTCCGTATTTTTCGAACCGAAAACAAATAGTCCTTGTTCGGTTAGACCATGAAATACTGGCAAGTTATTGTTAACCCATGGCCCTTCGTCTTAATGGAGCATAGTCTAAACAGAAGGGCTTTTGTTATAGTAAGGGCAGCAGGGGGAAAAGCAGTGATAGTTACTGCATGTTACTCTGCAAGATGTAAAGTAAGACTAAAATCCCCTGGAGAGACCTGTAATGCGGACCCAAAAAGAGAAGCATTGGGCACATCTCAGAACTTAGCCTTTGTGCTTGTTTGTGAGGAGTCTGACGAGGAGTGGGCGAGATTGTGAACTGCATGGGTTTGTGTGCGCCGTGTTTTCAACAGTGAATGGGAATAGAAAGTCTCCGCTGCTGATTACAAGAGGTAATGGTCTGTATAAAACCAAAAGAAGCTTTGCAGCTCAGATGCTTAATAGGCACAGGTCAGTAAAAATATTTGTGCTGTTTACCATAGGAAGCCGGTAACAGCGGAGGAGACTGTTAGTAACTTATGCCGTATAATCGTGAGCTCAGGTAACACTGCCATCAAACCTGTTTGAGTGTACGTCTGACATGGGGTTGTGGCTGCTTAGAAAAATTAATGCAAACGAGCTTCTTTAATAGTGCAGAACATTAGGGCAAAAGAGAAGCGCAAGAGTTCAACTCTTGGTGTGTCTTCAGCTTCTCTAGGTGTTTCTCAGCGGTGGTATTTTTGTTGTGTTTTAACCTCTTTTGCTGTGCCTGCTTTCTGTTACTCCTTTAGCCTGGATGAAGCGTGTGAGCTGAGCTGTTTGCTTTTCTTTGACCCAGAGCCGGGGGGGGTGATTTAACTGCGCAGTGAATCTAATCGGTGCTCTGGGAGTTTCTATTTTTAGATAGGCTTCTCCATTGCAATTTGAATCTGGCATGAATCTTCAAAACTGAGCTTTTACAATAGTCTTTCTAATTATTTTACATCAAACAGTGGCAGAAAATGTAATAGTGGAATGTGCTGGCTGTAAGCTTGCATGTAGTCATGCATGCTGTTAGTGTGTGACACCGAGGGAGGACAGTGGGCATCTGTCACAGGCTTCTCTTGTTGCAGCATGGATTCAGTCCTGACTGGTTTAACTTCTCCTCTCTTCCAGTACATCACTCGCCTGCCAAAGAGCCAGCACATCTGAATGCATTTCCCGAGCACCCATCCTCCCTGAATTACCTGAGACCCAAGAGGCAGAGACCTCAGATGCTGAATCTGAGCAGTACCGAGATGTCTGGGGTACTCAGACCAAGGCCAGCAGGTCTAGACAGCCCATCGAGCAACCGCTACGCTGGGGACTGGAGTAGTTGTGGGGAGAACTACTTCTTAAACCCAAAAGACTGCCTGAGTGAAGCAGACTACGATGATGTCCCTTCAGAAGATACGGAGAGTGGGGATGACAGCAGCAAAGCTGAGGAGTTGGATGCCCCGGTAAGATACCCGCAGCCCGTCCCCAGAGAGCACACGTTTCAGAGCTATTTGACAATGCAAGCAATAGACTCCGCGGTGGATCACAGAGCAAACCTCAAAGACCTGCAGGAAAGTATTGATACTCTGATAGGAAACCTAGAACGGGAACTCAACAAAAACAAACTAAATATGAGTTATTAAATCCTGTCCCGCACACCGCCGCCTCCTTGTGCCTCCATGCCTCTCGTCAGGCTTCCCACAGCTGTGTGAGGAGTGACGGTGCCCCTGAATGCCTTGGGGTAAGGCCGCGGCCCACCTTGCGTTAACAAATTTTAAGCTATTCCGTTATGTTTCTGCCTTTTTGTTAGAAGAAGGTGTTGGCCTGATTCGGGTTTTGGAGACAAGCTTAGAGACCATGAGGTGATTCCACGTAGTGGCATTTCTCCCTAAAAAGACTATGCACTTAGGTGGTTTGGGCAGTAGCTGGCAGAAGATAAAGCAACATATCTGCTGTCAGTGGCAGCAGAACTCTGTGTTCCTGAAATCCTGACTCCGGTACAGATCCTCTTGGAAGAGGATGAAAGCTGCTTGGCCTGACTTTTGCAGCATGGACTTCAGATAGACTTGTTTTACTATATATGCAGTGGCTGCTATGAAAAATGCTTTATATATATATATATAATATTTATATATAAAGTTTTAATTGTACAAATATTAATGTATTCCTGTATTAACACTTTTCAGTAATTATTTAAACAAGCAAAATTTAAATATTTTTCTAACCTTGTTTGTATATATCTATGTATAAATGTGCATGTGTCTGTAGCCACCTTTGGAAAGGAGAGGTCTCTCAGAATTATGAAACAGACCCATTTCTAGGAAGATGTGTTCAGTGATGCCAGGATGAAGTTACCCCTTGGGTAACACTGTGTTTGGTTTATGCGCAGAAACATGGCCAGAGAGAAGGCCGGGTGAATGATTAATATAAATGACCTTGTGTGTTGCAGGGGCATCAGTTCGCAGGTGTTGACTATTAACTCACTCTCACACCCCCACCCACCCCCCCGGTGGTTCTGCCTCTTCCCTCTGGCCCCGCACACCAAAAGCCCCGCCCACCCACGAGGCCCCACCCAGTTGACACTGGGGCCGTGGGCTATCACTGGGTGACACTGGGTGATACTGGGGGGCACTGGGTGCCACCAGGTGCCATTGGGTGACACTGAGTGGTACTGGGAGATATGGGGGGGCACTGGGTGCCACTGGGTGCCGCTGGGTGATACTGGGGGGCACTGGGTGCCACTGGGTGATACTGGGTGCCATTGAGTGCCACCATGTGCCATTGGGTGACACTGGGTGCCACTGTGTGATACTGGGGAGCACCGGGTGACACTGGGGGGCACTGGGTGGTACTGGGTGATAACTGGGTGATAACTGGGTGACACCGGGTGCCGCTGGGTGCCACTGGGTGCCACTGGGTGGTACTGGGTGATAACTGGGTGATAACTGGGTGGTACTGGGTGATACTG
>JAVJGG010000090.1:16947568-16960259 GCA_035590195.1 Aviceda cuculoides | reverse complement strand
TATTAACTCACTCTAACACCCCCACCCACCCCCCTCTTTTTTCTTTCTTTTTTTTTTTTTTTCTGCCTGCCTCCTTTCCATGTTTTTTCATCTGTAAAGAAGGTCTGGAAGGTACTTACTTTTGAAAAAATACTTTTGGTTTGTCCTTGTAACTTATTACTTTATTCTTGATGTTTCAATACTTCTTTATTCTCTGGTTTCACATATTTTTCGTTAAGGTACCTTTGTCTGGCTGCTGCTAGTTAGATGTGTTTGAGCCCTCTCTGAAGGGCTGTGGCTCTGGCAATGCAAGACTCAAATTCTGCACAAAGGCGGTGACTTTTTTCTCTGAATCTTTTAGTTAAATTAATCTCCCCAAAATGGAAACCTAAGTTGTTACCTGGTGTTGAATGGGTTGAGTGATGTTACTCCTGGGGAGTTTGGGTGGGATTGCAGTTCACTGTGACTCTGTTAGATTCAGCTATCCTCCATCCTTTTGGATCATCTTTTATCATTAGTAATTTATGGCAAGTAATTAGAAACACATTCTTGGTTTAAAAATATTACCAAATCACATGCAGATGTTTTGATAGTCCCTCTAACCAAAAGGAGATGCGGCGTCATTCCTTGTCCTTCACAGGTCACCCCCGGTGAGGAAGCGGGGATCGGAGCCGGTGGGGGCTAGAGGGTTATGTGTTTTGAGAGGTCAAACACTGAGTCGCTGTCAGCTGGCAGGGTAGAACTTAATTCTCTTCATCTTTTTGGTACAATGTTGGCATCCTGCCATGGCTTTCCGTTCACCCTGTAAGCGCTTTTCTGCTAACCCGTTCTTCCTTATATTGCTTAATTGAAGAGTTATTTATTTACAGTAGCAAGGAATTAAGAATTGGTATGGCAAACTTCCCCCCCTCTCTTCTAAGGAATTATTTTAGCATGGTTTCAAATGGTTTATTCAATCTCATTAATTTATTTTTTATAAGTGTTAAAAGATGCAAAACAATTATTGCAATATAATGATAATGTATGAAAATGTAAATTTAACCTGAAGCATTTATCAATAAATCGATGTATTTTTTTAAACTTTTATACCTACAGAATGTGCATACTTTTTAAACTATAAAGTTAAATTCTAAATAAAATTTGAATTAAGAACAAAATTTGACTAAGCCTAGTTAGTGATTATTTGAAACTGTCTAAGCTGATGCCATCCATTTGCACTGGCTGCACATGTGAATTAATTCCATAAAGACATTTAGCTTTTCAGAAGATGTTTTGTTCTGTTGTCATTTCTAGATTGACCCAACATTTCAGCTGTATAATTAAAAAAACCCAACCAAACAACCACCCACAAAAAACCCCACCAAACCACTACTCAATTTAAATCTAAGAGGGAGAATATTCTAGGAAGCTGTCAAACCAGTGTTGTGGCAGCATTCCTTCTATTGCAGGATGCTGATGCTTTTGAACATAACCTGTCTTCTGCACTGGGTGTGTAGATGTATTCGCACCAGTTGAAAGATGTTTGCATTTAAAGTTATTTGATAAATGATATATTAAGTGTTCATTTTTTTATAATAATCTAGATGATGTAAGTGAGCACCTTTTGAGTAAGTGTTAAGCTTTTTCTACAGGAGGGTTCTATAACTCAGTGCAGCAGTGTGCTGTACTTTAATATTTGAACCTTACAACAGGGGAAATTAATGACTTGATAAACTGTATTAATGTTACTCTAATTAGAATATAGTAAAGTATTGGTATTTTTCAAATGAAACATTTGCTGTTAATCTAGTTACAACAACGAGAAATCCTCTTTTAATGAGACATTTCCTGAGTGATATTTTTGTTATATGTTGTCCCTTATATGTACTTACAGTTTATTATATTTCATATAATCATTTATATAATCTGGTCAAGTGTATCCTTCTTATGACTGTTACAGATTCCTAAGAGACAGCATTAGCGTGGGAATTACCCTAATTTAGAAACGCTAAATTGGGAGATTAAAGCAATGTGCTTCCACCAAAATAGTATTGAACATTTTTTATACAAAAGAGCAGCCTCAGGCTGTGTGTGGTTTGCAGAGTAGAGCTCCCGTCAAACCCCGTGGGCACAGCCAGGAACTTCTCCTACTGTACTAACCTTTGTTGTTGTCTGCTTGGCATAACTCAGTGTGACATCAGGAGCAGTTCCTATTCTGCAGGGGCTCTTACTGCTCCTCGCAGAGGTTAGGAGCAGAGGGCAGAAGCTGCAGCCGAGTTCAGGAAGCCGGTGTCCTTGGAGCGCATGGACTTCCTTCAGGTGTGACCTCCGCTTCCCAGGTAAAGAAAGTGGATGCAGATGCTCTTACAGAAACAGTTCCAAGACTTGCACCAAAATTGCATACAGGTTGTTCTGCCCAAGTACGGGGCAGTGATGGCCGCATGCTGGGCTGGGTAGCAGCCAAGAATCGTAGTTTGTAGTTCCCAGGGAAAAGCAGAAATGCATTGGTAGGTCTGTGCAACTCTTTGCTGCCCAGTGTTAAGGACACGATACACTTAGGTGGGCTCAGGAATGGACTAGGCCCATTCGTACAGTTCTAATCCATCGCTTTTGTTTAAACAGGATTGTCCGGATGCTGCCTGGGCTGCGTGGAGTAGAGGGATTGGCAGCATGGCCGTGGGCTGGCTTAAGCTGCTGGGGACCTACATCCCCAGAAACGTCAGATCTTTAGATCTGTCTTTTCCAAATGCATAACGTCTGTGTATGTTCATTGATGTACCAGGCAAGAAATGTAGCTGCAGCTATTCAGACATGTTCTAAAAATAGAGGGAAGCATCTCCAACAGAAGTAGATATGCAAGGGTTTTGCAGAATAAATCTATAAATCTGATAAGCCAGAGACACATCTGGTATTTCTGCTGCCAGATCTTAACCCCTTCACTTTCCTCCCCGTCCCAAGGTATAGGGTTTTCTTAACAGTAAAAATGTATTTTGATGTAAGAATTCTTTATCTCAAATTCTGGAGCTAGCAACAGTTCAAAGGTGGTTATTTGGGGTGGTGGGAGGACTGGTGTTACACGTTAGTGTAAATATGATGCGTTTGTTTTAAAATGTTCTCCTACACAATGAATTAACTGTTCCCATTCTGTTTGACTTTTTGAGAGCCAGGCAGGAAACCCTATAGTTTGTCTTAACAACAAAATTTCTTAGGCAAAATCAACCTGTGGAACAGTCTGCCATGAGGTAATGCAAAGCTGACCCTACAGGTAATTGAATGTCTAGGATTGCATTCGGGAGGGTAAAAGATCCTGATGGGATGTATAATCTCATGCCTCTGGTGTTATTTGGGAACAGAGTTAAGGAGGAAAGTGGCTCTCAGGAAGGCTATTCCCCTTCCATTGGGGGATTCCTGCAGCTCCCCAGACGACTTTGCTCTGGGGAGGGAGCGGGGCTGATCAGCAGAGCCCTGATCTGCTGCCTCCTTGTCCTGTTAGGAAAACCCAGCTGAAATCCAACTGTCTTCTGGAATACTTTCTTAATCAAAACTCTCAAGAGTGCTTCTGTGGTGGGGAACAAGGCTCACGTTGAGGCTCCTGCCTCTTCTATGCTCTAGTGACAGAGCTACAGTGGAGGGGAGATGGGTGGGTTTTCCAGGTAAGCCTTGATCATATGGTTGACTTCAACATATATGTAGTTTGCAGCCCTGTTAATCAAAAATCTGTGGAAGGTGATCTGAGGTGGTGTTCCAACAAAGTCCAGGCTTGATAACAGAGAGCTGAGCTTTTTAATTAGTCAGTTGTGGGATATCTACATTATCCGTGTGGAGCAGGCTGTTAGTTAAATATTGATTTAGCAGAGGAGCTGTGTTCTCTTCCTGTTTGACCTCTGACTGCAAACACTGTGCTGCAGGTGGTAGGGACATGCTTGTTGAGTTTTCCTTGGTTTTAATTTAGAGCTAGTTTAATATGAGGGGCAAGGAATATTAATATAATATTTAAACGTCAAACTAACAAACAAAAGACTATTTTTCAAACCAAGTTCTATCTAGTGGCACCAGACCTCTCTCAAGTCTGACCAAAGTCCAGTCAACGTGGTAAAAGTACATGATGGGGAGATCCTGGCTGTAGAAAATTGAAGGGGCATGTTTTTAACACTGCCTAAAACCAATTTGCAATGTTTATTTCAGGACACAGGAGGCTCACACTGCTCCTGTTTCGTATTTGGCTACGCTTTACTCTGATGAAGCAGAGCACCGGGGCTGGCTATCACTTGTCAGCCGAAGATCCTCTCTGCAAATCCCCCGTGTGTCAGTTGTCTTTTGTGCTTTATCGTCTACTGTGACCATATGGACATTTGTTTGACAGGAGTCTGTGACCCTCAAACAGTTTGGTGAGTCATGGAAAGAGTGAACTCACCCGTATAGAGTTTAATCTGTCCTACTCTAATAGATTTAATTTCTGCTTGACAGGCTCTGCTCAGTTACATGGTGTCTGACCAGGCTATTGAAACTGAGCAAGCAGCAGAACACTGCTTAAAGAGTCGTCTCTGTGGATGGAGGATGAACATTAATATTCATGAGCTGTTACTCATTTACGCTGGTAAATATTAAAACTTCTGTGTAACACCATTCAATCTCTCTCAAGAATAGTTGTCTTTTGACAGAAATACACCCACTCAACAGCCACAGTGTGCTTGGTAAAAGCTGTTCTAAATAATACTGATTTCTTCAAGGGAATGATGTATTTTAATGGCTTTAGTTTTCTGTTTGTAAGCATTTGCCAGGCTTAAGTAACAATAATTTTCTAATCTGATGATGGCAAGTGAAAGTGGTTCAGCCTGCAAAGTTTGAAGGGTTTATGAATAGTGTGGTCAGATCTATGCTTTTGGTTCAGCAGTCCCTGAAATTTGTTTAGTAATTTACATCGTCCTCCCTTAGTGTATCAATGTATGGATTCAGCAGAGGTGCAGGGGGCTCTCCCCTATCATTTAAGTGTAGTAAGTAATAGACAGAAGACTTTATAGCATGGTGAATATTTGTTGTGGCTGCATTTAAGAGAACAGAACCAGGTTGCTCTTGTTGAGGGAGCATTGATGTTGACTGCATAAGCAGTAACATTATATGATGCCTTTTGAGCGTTGCAGCAATCTTCTTGGGATAGATCCTCTTGTAGCAGTGATGGCCTCCTGTCTTCCCTGCTGTAATCCAGGTGACTGCACATGCTATTTTGGAAGACAGTTGGTTGTAGAAGTTGTAGTGGGTAGAGTAAAGCTAGCTAATGAAGAAATCATCTTTAGTGTAAAAAATAACCTTTGTTCCTATGCTTTATGAGCCGCAGTGGCTCACTGATTGTAAGAGCAATTCAGGGTCTGGTTTTGATCTTCTAAACCCCTTAGGTGAGAGTGGAGCTTTTGCATGAGGAATTGTTCCTTCCATCTCCTGTGTTACTGTGATTGTTGTGGTCATCTGAGGTACCCGTGTACCTGCATGCCTCCCCTTCTCCCTTCAGCGGCAGCTTGGGGATGTGGGGCTGCACAAGTCTTGGGTGAGCGTTCTCTGCTCTGGAGTGCTTTCTGTCACCATATCTCCAGAAAGGGAAATGTTCTGCATAGCTCAAAAAAAACCCAAACAAAACAAAAAAACCCAAACCTACTGTTTTCAAGAGGGGTGAATATTTTGGGGATGAGGGAGGAGATGCTTGCTGGAGCTGAGCAGCAGAATTTGGATGGTCTATGTGAATCTAACTACCAGAGTAGAATGGCTTCCCCTCTGGTGGGAGTGGGTGTATGTAGATTGGAAGGGTGAATACTGGAACATTGGTTTGACTGGCTGAGTGGCGTTTAAGATTTTTACAGCTTATAGAGACAGACACAGAACTTTGAAAACTATTATTTAAAACAGATAGAATATTCATTATAACTGTATTAATGAAAGATAGTGGGGGAAGTGTGCCCAAAATAGTTGCTCTCTAACCACATTGTGAGTAAATAAATGGATAAAGTTCATGAAACAATAATCTCTAACTACAAGATGCTTTATTTCTGAAGCTAAACATGTTCTGCTGAAATAGAGGTCCTGAAATAAAAACCTTGCTGGTTTTAAAGGTGATAATGGGCTCTAAGCATCTGATAAGGAAAGTATTTCTTGTCCCTTTACGAGTCCTAAATCCATTAGCATCTGCTTCTCCACGTTCAGAAACACAGTATAGTCTGTATTTTCTTGCTCTTCCATCTCTTCCTGCTCCTCTGTCTCTTGTTTTCTGTAGTCATACTCTGAAGGAAAAACACATACCAGGCAATAATGCACTGTTAAGCTTTGAAACCTGTATGTGACCCCATTGTTTTCCAGCGGATAGTATCAGTGCTATCACAAATTGATGAAAATAGGCATTGCCTAGGCCTACATTAACTGGATTGTCATTTCCTTGGTTGATTAGCTGGTATTAT
This sequence comes from Aviceda cuculoides, assembly GCA_035590195.1. NCBI lineage: Eukaryota > Metazoa > Chordata > Aves > Accipitriformes > Accipitridae > Aviceda > Aviceda cuculoides. The sequence continues at coordinate 16,953,858 of JAVJGG010000090.1, read as the reverse complement.
TAAACTATTTACCAAAGAATGGATAGGCAAAATCCTTGTGTGAAAAAAGAATGGAAGGCTGGAGTCTCTCCTTGCTTGAAGGAGCAATGTTTATAGGGAGGTTGCCAAAATGTAACTTTGTGAAGGAGCTACTGATGTACAAAGAAAAGCAAATTCATAGTTGTTAAATGTCCACAGGCTGTCTTGCTTTTGCAGGAGTTTCGCTTGACCAAGAGCTGAACTCACATGAACAAGGACCATCTATTCCACTCCTAAGAACTATAAATATGAAATAAGAATTTGCTAAACTAATCAGATTATGTCCGTCATGATTTTTGAAAATACTACAGGAAACCCTGCCTAGCAAAATGGTGCATTTTAAAGATCCAAAGAAATGGAGGAAGTTTTCTTAATTCCAAGTATAACATACCGTTTTCTCCCTGTGTGCCTCCAGCTCCATTTCAGTTCTGTTTTGGCTTGAAACTCTTGATACTCTTGAAACTCTCGTTCACAATACTTGAGATATTTGACTTCTCTTTCCAAATAATCAAGTACATCAGCATGCTGTTAACACAGTGACAAACAAGGGTCGTTACATGCCCAAAGACACAGAATTATTGCTGATGATCTGAACGGTATTATTAGTTTATCTATATTGGGAATATAGATGTCTCTATCCAAATAATTTTCAGCAAAACAATATACACATGTGGATTGAAACGAATTGATTTTGGATACAAATATGCATGGGGTTAAATAATTTTTGTTACACTGACTCAGAGTAGGTCATCCTTCAGGAACCTGCACTGAAATAACTAAACCAGTTTTAGGTTAGTGATTTCACTAAATCAGTTCAAATCCTCACTGACCCAACTTTAGGCACAAAGAAACCATAAAATACCATACTTCAGTATTACACTATGCATTTATCTGGGATTCTGTGTTGTAGTTTTCATTAGTCTCTTCAACAACCTAGTATTTTTCAGTGAATACTAGAGATAGAATGAACATAATCTAAATATTTGTGACTGCTCCTGGGTTAATAATTCTGTGCCCTAAATAGTGTAGTTACAAATCACATGTAATTTGGGCAGAAGCAATGTGTTTCCTTATGTTACAGCACTTAGCTCCTACCTTGCTTTGGGGAAGTTACTTCTACTAAAATGAGACTGCTGACCTGGTGTCATATTGCTACACGCTGTAGCTCTGTACACAGGAAAGCATTATGGGATGTTTATAAACTATTTAAGTGCATACATAAACTTAACTTAAAACTGGGATAGGACAGGAAGAATATTTTGTAATGTAAAAATAACAGACTAGGCAGCAGGCAAGACTGCCAGACTGGATGAGACGAAAACACTAGCTTGATCTTTGGCTGGGAGGTGGGGGAAAAGAAAACTGAAAATGATGTGGAAATAAAGAGAAATTAAACCTGTTTCCATTGTTCCCATGGCCCTTTGGTAGATATAGTCCTTATTTCAAAAAACGATGAATGAGTGGTAATGTTAGTAACAGTTTGCAAAATGTGCTTTGACTAAGCTAGAACCAGCTACTAAGCTATGTAAATCAAAGTACCAAATTTACAGGAAAAAATATTGATGCAAATGTGGACAAGGTGTAAAGAAAGAAACTCAGTGTTTCTGATGCACTATATAGCATTGCTTTAATGCGTGAAACCAGGTGTCATTTTATGCATGAGGCAAAAAATGAACTATTTACTGTGTTTTTATGTAGCCAGGTTGAAGCAGTGGAATTCTGCCAGCTGTCACCCAGGTTTCCTTTAGGTGCCTCTTATCTGAGCTCTGTGCAAAGCCATCTTTGCACCTCCAAAGCCAGGTGATCTTTGGAGAATATGGCCATACTGATCTCAAATTAATTGCTATCCATTTGAAGGCAAGTTTTTCCAGGCAGGCCTGTTTCTGTGTTGGAATTTTCAGGATAAAGTGTCACAGAGATTAGTAAAAATTCTTACTGACCTCATTCCTTGAAGGGTGACTTAGTGTCTGACAGATTTCCAAAACATGCAGTACTCCAAGATCATCAGAAACAGCTAAAAAATGCTGCTTTGCTGAAAGATATTTGACAAAAAACTTGTAAGCAATCTAAATTCCAACAGTAACACATGCCTCCACCCAAACAGTAGCTACACCCAGAGCTACAGAGCATTCATTTTTGTTGCGGTCTTCTTGGTTTATTGTTCACTGCAGCAAAAAAGCAGCCTTACTGCTCTCTTATTTTCTTAACAAATGAAATTCCCTTTAAAGTTCAAACTTTTTTTTTTTAAATTAAACGTTTCCAGTTGCTTTATGCTGTGGTAGTATGCTTAGAACTGATGTATGCATTTGTGTTTATACAGCACAGTGTTAAATTAGTGGAAGTACGTACTTATAGATCGTCTATAACAAGATTAGTGTGCCTTGGAGTCATGGGGCATTTTGCAAACAGGGTGGCACAGTAACATGCAATCACCATCAACATACGTGAGGCAGTCCAGGGGCTGATGAAAGTGATCATTGATTCGGAGATGTTCTGGAAATGAGATGGCTCATGAGTTTTCTTCAGTAAGTCCCAAATATCTATATTTCCATCGTCTCTGCCAATGAAGAAAACTCCTGGTCTTGTTAAGGACCAGTGTCCCGCAGTGTTTCTTCCTGCAGAGCAGCTTGACTGAAGGATTGGTGCATTCTTAATTTGTTTGAAAACAAATAACAGATAGACCCAACAATCAAACAGTACCATCCATTCACTGCTTCAAATCTCCTATCATTTAAGAACATTCACAATTGAAATGATCCTATTACAAAAATTATATCAATGGCAAAATTAGTATCACCTTCTGCAGATAGAGTAGAATTGTGGGGAAGTAAAAAACCTGGTATCTCACTTCCAGTCTGTTAAGGTAATCTGTCTATCTGCTGTTAAAACCTATGGTCTTGAGATTTTGCCAGGTGCAGCTAACCTGGATTCCTACAATAGAGGAACTGTAAAAAACCCCACATTTCTTTGTCTTCAGATGATGAAAAGACTGCACCCTAAATATGAGTTCTTCAGACCTGTTTAGCACACATTGCCTTTATTCTCTGGTTTCCCCAGCAGCGGAAATAATTTCTTGAGGAGTTACAGTTTTTACAAGGTTGAAATCAGAGAAGGTCACTTCATTTTTTTTCTGTAAAAGGCAAGTTTACAAAGCTATTTCTAAAATAGCTTTCTGATGTGAAGACAAAGGAAGAGCTCTTCTTATACCCCATTTATTTCTAAACTATGAAGCTTTGTGACTTACAAACATTTCTGAAAATACAGATTCTGAGCCCATTATAGTTCTGTCTTGGATAACTATCCATTATGTTACAGCTGTGTTAAAGTAACTTACTGTAATGCCTTCTTTCCAAATGGCAAAATTCCGGCCTCCAACACTTAGAATGATGTCTTTAAAAAATGGAGATCTCTGGAGAGTGTTGATAGTTTCCGTGTGGATGGTGTCTTTCTGTGTGTGCTTCTGAACTAATGGAATGAAAAAGACAGTTACTTGTAACTAGTGCATTAGTGATCATCCTCACAATGGGAGTTATGCGAGGGGAAACAAGAGTGCAGGATCCAGCACAGGCTTCAAAGATATAGGCCTCATTTTTTTGCTCACACGGTATAGGAATCGGAATTGGTGCAAATCTAGTTACTTCCATGATTTGTGCCAATAGGTACATAGTGATGCACCTGTGATACTGGAGAGGGTTTTTGCTATTCTGTCATGACAGCTAAACTGCTTGCACTTTTGAGGGTGTACTGCTAAATCCTGGTGTCGTCAGTGAGATAGACTATTATAGCAGATGAGCAAGAACCTTAAAAAGACAGAGTATAGGTGCAAATATTTTAAAGTTAGCGATATACTAAAGTTTTTAAGCAGGTATTGAGAAACTTGAACTTACTAACTGGTTTTGCTGAGTCACTATCAATTTCCATTTTCCAGTCAGAATAAATGATTTCTCCATCCTGTGATGCCAGAAAAATCAAGTAAATGCTAACGTTAGAGCTTGGTGGTTTATATCAAAGTGACTTGTTTTTAAGCTGTGACTTTGCTTAATTATAACCATCATTAAATATGTTCCCAGTAAATTAAAACTTAAATTTGCAGCCAATGACTGAAAAAACCACTAAAATTTTGGATCACCATTTTTTAGTTATGTATTGCCAAAACTGCTTTACTTAGCATGATGTATGTAGGCAGTCCTTCCTGCAGAATGAGGTGCTTGGTTTTTACAGTTCATGCTTTGCTCCACTATTTAGCGAAAGTGTGACTGGAAGCAAAAAGGTGGCTAGAAGCCAAATTTTCATTTCCATATGAACTCAAAACTGGGAAAGATTTGGGAATTTTAGATACATAGGGTAGGTAGAGGGCTATGAGTTGCAGGGGAAACCATAGTATAAACATTTTCACCTGACATTTGCAGAAACTCTAAAAAAATACTACTGATCTTATGGGTTCTGGAATAAGGAAATACTGTTTGGTTCCTGATAGCAGGTAGTTAAGTTTGATGTAATTTGGAAATGTCCTAATTCTGCCCTTGAAGTAACAGTTCATAGTCTACCAAATATTGGGGGTTTATTATTATTTTAAGCATGTAGCTAAATGCATTAAGATGGGAATAAAATGTGGTATGTCCAGAAAAATCTTTGTAGTTAACACCTGAAGAAAACATGCAAATCCATACATTTGTGAAAACTCTCTCATTTAATTGTTCAGTCTTTTGGATATCTTGGATTAACATTTTCATTAGTAATCTATTATTTCCACTTACTTCAGTTCCAACAAAAAAGTCGGTGGAGATATTCTGTAGCACTTTCAGATTTTTGCTTGAAGAAGTACTCATCTCTGTATATGGGCTCTCTTTGGTGGGTACTTCTAGTGTGGTCAGAGATTGCACCTTCTCTGGGAAGCAATATGGATACATCTATTCATTATACACTGGAATTTATCAGACCAAGCAAATCCTTTGTCTTATAAAGGTAGTTCATGGATAAGGGGAATTTCAAGAAGAGAGATGAAAGACTGCCGAGTAAAGCAGCAGTTCTGCAGGTTAACTGTTTCCTGGTGGAATCTCCCTGTTGCTGCAGCTACTCTGAAGTCAGTGATTCCCATCCCCGGACAACTCCTTAGGCTAGCACCATTCTGTTCTTCCTCAGTTTTACACAGCATCAGTGTCTCCGCGGGAGCTGCCCTTATACATCCCCCTTAGCTGCTGCAACCAGGAGCTAACGTTTCTGCTCCAGGGAACAGCACAGCCTGTCTCCTGCAGCCTGGGCTGTGACAGCGTGCACCAGAGCAGCGGCTCAATTGCCTGAAAGGCATTTTCTGGCATGGTTTGCAGTCACTCTCTCAGGTAGTCCAACTCCTGCGCTACCTGTGTGTCAGCTTGCCAACTTTACAGAAGGATTAGTAGTGTGTCCCTACTACAAAATACCATAATAAGAACTGATCTACTATGGAATGTGAAGTGCTAACTTCACGCTCTGTAGTGAAGAGTGACACTGTTATCCAAAGTACTACAGAAATACCTACAACATATACTGTTACTCCAGGATTATTTTTCTAAAAATAGTATTCTGTAAGGGCTGAAAAGGACATATTGTTTCAGGGATAAAGAGACTGGGTGAGGGACTTGCATGGGCTATTAAGTGAAACCTGGCAGAGTTACTGTGGATACAGAACTGCTCTTTTTGTATTCAGTACATGTACGTATCTTTGTAGTCAATACATGTATGTCACACTTTGAATACCAGTATATTTAAGAAACCTTTTCCCCCAGATGCATTTAGCTATACAACGTTTTGTTGCTCAGCTTTCATTATACTGAAATATAAGCTTATTAAAAACATTTTCTGCAATAAGGTGTAATAAAAATATTACCTGAGGTTTTGTAATGATAATGCAGTTCCCTTAAACTAATTCTGACAGGTCCATACTCTGTGTTGATATCACTTTCGCACAAGTTTATCTGTTCAGAAAAAATGTATTTGGTAACTCATTTTGTCAGATCTTTAAGGTACAAGACTAAATGACTTTCTGCTGTAATGGAACAGGTCTTTTCAGTTTGCAGTGTGTTTGTAATACTCCATGAAAAGTATTTGCTGCCTCATGTGCAAGCACAGAGAAAATGCAAATCTGTGGTTTCTCTTGTGTTACCCTTTCCCTGTAAGGATTTTGCCATATTTCTAGCAAAAAACCAGCTCTAGTGTTCATGCTTGTTCAACAACAGTACCAGCTACAGCTATTCTGAGCTGCACAGATCAGCAGGTCCAAATTTCTGCCCCCC
>JAVJGG010000090.1:16920062-16938843 GCA_035590195.1 Aviceda cuculoides | reverse complement strand
GTGAGAGGCAGAAAAGGCCTTGGCTCTGTGCAAGCACTGCTCAGCAGAAACTGAAACATCCCTGGGTTATCAACACTATTTCCAGCACAAATCCAAAACACAGCCCCATACCAGCTACTATGAAGGAAATTAACTCTATCGCAGCCAAAACCAGCACAACCCCCAAAAAGTATATATAAACAAACAAAAAAATCAGTATTTGACCAGACCAATAGTCCACTCGAACAAGAGTTCTTGCTTGTATTCTATATTATTTCAGGTAGCCTTTAACATGTATTGCTGCAGTAATTTTACCTTAAATGTACTGATGTAAGAAATTCTTTCAGCTTCTCGGATGACAGGCTCTCTTCTTTTTCTTCATTTGACAACTGTCTAGGAAAATACTGTGTGGCTGCATTTTTTGGATAGGTCCTAACCAATTGGAATAAAATTGAATGTGAGTAAGTATAGAAACAATTTCAAAGACAGAAACCCATGTAATGTGTAAAATTAAAAGCTAAGTATATGCAGTTTTTGTAGAAACTCTTTGGAAAAGAGTGAAAGAACAAAGATGCAAACGGAGCATCCAATTCTGTTCTGTTAATCAGTTTGTAACTGAGTAACTCCGGAAGGGTTAATTTACATAACTTTAGCTGAGATCAGAGACAGTGTGTAGCTTAATAAGCTGATAAATATTTTCTCACCATTTTGTCTGAGTACTAGCTTCTCTTACTTTTGGAACCATTTGTACGCCCACATCTTTTTCAAGTATTTTAATACTGAAAGTTTTGTCTTGATAGGACATGCATTCAACATAACTGTCTTTTACATGTGAAGCGTTCTTATCAGTAAATGTAATTGGTGCACCGAACTTCCTGCGTACTCGAGAAATCATATACTTAATCTGGAAAAGAGATATTTCTGTAGTTAGCGGAGGAGAAAGTTTTTGGAAAGTTAGTTCTGTAAAATGGCAACGCTCACATAATTGTAGAATTAGCTCTATTGATGATGTCTGTGCTGAGTTTACATATATTTCTACATTTTGAAATTCTGAAGTGCTTATATAAATAACCTACATATGTAATAGAAGATAGGTTTGTGTTTCTAAGACAAGAAGTTGCCTTTAGGTAACGGTTGGGGTTATTGCTAGTAGGATAAGAGAATTATATTTTCTAATTCATGCAATATCAAAGCTGCACCTTTAATTAAAGGATTGATTTGCAGGAGGTCATACTGCGTTGGACTTCCAAGACCTAACTTTTCAGCCCTTCCCTCTTAGTGTAATTCTCAACTTTGGGTGAGGTATTTCATCTTCCTTTGCATTGCCTAGGGGGAGAAATGTACCCCAAGGAGGATCCACAAAAATTTGTGTGAGGAGTTTCCTTATAGTGAGAACTAGGAAGGAAGAAGGGATGTGTCTTGACTTCTACCCACAAAGAGAGGTAGGCACTTGATTTCAGGCAGTAGAGGGGTATTGCTTTGTCTTGGATTCATAGCCAGGTACTTTTTCCCAGCACCTCCCACAGAACTGGAAAGGAATGTAGGCTGAGAATACTTCTGAGTGGACCTTGCCAGCAAGGTAGAATACAGAATACTTGGACTGCGAATTTGGGTTAAATTCAGTGACTGTGAATTAGCTTTAAAACAATCAGACATCTTTTTAAGTATAAGAAAGATGTGCAGTTGCTGAGAACTATCAAAACTTAGCCAGTCTTCCTTGAACAGGGATTTAAGTATTGCGTAAAAATCGCTCATGGACAGTTAAATGTTGGGAGATGCCGCGCACATCACAACTTTGGCGACAGCTGTGAGTGGATCTACTTTTTGGACGTATAATTTTCTCAGTATAATTTGTAGGTGTAGTTAATCAAATATGTCCTTCTGTAAAGTCAGCTTGTAATACCTGTAGTTGGTAACATTTATTCTGAGGTAGAGAGCCCTTAAAAGTGTTGCATGCTACTTAAATGCCATCCATATAATGAAACAGAGTTCACTGGGCTCCATGGAAACAGAACTAGGTCCTTAGAATATAATTACAATGACTCAACTTGCAATCTGGCCAGATAGTAACTTGAGCAGAAAGTGGCAGAGATGCTAATGACCAAAGATGATGAGGACTTTTGAACTTACAGCTTAAAAAGTATGTCCAATGCAATCTTACATGCCTTATTTGCAGGATTTAAAGAGAACAGAGATGTAAAAAAAAAAAAAAAAAGAAAAAGTTTCTGCAGCACTTTTAGTTTTTGTTAAGTCAAGCTATTTCTCTATTTTTCTCTTTTTTTTCCTTGAAAGACCCCAAGCAAAACTAGAATTGCAACTTCCAGTTTCCTGACTTTTTTTTTTTTTTTAAGGAACTTAAAATAAATTTGGGGTTTTTTTAATATTTATTTGATTGACTAACATCTGTTGATTCTGACCTTTGTAACAGTGTCTTTAACAGATTCTTCTTCAACTTCCTTTTCACTGCCAAGAGAAACCCAAGGTTTGTGGACAGGAGGCTTATAAGGATGGATTTCCAGAGTTTCCTCTTTATTTTCATTTTCTTTTTCTCCCTCTTTTTCTTCTGCAGTTTCTGGAGGCTGTGACATCAATGAGAAATGGTACTTTTTCAAAAATTTGTTACTGAAATGTAAGTATGCACTAGAAACCCAGTTTTCAGTCTTTAGTCACACATTCTTTACTTTTGTCTCAATGCAGTAAGTCTGGCTATACTGTCCCCCTGGGTATGATTGGCTTAGGTCCCATTCATTCACTTGTGCATTAGAATTTTCCAATAAATGTTACATATTTAATATTTAACTACTAAAGAGAGACGGTTGTCTTGAAAGCAAATCACTGTTATATAAAACGAATTTATAGTGATTTTCTACATTGGGCCCTCCTGCCTGGAATTGCAATTTGCTTTTCTCTTATTTGTTACTTCTCTTGATGCGGGGTGACAAACTGATGTTGAAAAATTATATAATCTACCCATAAACCTTCTCCTATGATGCAATGCACAAGGGGAAGTCTTCTATGTATCTAGAGTTATTGAGAACTCAAGAGTATTTTAAAGTATGATTTGAAGAATACATGCATACATATGGTGAAAAATAGGTATCATATTTCTTTGAAGATGCCCAATATATTACAATCTTTTATTTTTATGTCTTACTTAGAAACCTGGGTCTTGGCAGAGGAAATCAACGCTTATGATAAAAATGCAGCAATGGGGGTTATACTGGCCCTCTGAAGTAAAATACAAAAATTTAATTCAGTCTTTGTCAGTGTAAAAGATATTTTTACAGTGATACATGTATGTTACCATAGTTAGATTTCGCTTTAGAGGAACACTCTGGCATGCCAAGCCCATCAGATGCTAATTAATACAATACCATTCCTGAACTATATGTTTGAGACAAGATTCTGAAATATTAGTAGGTAGAACAATGCTGTGGTATACTTGGATTTTCTTACCTTCAGAAGGTTTTCCTTGGCTTCCTCAGAAGCAACAAAGTAAAAGTTCTGTCCGTACTGGAACTTTGCATCAAAAACTACCAAAAGTTCTTCCCCTGGATATTCCTATTTTAATCAAAACAATTAGTGGAAAACTGAAAGCAAATAACATGCAAAACAGACATGAGCCTGTGACTGGCAAAGCTACCACTAGTGTAAATTCAGTATCTGGTTAATCTTGTGGTCTTAACACAGAATTTCATGGGCTAATTAAAAAGAACAGATGGATTTTATTTTGTAATAAAAATACAACTGGGACAAAACTAATCTTTTCCTACAGAGAATTAAAGAGAAAAGAAATAGTTTTAATGATTCTTGATAAATAGGCCATGAATTAGGAGAAGCCAAAACATGTGAAGCTCTGCCAGTTCACAGAATCAAGACTAATAATATTTATGTTACTTTTAGCATGTTTTCAATCTAAAGTAGTTAAAAAACCAAATGTGCATGGTGAGCCATGAGAAACTTTGAGTTGACAGTGGTCCATGACCTATAGCTGTTGGATATTACAACATTAATGTATTTACACAGAGTCAAACAAGGATGGACCTTATCATTAAAAGAATATATACTCTGAGAGCATGAAGTCTTAAACCGAGAATGAAATAAGCTACATACTAGAACAACTTTTTTGATAGGGTGGAAATCAGAAATAGTAGCTCTTGTTTTCAAGTCCTGAATGATGTCCTCTTTTTTAATAAGTTTGAAACAATTTTCTTCTGTGACATCTTCATAAACTCGGCAATTAAAAATCTCTTGAGTCTTTGTAGTGAAAACTAAAGGAAAGATTTCTGGGTGGCCTACAAAAGAAAGCAAAATTGCTTGATAAACAAATTCAGTGTTGTTTAAACATAATGATATACTGTAATAACTCTGGGTCTTTTCTGCTTCCTAGCAGAATGCCTTTGAATCCCTCAGCTTAGTTTTTGGTCTTTTGGAAAGCATGGAATACAAATTATATTACATTTTGTTAATCTTGGAAAAGACTCTACCTAATACTTCCCACTTAATGAATATGTTATTCTTCATATGAGGGTTTTTTTCCTCTTGATCAACAGGTGATTAAGAGCTTTAGTGAAGAGTCATTAATAAGCTGGTTTTAATACACTAAGGACACAAGTGCATAGCTCTGATTTAAGAGACCCATTGAATTAAAGACACTCTAGTCCTTCCCTGTAGAGCAGTGCCATGTTAAGCCATGTTTAATCTAGATGAGGCTTCAATACCCTCCCAAATGAGGATGATTTTCTGATTTTGGACTTTCATCTTCCTCTCACTGAGTTCAGAGTGCAGTTGAGTTTATTTCTCACTAAGCAAGTGAGACTAAAGCAAGGTCACCAAGATTCAAGCCAGATATTTATTTTCAGTTTTGCTGGAGAATATACAGCTGTTGTTTTCTACACACATGACTTCTGTTAGGTTGATTTGTATTAATTTAGAACAAGCTATTTCTTATGCTAGTTCCGGCACTGTTATCTTCCTTGGTTTTAGTGAGGCTCGGTGCAGTTAGGTAACCCATCAGCTGCGCTTTGCAAACAATCTGGAGATAATATACAGTGCTTCTTGTTAAGTGTGTGTCAGCTGTGTGTACATAACACTGGTCCTTCCCATATTACATGTTCTGCCTTCCAGCTTACCTAACAGCTCTAGGTGATTGAGATCACTACAGGCCCAGCTAGTCAAATCCTGCTGCCTAAGAGACTCTTTATTCCTTTGCAGTACTGCCATGCTAGAAGACTGCTGCTCTGTGTCTCAGCTGCCATAGTAAGAACATTCTTCATAAAGGCTGCTATACTTTTGTCTGAGAAGGCTAGCAGATGTTCACTTTGAATGTTCATCTTTTTGATAAACTGGAAAGTGTAAAAGATTTGAGGACATGTATACATGGGATTTTTATGTACTTAAATGGGCTGCCTTTTGTGATAATAGCTGATACTTTCTATAATCTTTGTTTTATTCTCCTTTCTTAGTTTGAGTTATTTGATATTTTATCTTAATTCCCAGCACCTGTGGTATTTTTATCTTTGTGTATGCCTTAAATTGAAGTTGATATATTTAAAATTATTATATTGACCAGCTGGCTCAGCATGTTTTGAGAAGCCATCTCTAACCTAAGCCAACAAGGACTGACAAAATGATAAATCCTCCTTAATCTCTATCATTTGGGAAGCTAAATCTCTGCATAAGCCTATCGCATAATACATAATGTTTGATGAATCTGACATTTATCCTTTAAAATCTTTCAGTGCTGCTCTTCCACTGCATCTGCTCTGCTGTAGTCATTCACTAAAATTAATGACATGCATGGTGCTTCTGGGTACACCCTGCACTATACCAAGTATGATTTACTTAGCGTTCACTAGTCATTTTGTAGCATACACAATCTATTTGTAGCATGCACAGTCCATTAGTTCACCTTCTTCACAAGTTGTAGGCAATATTGCATGACTTTCCTTTTTGATATCTCAGAGATTTCCAGGATTTCTGTGTGGATGTTTCCAAAAAATACAAAGTCATAGGGATTTTGATTGGGAAAGACCTCTGAAAGTCATCTGGTCCAAACTCACTGTTGGTAACACCAGACCAAGTCAGGTCTTGTTTATCTTTCGCAGTCCCTCTACTTGCCATTTTGACATCTACTCTCTGTAGCCAATGAGGCCAAGACCTAGATTCTTCTGCTTATCAATTTGGCTATAAGACCAGGCTCAGAAAAAGTGTTATTCTAGGGTGATTTGAAACATTTAATCCTTTTAAGGGACTGCAAAACTTGATCTGCAGGACTCCCAGGTCACCCTAGCCAAGGGCATGGTATCATTAGGAAGCAGACTCAAACCCTAGTACAAACAGCAACACTACAGATATACTTGACATTTCAATATATTGGAGCAAAAAAAAATCAGACCCCCTTTTGCAAATTAAATTTCATAGGATAGAAAGAGGATAGAAACCTAGAGTTGCATACCAAAACAGAATGCAATTTCCATCCTCTGCTGTACACAGCTGGCTCACAGGACAGAATGGACAGGAGAGCAAAGGACAAGAAATTTGTACATATCTCAGTCCTCAGAGTTGTTTATGTGGCTAGTGCAATTAGGATGGCTAGAACCTACAGAAAATTTATAAATGTAATTTGCTGATTGCTATGTGATTTTTTTTGAGATTATTATTCCTGTGGCTCAAATAAATTAAAGTAAACCTGACTAATTCGACTTTTTTTTTTGATACATAAAAAATCCTAATCAGGAGCAACTGTTGTTTATTCATGAAGCTTGTATAAAGTTATTTTTTAAAATGCGGAATCATGCATGCAGCCCTGTCCACAAATGTTAATGCTAAAAAATAATTTCAAAGAGATGTAGGTTTCAGTGTCAAATGAAACAATACAGGCATGCATTAAAGTTAAGCAAAATTACAATAAACATCACTACAAGAGGGAGCAGAGTAGGACAGATAGTCTAAGCGTATTTTCTTCAATGCTCTATTGCTGTAAGTCCAAGTTAAAAACAAAGTAATGATCAGAATTAAAATATGGACATCTTTTAGACTAAAGGACTAAAATTTTATAGTATAGAATGCTATATTGTAACAGATTCTATACTCTAGAACCTATATTATAGATTATAGGTTCTATAGGATAGCATAAGGAGCTGATACTGGAATTCTTACTATTATGAACATTTTTACTGAATGTTCTTTTCAAGTAAAAAGTATGTAGCATCTAACCAGAGGCTTCACTTTTTTTTTTTCTGATAGTAAATTATATTATTTGTAACAGTCAACAGCTCTTAGTGCTGTGAGAACTTCACAAAGGACCAAGAAGCTCTAAGAGAAGTAAAGAACACTTGCAAGTCTTAGGCTAAGGAGGTACCATGCACAGACAGTGTCTGCATATAGTAGCATTATTTTTCCGCTTTTAGGAACAGGTTTCTAGCAGTAGTTTCGATAATATGGCTCTAACCTTATTTGCCACTAGGTGGAGGTAAAATTCTCTCTTACTGACAAAACGAAGTATCTCCAGGATCACCGAAAATACATCTGAGGGGTCACTTACTGTACATTTTCATTAATTGCAGCTTAGCCATTTCGGTGATGCTAGTCAGAGTGCAATTTTCACTTCCACCTGTGTGCTCATATTATTATATAGGAAGACAAGTGATTTACGTTTTCTTTAAAAATTACCCAGTTTGCATATTCCTATTTTGCCACATTGTTTCAGCTTTTAGCAATAAAAGCCATACTGTTGAAAGCCAGTTAAGAAGATAACCCTTTGGGCTGTTCCTGTAAACTGTAGATAAATTTTACATTGACATCAATTTAAGTTCTATCTGAGGAAGAATTGCACAAATCAGGTCTGAAGAAAAATCCAACCAGAAATGTGAAAAAACATTAAAAAATTATTTGGTGTTTAAGAAAAAAGAATATATTTCAATTCAAATAATTCTGTATTTTAGCTCTTAACTATGGGCACACTTAAAACTGCACTTTTCTTGCACATAAGCTAAAAGAAATGCTTGATACCTTGTGACTTTTAAATGGCAGATTTTTTTCCCCTACAAAGCAAAAGATGTTAGTCAATGTCTAGTGATATCTGTGATTAAAAACCACAAGTGATACACTAAAATCATCTTCTCACCAGATTTAATAATGATTTGACAAAGATCAAAGATTAAAAAATGATAAAAATATTTCAAGTTTTTCTTTCAATTGCTTAACTATTATTACATGCAAACATTTTGCATCCTATAATTTTGTTGTGATGCTTTTTATTTCCCCTGATCCCAGGCTCCTCTCAAACCAAGATAAAACCATCTACAAACCCATGCCTGTTCCAGCATTCCTTGCTGCACTGCCTGCTACTCAGTGAGGGGTACTCTAATCACTACTGTAACAGCTGCATTTCTTCATAGTTCCTAACTTTTCTCATTCATAAAAAAATATTTCCTTTTCATTCCCTGGCATTAGTAACATCGAAGCTTCAAAATGCTTAAAGTATTCCAAAACTATTACTTTAAAGCCCAGTCGTCATAGCACTTACCTATACCAGCCATAGAAAGATCAACTTCATCTTTTTTATCTGAAATATAACGACATGATGTTATCAGTAATTTTTCTTCCTAACAAAGTAACTATAAATACACAGTCCTTTTCTTGTTAGGGCAATATTTAAAATATCTCTCTATATTTAAAACTAAACTGTGAAGAGGAAACAATTTCTATTCAGTTCAAATTCAACATAAGAAATGAGTGAAGCCTTTTAAAATAGATCCGTATCTTAAGGAGATGTTAGCATATTTTGAAACTATGGAGAGATAAACCTCATTTTTGTTTTGAGCAGGTGGTCTGCGTAAGAGAGCAGTCATACGAAGTCTGTCATCTTGTGCACACTGCCGTTCCCAGGGTTGAAAACTGCCCTGACTGCTATCTGATAGCACCTGCTTGGGGCAGTTACCAGGCAAGTCGTGTGGTGTGAAGAGGAGATAAATGGGCAAGGCTTGCGAGCGTCGGACAGTAGCAGAACCGGCAGATGTGCAGGTCGGAGCAGACCTTAGTCCCCTCTGACAGTGGCGAGATGGGCAGGCTTGCTCTGGGGGGCAGGGTGCTGCAGGAGCCGGGCTTTCCGCAGCTCCTGAGAGAGGGTCTGCAAACCTCACAACTAGGTAGGACAGGACCAGATGAGCACTGATGCGCAGAATATTCTCTGCAGCGCAACAGCTACTAATCAGCTGGGAGGGAAAAGGTGATTAAAAGGTGAAAGCAACTTCAGGAGGGTGGCTGTTGGCAGAAAAAAAAAAATTATGAAACAAAACAAATAAAACCCAAGCAAAAGTACGTTCCCACCTTTTCCGAGAATGTGCATGTATCACCGGAA
Source organism: Aviceda cuculoides (assembly GCA_035590195.1). NCBI lineage: Eukaryota > Metazoa > Chordata > Aves > Accipitriformes > Accipitridae > Aviceda > Aviceda cuculoides. The sequence continues at coordinate 16,929,500 of JAVJGG010000090.1, read as the reverse complement.
AAAAAAATTTCTATATAGCAAAGGCTCATTAGCCTTACACTTCATTAACTATACTTTACTTTATGAATGACACAAGTGAGATGATAGTATCTCAGCACATCTCAGAAAAAATGCAATAAAATGTACTGCAAAATTAAATTGTGAGACTTTGGTATATTTTCAAGCTCTATTACTGTACCTTTACAGTGTGATCCTGAGCACCTGAACTCCAGCTTCTGGGGGCAACTCTCTGCCTGATGCTGTCTCCCTGGGCTGTTAGCTTTTGTGAATCTCCCCACTTCATATATATTAAGCCTCCCAATTTCCCATTCAATACTGTTGTTATAACACCACAAACCATTAAATCAAAACTACCAAGACAAAGCATAAATACTGCAATGTATCTTTTTTACGTTCCTTATACTGGTTACAAAACCATAATCAGTAATTGTAGATCTCTCATTTATATAAAATAGCATATTCTAATTTATCGCGTGTTTACTTAAATGCATGGGCTCAAAATAATTAAGGTAGCTGTCATGCGAGACCAGATTAATGGTTGTTTCATTGCTCCTGTATCTTACATACCAAGCTGTGTTCCTTTTCCTTTTGAGGATTCCTTAGCTTTGTTTTCACCTTTCTGTTTCTTTGCTGAGGTTTTTGGACCTTTCAAAGAGGTCTTGCCGGATATGAGATTTTCTGACATTTTTTTTCAGATTTCTCTAGAGAAAAATACATACCATCAATAAACTTTAAACAGACAATGGAATGTACCATCTATGAGTGAAAATCTGGTCCATGATTTTATGTAGTATATCATTACAGTATTATTTTCATATGCAGCCAAAGATGCGTTCCATAATTTTAAATCATTAACTGTATTTTGGTATGATATGTAATAGATGGAAATACTTCTGTCCAGGGTGATTAAGTATGGAAACTGATTATCCTAAACAGTGAAAGGTTAAATTAGGAGAGGTGTTTCTCTTACCCTGAGCTACAGTGGGAAGAGCACAGGTGAAAATTCTCCAGTTATAAATATTTGTCCCAATGTCCTTAAGTGTAAATCATTACTCAGCTGCACAAAGTATTTCTGTGTTTTTTCTATTTCCATTTAATTTTTCAGTGTAGCTCTATGGGGGACAAACTTGGAAAGAAGTTGTATGCATAATTACATATAGCAACCACACCACTGGAGACTATGCTGTATAGAAGGCTACTCTTGTTTCATTTACTTTCCTTCTTTCCAATATCTAGAATCAGGCTGAGAACAGCAGCGTAGGAAAGGCTCCGTTGCATTGCAAAAAGGAAATGCAGTCCAGCCTGCCCACTGTACAGACCGCACAGCACCATCGTGTGGAACGTACGCACAGAGCAGCCCATAGAACAACTAAGTCGGGATGGTCCACATTCTGTTAGGAGAAGTATTGAAAATTGTTTGATGTTATTATTAAACAGTTAGAGGCATTCAGCTGGGATAAGGACGATGGGACTCTCTGTTTGCGTCCCTCCTCCCTCTTCCATGTTCCCACTTTTTTTTAAGACTGTAAGCTGACTGGGAGAGGAACCATTTTTTAAATGTCTACAAAGCACCTACAGTATTTGGATGCTATTTTAACAGTAAGAGGAAGGCAGATGCACTTACAGGGCAGAAAAAGATGGCAACTTCAAGAACTGTGTCATGACCTAACTATTTCTGATGAACTCTTACAGCAGCTACAGCCTGTCTGCCTGCACATACGAACAGTGTGTTTACTGTCAAGAGGCTTAAGGTGAAAAGGTGAGTTTATAAAATAAGTGTTCTATCTTGAGGCCTAATATAGTGTGAGCATTGAAACAAACATGCTGTGGCCTGTGCATTTGCAATTTCTGTGGTCATCCTGTCTTTGGGATGGTCTTTCATTCCCAGACCGAGAAACAGTATTTTTCTGTTTTGTAACAGGGTTCTCAAATACTCCAGAAGCAAGCAATGTAATTTTAGCTTCCAGTCTGAATTCTAGTTTGGAGCTGGCCACTGATGGCAAGATATAGGTCATGGACTATAGCTTGGGTTTGGGATCTATGTTAACTTCCCATGAATTCAAGGTAAATTTTGTTGTTGACTTTAATGGGAGCAGAGTCTGACACTCTTATTAGTTATGCATTTTTCTTTTTCACTCTAGTCAAAATAGAAGAATATACTCTATAAATCCTCAGGCTCTTTTCCCTGTCATACTGGATCTTGCAGATGACAGATGACAAGCTGCATCCATGGGATGTTAGTGCATTTCTCTGTTGTTCGATCATTATGGCAAATACAGTCCCCTTCAATAATCCATCTGAAGAACTGTAGCAATTTAATCTTCTGCTTTTTCCAAAAAGTAATGATAATACCAATGCAAAGCAGATTAATGTTGCAGAATTCTGAAACTTTTGCCTTGCAAGGGATGATGTTTTTGGAAGATTAAAAAAACCCCACAAGTCATGTATAATGAATGTAAGGAGAAAGTTAGGAGTGTTTTCTGCCCTCATTCTCACAGTCTTTTTGTCAAATAGAGAACTACAAACATTGACAATATATTTATGTCTAACATTCAATATATTTTCCCATTTATAACCTTTCAGAGGAGCCTCTACACTGAACAATATGCTTAGTTTATAGTTCTGAAACACTTAGGGCTACCTGACATGGAGTGCATGTCAATTCAGATGGTTAAAAGAGGCTAATTCTCCCTTATTTAAATAAAAAAAAAAAAAAAAAAGCACAAAGCTGTTTATTATCCATCTCCTTGTATATTTTACATAAAAAAAATTGTCACCCATTTTATAAATTAATTCTGCGACTACTCTAATTTGAAATGAACCTTGGTGCTTCTGCATAGAAGAGACAGCCCTCCAGGATAGGAGGATAGGCCAGCAAAAATTAGTTGAAGGACAATATGAACCATTTCATATATATTACAGTCACATTGTTTTACTTCACTATTTCCTAATTATACACTGAAACAAAGCCAGTTTGGAAGTTTTGAGTTCTTTCTTCTGAGTAACCTAAACTCTAAGTCACATGAGTAGAGGAAACACTGAGAGGGCTGAGATAAGTCACATGCCTATGTTTAGTACAGTAACTTGCAAGTAAAAACATCCCTTTTCTTTTGACTGACTTCAAGTATATTATGCCTATAAAAACAGTTAAAACTTTTGAAAATTGTCTCCTAGTAATGCAGTTCCTCCTCCTTTACTGAAAGAAGCAGGTGTAGAGGTACACACAGCACTATACAGGTAAGGGCAGTGCTGGTGAAGGCAGCATTGGTGTCTGAGTGTATGTATATGCATATGTTAATACAAAAAGTATCCCTGTTTAGAGGTTGCAAATGAGTTCAGCAATCAATAGGACTGTTCATGGGTCCATCTGTGATGCACAGAACCTCACCAGCTTGAAAACATAGAGAAAAATACAAAGTAATTATGTCCTTTTACAATATCCGTAATACTATATCACCTCTGCCCATTTGTCATCCTGTGGGTGTATGGTTGTCAGTGGTTAGGAAACATGTAAGGCCTCCAAAGAAAGCAAAGGCAGAACTTCTAAAAACTTATCTGGAAGCATATTCAAGCCCATAGCCATTTATGAAGTATGTATGCAAAGTTGTTTTGTTACCCAGGATTATGCTACTAAGCCCCAGGTACTCCCTGCAGGAAACCAACACGCACCAAGAACTTTAAAACAGGTATTGAAGAGCAATCTTTTGCACCCCACCTCTTCCAAAAAAGAAAGAAAGGAACAAAAATCATGATGGTTCTTAATGTGTAAGATAAAAGCTAGTATTTTCGGAAATTACCTCTTACTTCAGGGGTTTGTTTTTTTCCACTCCCTAAGTTTTTACACAAAGTACCAAATCCTATCAAGAAAACCATGAAAAAAATGGTGTTTGTATTAGAAGACTGTCTGAAAATATGACAAAAAAATTAATTTCTTTAATCTGTGGTTAGTTCCTATCCTCTTAGGAATATGTCTATATTGCTTATTTAGGAAGGACTCTAATATGTGTATTTGTCCAGAAACATGCAAATGTATTATGCCTTTCCATTAATGCTTATATAAATTAATGATTCTATGACTGAGAAGTTGCAAACAACGTTTAAATTAACCTAATTTGAAAAATTTAAGAGTGTAAAATGTACAAAAAAAATAGCTCTTGAAAATCAATCATCATAAACATTGCCATATGTTTTACTTTTAAGAAGTAGGTAATTTATGGTATTAAAATTTCATTAAATATATTCAGTCTAATTTTTCAGCAATTTTTAAGTGGAACACAGTGTTACATTATTTAATTTTTAAAGCACAAGTAAATATTTGACAACTCTGACATTTCATAGCCTAGTTGATTTACAGATGGCCGTAATATTTTGCACGTTTGGCTCAAGAGAAAAATAAGATCAGAGTGGTCTCCTAATTGCTTAATGGACTGAAACATTTACAGTTATAAAACAAATCCGTCAAGTTGCTAGGTACTGCAAAAGGGGAAAGTTAATTAGCTGCCGGTACTACAAAAGATGCTGTCTGAATTGAGGACACAGAATGATTTATTTGTTGCCTAATTGAATGATTTAAGGTCAAGCCTGTGTGCAGTACTAATTTAGGACTGTAATTTACTACAATTTGGAATGACATAAGAATTGAGTGCACAACCATTTAACAAAAGCGCTACAAAGAAATTATCAAAAACACATGCTACTTGCTTTTGTGTTGTGTTACTATCAAGCTAAAAATCACATTTGTCTGTAAACATTTAGGAACTTGTTAAAAAATACCATCATGAGAATGAACCAATCTCTCCAGAAATTCATATACAGTGTTCACTTTCATTAAATTTATTCTACTTTGCTCTATACAAAGAGCAAATAATACAAACACCTAAAGTCTGTGATGTTAATAATGCTTGTGCATATTTGGACACGCCTTCATTGCATAAGCTGTAGGGAGTAAAGTTGAATTTTTGGCAACTGACAAATCGTTTCAGCATATTAATAGTTCTATTTGAATGTACCTAATTTCACACACACAACTTCTCCTGAAACTAGGCCTACTGATAGAAGCCAATAGAGAGGTAGTTACAGGCACTGGGATGACAAGTACAATACGTGTAAATTTAGGTTAAGAATTAATAAGAAAGGCATGGAGAACAAAATGGAAAACTTCATTAAAACACTGGATAATACAGTATTCTGTTTCTCTCCTTTCTTCCATTCTAAGAGGAATAGAATAGAATTGGAAAAGGTAAAAAAAGAGGCTAACATGGGGGATCGAAGATACAGAATGTGTTTTGTACTAGGAGTAAACAAGGACTCTTTTCAGCCTGGGAAAGACAGCACTGACGAGGATATGACAGAAGTCAGTAAAATCATAAGAGGCCTGGAGAAAGTGACCAGGGAATGATTATTCATGGTCTTTCGTAATACAAGATCTAGCTGGCATCACATGAGCTTACCAAGGGACAGACTGAAAACAAACAAAAGGAGTACAGAAGTATTTCATTGCACAATAGGTAGTTGAATACTCCCTGTGGACAGGATAGCTGCCAAAAGTGCGCAATTTCAAAAAGTAACAGGGCAAGTTGACAGATGAAAAATTGAGGATTACCAAAAATTATGATAATACCTCTGGCTATAGAAGGGAAACCATCAAACCAAGAAAAAAGGGTGCGAAGAGTGGAAGTATGGCTTTACTATAGTCTTGCCCAGGCCTCTTAACTGGCCGAGGCAGAACTTCTGATGTGAGCCAGTACAGCTGGTCTACGTTATTAATATGTATTAACAATTTGGTCAGTACTTCAGTAGTTACTAATTATGATATTTAAGTTGTCACAGCATGATTCTGTCAGGAAGCGAACAGTAGCATATGTTGCCTTGTTATGACTTTTGAATCAGAAATGTTCTATTGTAAAGATTTACCCTAGGTAAGTCTTTATCCATTTTTTTCCCTTTTTTTAAGCAAAGGCGGGAAAAAATAATCATCTCACCTCCTAAAGGTGAGAGCTAGGTTGCCGGGACAAAACCACGCGCTGAGGCGGGGAGGGGGGATGAAGTGCAGGCCACTTGCAGAAGCAGAGGGGTCCGGCCGGCGGCGCTGGGAAGGCTTCGCTCCGCCGTGGGGGCTGGGAAGGCTTCGCTCCGCCGTCCGGGCGGGCTTTGCAGCCCCCCGGCTCCGCTCGCTAGCCACCCCTCCAGCCTTTGGCGCCGGGGCCCGCCGGGCCCTTCCCTCCCACAGGCCAGGGGAAGAGGCGGCTGAGGCGGTCTCGGCCGCACGGAGCAGCCCGCGGGCTCCGCGCCGCAGCCGCGGCCCGGCCCAACGCTTATTCCCTACCGGCTGCTGCCCGTGCTCTCAAGCCTGTGGTTTTTCACCCGTTGCCACTTGCGCAGCGGGGCCGCTTCCTCGCCTTGCCGGGTCCCCGCCGCCCCCGGCCGCCCCTACCTGCCCGGCCCCGCTGCCCCGGCCACGCCGCGTCCCTGGCGCCGCGCGGTTGTCAGGGCAACGGGGCGGGCCAGGATTGACGCTTCCGACAGGCAATCGGCGCTCTGCTTTTCGAACCCGCCCCCGCGAGAAGAAGCTGCTATTGGGGCTCCTGGCGGGACCGCGGACGTTGGGGTAAAAACTACAAGTCCCAGCATGCTGTGCGCGGAAGGCTTGCCGCCGCCTTGGGGTAAGTGGGGAGCAGAGCACGATGGGGGCTGTAGGCGGCCGCTGGTGGCCCCTACCTCTGCCGACGAGCCACCCACGGTGCCCCCGACCCAGCATCTCCTCGCCATTAGCTGCCAGGCAGCGCTGGGGGTGTCTCCAGTTCGCAGTGCTGGGAAGGGAGGAGGTTTAGGTGATCCGATGCGATTTGGTAACATGAAGATTTGTATTCCGCATCTTTCATATTTTCGATGCATAAAAATAATTGAGTTTGCTTTGCTGCCCTGGAAAACAGAGCAGCCCCCGAGTGTCTTTCTTTCTGTGTTTGTGGAGCACTCACTCAATGGTGGTCCTTGGTGGCACTCCAAGGACCATCCGCCCTCCCCATGGTAGGCAGGAGGGATCCTTTGCTGTCTTCCACTTCTCTCTCTGCAGCCAGGAAAGTCCCTCTCTCAAAATGCCTGCTAGTCTCCCTGGCTTTGGACTGCCCTTATGTTACCTTCTCTTTTTATACCAGTGCTCACATGGGTACCTGCAGCACGAGTTAGGCAGCTGGTGACTGCATGCAATTACCGTAACCCGGGCTTTATCCCGGGCACTACCCCCGTCGGGCAGCAGCACCAAGGCGATCGTTCCCGCAGTGCGGGGAAACGGGCCAAGACCCAGGACAGGAGTCCGCTCCTCTGAAGTCCAGTTAATAACTTCAGTAGCTTAACTGCCTGTAAGTGGAATGACTTAAGCGTGTCAGTCGTTCCACTTAGTTCACCGTCACGCTGTCTGCCCTTCCTAACTACATCTCTGTGAACCGAAGGGGTTTTTCTCACGGATGGGACACAGCTGATGATAACATAAGAGTTACCTCCCCCCCCGCGATGCAGAAGCCCAAGTTAATGGCTCTGGCGGCGGCATTACCACCCCACAGAAAGTACACACATCGCAGAGAGCCGCCGGTCCCGTGCGGCGGGGGGGGGCGATGTGAAGCAGAAGGCGACAGGCACAGCCCAGCCTCGAGGCTGGGGCGGGCGGCCGGAGGCCGGCGGACCCCCCCAGCCCTGCCCCACAGGGGGGACGGGGCAGCCCCAGACCCCCACGGGCACAGCCACCCCGCGTCGCCTTGGAATTGGCTCTGCGCCGGGGCGAGCCGGGGGTTGGCGCGGGTGGTCCTGCCGTGGGGAGGGCATCCAACCCCCCCACCCCGAGCAGGGGAGGGGGCCTGACCCCATTTCCTCGCCGCTGCGGCAGGCAAGGGAGGAGGCTGGGGGTGGCAGGGGCAGGTTCCCGCGGTGCCAGCCGGGTCATCGCTGGTGATAAGGCAGGGACGATCCGGGGGGTGAATGCGGGCACCCCCTCTCCGAGGGCGGCAGGGACGGAGCAAGGCACTGCCGGCCGCTTTTGGCCGGTGGTGCCCTCTGAGCCTCACCGTCCCCCTCTCTGCCCCACACAGGTCCCGGTCTCACATTCCCCGACCCCCATGTCAGCAACTGCTCGGCCAAGCGGCACGCGGGGGAGGAGGAGGTCAGGATGCGCGTGAAGCCCCCGGGCCCAGTGGTAACGACCAGCGTTGTGCGTGGCTCGCCCGACTACGTCCGAGAGCCCAAGTTCTACCCGCCGGGGCACCCGGCGCAGCGGCCCCCAGCCTGCCCGGCGGAAAAGGCCTTATCCTGCAGCGTGCTGAGCTTCCCTGAGGGCTCGTGCCCCGCGCTCGGCCGGGAGCACCAGGCAGGCTCGCTGCTGCACGGCGACCCGGCCGACCGGTGCCAGAGCGTGCACGGGGGCACCAAGGCGGCGGAGGACTTGCTGGGCTGTGCCGGTGAGCCCCGGATCCTGGGGGGCAGCGCGGAGGAGGCAGCCGCCCGCGATCGGGCGCCTAAAACCTTCCCCAACGCGACGCTGGCCTCGGGCCGCTGCAACGTCGACAGCATCCTCGCCTTGCTCCGGAGCAAGTGCGGCAACGGGCACATCAACCTCCACCCCGTGGTGCAGCTTATCGACATCATGAAGGACCTCAACCGCCTCTCCGAGGACCTCAAGAGCAGTGGGGTGCACCTGGACTGCGGCAGCCTCCGCGGCGGCGGCGGCGGTGGCCACGAGGACAGCCGCCTCCTGCCCGCCGACCGCGACCTCCAGTACAGCTTCTTCTCCTCGCCCTCCCTGGCCAACAGCATCCGCAGCCCCGAGGAACGGGGGGTGCTCTGCAAAACCGAGCCGCCGCGGCATCCCCGGCCCCCGGCCCGCGATGGAGAAGCTGACGGCGGCGGGGGGAGCGCCCCGCAGCCCCCCGGCCACAGCGGGGGCGTGGGGGGGGCCTCCAAAGCACCGGCGGAGGAAGCCGGTTGCTCCCAGCCCGATGCCGGCGATTACTCGGACCTGGCCGAGGCGGACATCCTGAACGAACTGGCCTCCCTGGCGTGCCCGGGGACGCAGCTGCTGGAGTCGCAGGCGATGGAGCCGCAGCCCCAGTTGCTGCCAGCCCAAGAGCTGGACTCCCAGTCCCGGCTGCTGGATTCCCAGTCCCTCGAGTCACAGCCCCAGCTGCTCGATTCGCAAAGCCTGGAGCCGCTGCCGGAGTCTCTGGAGCTGCAAAACTTGGAGCCGTTGGGGTTGCAGTCGCTGGAGCCGCTCTCCGAGTCGCTGGAGCTGCAGTCGCTGGAGCCCTTGTCCGAGTCGCTGGAGCTGCAGTCGCTGGAGCCGCTGGCGGAGCCGCTGGGGCTGCAGACGCTGGAGCCGCTGCCCGGGGCGCTGGAGCCGCCGCTGCTGGATGCGCGGGCCCCGCTGCTGCCCGCCGAGCCCTCGCTGCTGGA
>JAVJGG010000090.1:16908778-16919962 GCA_035590195.1 Aviceda cuculoides | reverse complement strand
CAGGGGTCACACCAGATATACTTGTCAATGACCCAAAATGACGCAGCATTGGTGGTTGTTGAACATCATCAGTGACCCGCAAAAAATTTAGTACATACGTGGCCTTGTTAAGTCGAGCCTCCAGGCCCTCACCCATCGTTCCCCCTTTTTGTTTTTGAAGCACATGCTTTAGAGTTCCATGGGCACGCTCTACAATGCCTTGTCCTGTGGGAGAACGAGGGATACCGGTGACATGGGTAATTCCCCAAAGCTGCCAAAAGGTAGCCACCTTGGCAGAAAGATAAGCTGGACCGTTGTCAGTCTTAATCTGCTGAGGTACACCAGCCACAGAAAACGCTCGTTGCCGGTGTCGAATAACATCTCTGGCAGCCTCATCTGCTCCAATATAAGTGGATGCCATTGAACCTCAAGTTGAGGATTATTAAATTGACCAGTCCCAGTCAGAACATCAGCTCCGTTACCACAACGTGGATCGGCCTGTGGAAACTGCAAATTGAGTACTGCTTGCGCTTCTGCTCTCTGAGTCCAGATACTGCAAAAAACAGCGCATTGCACAGGTTGGAAAATAATTTGAGCAATCTGAGCAATATCATAAGGTGTCATTTCTTCCATAGTCGATAGGCGTATTAATTGCATAACTGCGGGAGAGTTGGGACCATATCGCGCAGTTGCCTTTTGCAAATCCTGTATAACTTTCCATGAATATGGCCTATGTTCATCCATAATTCCTTGTCCTGGATCACCCCATACCACGGGGAAAGCCATCACCCCAGTCCCCCTTAAATTCGTTTCACCGGAGCTGCCGCTGTTACAGGAACGTTAGTTTGCTCAGATAGGTCCCAATTTCCTTCTTGCAGAGCTCGAGCTTTCACTTGCTGCCAGAATTTCAGGGGGTTGTGGGGACCGACAGTAATTCGTGCCGGCGGAAGGACCCAGGGCTGCCCTCGGCAACAGCCTCCCTGGGATGATCCCTCCTTCTGCGTTCCCGCAGACCCCCCAGGTTCAGGACCCCCCAATATTATTGTCTATGGGATCATCCTGATCCTCTGCTGTTTCGGCTGGCAGAGGGGTGTACTGGCATGAGGTCCCCTGTTCCCCTCCCTGTGCCCGGGGCGGGGGCAATTCATCCCTTCCTGATCCTGTAAATCAGGCGGCAGGGGGGCGGTGGACAGGTTGACGGGTGCCTCTGCCGTTTCAGCGGGGCACACGTCACTGCCAGGAGGCAAGTCTTGGGGCCGCTTCTACGTTCTGTCTTTAACAGTCCGAGGATGTGTGAGGGCCCCTCATCATCAGAGTCGCCAGCGAAAGGGTTCTTTGGTTGGCCCCGCGGCTTTGGCCGCTCTGCGTGCTTGCCAGAGGACTGAGCAACAGACCCCACGTCCTCGGTGGGAGAGGACTGCCCTCCCCCCACGATGGGGACGCCTGGCTCCTCCATCCTGTCCCTTTGTTCTTTAATGTCTTTGAGGGTCTCGAGGAGCCAGCGCCACATCGTCAGGAGGCTGGTTGCCTCTTTGAACCTTCGGGACGCGCTGTCAAACAGCTTGTTCCCGAGTCCTTGCCACACAGGCACACTAAATGCAGTCACCGTATCTGCTTTATACCCATGTTGCTTGCCTCATAAGAGCATTTTCCGCAACTTCAACTCTTCTACTTTAAGTCCTTTCCTTCGCAATATTACTTTCCACATATTTACAATTCCGGCGTCCTCTTTCGCGAGGCTCCCGCCCATGCTCCCGGCAGCTCACCTGTTTGTCTCCAGGTGTCAGGTATCGGTCCGGACGAGCAGCTCTTCCCGCCGTTCTCAAGCTCTGCCGGGCTCCGTCTCCACTGCTCTCCTCGCAGTCACAAGCCTTATGTACAGCATCACGTCGCGGTCACCAGATGTCGTGGTCGAGATGGACAAACGACACGTATGCATTCTATAGTACAAGCAAAGAAGTTTATAGTAGCCTTTTTCATTACTACAAGCCAGCACATTTATACCCATTATACTTGTTACCTTACAACTGTATCTGTCCCTTATTGGTCAAAAAGTTGTCAGAAGTTGTTTTTCTCCCCCCTCATTGGGTGGCTTTTTCAGGTTCCTTATCAGAACTGCAAACTGGTCAACACACACCTTGAACTTAGCTTCCCAGGCATGCTTCTCATCCTCACACCTGCAAACCGGTCAACACACTCCTTAAACTTAGTTTCTCAGGCATGCTTGCCATTCTTGTTCTCTCAAGGGAACACTGTAATCTTGTCAAGGTCAAGATCCTCCCCAGGCCCCTCGGTCCAGCCGAGGTCCTCCACAGTCACAGGCAAAGCAGACTCAGCCTGACGAAAATTAACTCAATTTAGTAGCGACCACCCAGAGCAGGGTGACGAGAAAGAAAACCTAGTCTCAAAACACCTTCCCTCCACCCCTCCCCTCTTCCCGGGCACAGCTTCACACCCGATTGTCTCTCCTCCTGCCTCCAGAGGTGCAGGGGGACGGGGAATGGGGTTTACGGTCAGTTCATCCCACCTGGTCTCTGCCGCTCCATGTTCTTCAGGGGCAGGGCTCCTCACGCTCCTTCCCTGCTCCAGCGTGGGGTCCCTCCCCGCGGCAGACAGTTCTCCACAAACTTCTCCGGCGTGGGGTCCTCCCCGGGCTGCTGGGAGAGATCTGCTCCCCCGTGGACCTCCCTGGGCTGCAGGGGGACAGCCTGCCTCACCATGGTCTTCATCACCACGGGCTGCAGGGGCGTCTCTGCTCCGGCGCCTGGAGCACCTCCTCCCCTCCTTCTGCACTGACCTGGGGGTCTGCAGGGTTGTTTCTCTTACGTGTTGTCACTCCAGCTGCCATTACTGCGTGCCCTGCGACTATTTTCCCCCTTGGATCTGTTTTCCTGGAGGCGCTACTGCTATCGCTGGTGGGCTCGGCCTTCCTTACCCTTAGGAAAAGTCTCACTCCCGAGCTGCTGTCCCCATTAGTCTTTAGCCCGTGGCGTCGCACGGACTTTCTCGACAGAGACAGAGAGCGAGCTTACGTCGTCTGCTGCCCAGTCCTGGCTACGGAAGCGTGCCTAAAGGAGCCCAGCTCCTCGCAAGGAGGAGAGGGACAGCCCCCCCGGAGGAAGGACGGACGGACGGACGCCCCTGGAGCGCCCAGCTGAGGCACCTGAGACCCGCCTCGCTGAAGCCCTCCCGCCGCCTGGCAGCGCAGAGGAGGCCCTGTCGCGAGAGCCGAGGTGCAGAAAGCAGCAGGCAGCTGACGGCGACGAAAGGCTGGTGACGCCCCGAGGCGCGGAGAAGGGACCTGGCGGGGGAGCGGTGAAAAAAAAGACGCGTGGAGCCCCCCCTTCTGCGGACCGGGGGAGCGGTCGAGTGCCGCCGGTCCGGGGGTCACGGCTTCGAGGCTTACGACCCCGAGCGAGAGCCCTGTTGCTCCGCCGGCGGAGGGGGGGAGGCCCGCGCCGGTCCCCTGTGCGACCCGAGAGGCGGTGCAAGTCCCACCTGGCTGCAGGTGCGCTTGTCAGCCCTGTGGGGTGGCTCGGGAGCGGGCCCTTCCAGGGCTGGAAGGCTGAAACTGGGGGCTGGGGGCCGCGGCAGCCTCAGCCCTGCAGCCCGTGCGTGGAGCCCGCGCTGCCTCTGCGCAGGCCGATGAGAAAAGGTTTCCTTGTGTTATGTTCGTCCGGAACGTCTTCTCAAGCCGATACCGTGAGGTCAAGAAGCATTTATTTATTTATTTGAAATCAAGCACATACAATGACAGGAATATTGCAGTATCAGGGTAGGGCTTAACTTAGAAATCATTGATCAGCTGTAAGAAAGATGAGAGGAAACTGTGGCATGCTGTATCCCGCAGCACAGTAGAGACCTGATAAAACAGGAGCTGATTTTTTTTAAGCCTGTTTATGGGCCTATTCTTAGTGTTAAACTGCTGATTCAAAATTTTTCTCACCCTCTCTGACACCTGCGGAAATGCAAGGTCTTGAATTGTATCTGAAAAGAGACCTGCGTTCTGGTGTGTGCAGTGGCAGCTTGAGGAGAGTGGGTGTGATCTATGCATTTTTAAAATTTAATCTTGGTGATGATTTTTTGATTGAGTTATATAAGAAACTTTTCTTAAGCAAATTAAAAATAATTTGTCTAATATGGCACATCTTTAAAATTATTCACGACCTGGGCTGTCTCCTCTGTTCTTAATGTCAACAATCTTCTATCTGAAATAAACACTCCTGGATACCTGTTAAGTACTTTATAAAACATTTATAAAATGTTTGGGAGTCAGTGAAGTGAGTAGCAGATTAACATCTAAACATGTTGAAAATTATAGAGAGTAGCGTCTCAAACTGTGTTTATAAGGTTCTCTTCTAATCTTTCCCCTCATACTTATCTAAAATGTGAGCCTCTTTGGCTAATCATGATGCTTGAATACAATTACCTTTTGGTCTTTTTGTCTGGTTCATGATCATCATTGGTTTGCATTCAGTCTTTCATGGCTGAAAAACATAGATACGATCTTGCTAAATGACAAGTTAATGCACTCAGGTAATTTATCTGAATTGCAGTTTGGCATGCTGGGTCTCCACTTCCAAGAGTGAACGATGCTAATACTAATGTCTACGAAAAATGCTGTCTGTCTTGAAAATTCCATTTCTTTCAAGTACTGGACAGCAGGCTTGTAGATGTGGGGGAAAATACTAGCTACAGAAGTAGATAAGTTTTCCAGAAGAGTGAACGCTCGTGAGAGGCTTTTGGTACTCTTCTGGACGCAGAAGGAAATGAGTCAGGATTTTTTGCATATATGATGTTGTTGGCAAGTGAGAGAGGAAGAAGTTTTCAGCAAGTGACTCCATAATTCCAAAGGGACAGAAATTCCGCTATTAAATAAATGTTCTGACAGCCTATCTGCAAATTTAAGAGCTTGCCCAAACTTTTCTTCAGGTTCTGCAGAACATGTGGAATATTATGAGGAAGGTCTTAAATTCAGTGTAACGTGCAAGTGCCTTTCACAGGAGATCGATATTTTTGGACTCCAGGTTGTCAATGCAGACTAATCTGTATTCATGCTTGCATGTGTCCAACTGATGTGGACTTGTTTTCATTTCAGAAATGGAAAACCCTGAAGTGGCTGTGAGCAGCTGTAGTGCTCACGATGATGAAAATCTTTGCAGCTACACACGACACTCGTCAGTATCGCAGGAGGGGCTTTTGGAAGACCAGCTTAGAAGGAAGTTAAAATTCTTCTTCATGAACCCATGTGAGAAATTCTGGGCCCGGGGCAGGAAACCTTGGAAACTTGGGATTCAGCTACTCAAAATAGCAATGGTTACTGTTCAGGTGGGTAACTAGGCAAGCAGGGACTCAGCTCATGTAATAAGAACTGAAATTGGTGGCTTTTTCATGGTTTCCTTGTGTCTTATGTATGGTATACAAACTCTTGTATTGAAAAAAACATGGAAATTCTGCCCCATTCTTCCTCACTCAGCCTTGCATCATAGATTTCATATAAAACATTTATCTGCTGCCCAAAACGCAATTGTTTGTCTCAAAGTTCTGTGGTTAAGGACGAGGAAGGTCTTTCATGAAACCTGTCTAACACCTCAGATGATGATCCTTCAGAGTTGCCTGCACGTGATTTACCTTTATGGTGGTGTCAGTGCTATGACAATACCAGTATAGAGAAGAATGTTTTCCAACAGTTGCATGAACGATGGGACAAACTGCAGAAATAATAGTTCTCCTGCTATACATCTGGCAGCATGTTTGTATCCCTTACTTACTGCTTCAGTTTTAAATATGCCATCATCCTCGTATTGTCATCTGTCCCATTTTGCAACTAGAAATAAAAATTGATGGTGGAAGAACCTAAATAAGAAAGAAACTAATGCTGATTTAGTCTTTTCAGAGAAAATCTGCTTGTAGGTAATTCGGTCTCAGCACTGTTGATTTGCTGGTGTATTCCTGTGTGCCTAGCATGCTGAGCTTGTCCACAGAGCATTTTAGTATCTCTGTAACTGAATTATCCTTATCAAAACCTACATATCCAGTTTGCATCATGGCCATAAAACTAATCTGTAGACTACTGATTCAGACTTATCTCTGATGAGTTTAGTCACAATACTCCTGACATTATATTTGAAACAATAGTCACTGAAGAGGATCGTGAGCTCCCACAAACAATACATCACATTCTTCTAGAAACCTTTTCCAGCCTGGATGGTAGCCAGCAGGGTTTTATGCTAACTTTTCGTAAACAGTTGCAATATATTTTTTAACAGTTTTAGAGGTTATCCTGTTACAAGCACAGTTTTGATCAGTTATTCTCAAAGTACCTTTCACCCAAACCTGAGGGAGGGATGTTCGTTTTTCTGAGTTGTCCTCAATTTGCCTTTTGTGCGCTGGAGTAAGGACTTCAAACTGGGGTTAAGTCCTGTCCTGCCTTTTTGGCTGAGGAGCACTGATACTCCCCAAGGTGAGTCATCTTAATGTCAGGCTGAACTAACAAAGCATGTATAACAGTATATAGGTAGCTTAAATTTGAGATGGTATCCTTTTCTTTGTAAAAATCCGAGTCCTTGGACAAGATGCTCGTAAACATGTTAAAGGAACATTCTTGAAACCCATTGTTTCCTTAAAATCAAACTTTCTTTTGACCAGCTGTGAAATGGAGTAGCCTGTGTGTAACTGCTGTGTCTACCAGCATGACTAAAGAGTGGCTGTTTGTAGGACAGGATTTGTATGTTAATCCAGAAGCCAACTTTGTCTTCGAACAGGAAATATAAATGTCTTTTTCAGCTGGTGGTTTTTGGATTGAGCAATCAAATGGTGGTTGCCTTCAAAGAAGAGAACACTGTTGCATTCAAACACCTCTTCTTGAAAGGATACATGGACAGAATGGATGATACCTATGCTGTATACACACAAACAGATGTCTATGACCAGATATTCTTTGCAATAAACCAGGTAAGGATTGTCGTTGCAATGTATACAATATATATGTATATGTATATAATGTATAAATACCATCTTTACCTGGGTACCTTTTCTTCTTCCAGCTTCCCTGATGGTGTCTGAAATGGAACTTCTGTGCCAGTTGCTTAAGACTAGAGTGTCAACTCATTTAGGTTTTCTGTCGCTGCCAGAGCATTGTACTTGTGGTGACATCCTTAAAGCTAATCAGTATGCTAATTCTGCACTAAATGCAGGCCTTGGATTTGAGCCAGAGTTCTTTGCAAGTAGTGAATTAGGCTTTCTACTAAGGACTGTAAAGAGAAAAAAATAATAAGCAAAAAGGTAATTAGATCCCAATCCCGCACTTAATGTTTTTATCAACTACCTTAAAGTATTTCAGGACTCAGCTGTAGTGTGCTGTAGGTTTCCAAGTTCTTTAGGTGACGTTTTAAATAAAAAAAGTTGGGTTATGGCACAGATACAAACACTTCTGGTTTGGGTTTGTTTGGGTTTTTGGTTTTTGTTTTTTTGTTGGGTTTTTTTTTTTTTCAGAGACTAACAGTTTTGGTGCCATCTAAGTTGGTTTGTCTGTTTGTTCTGAACTTTAGTACTTACAGCTGCCCAACATCTCTGTTGGAAACCATGCTTATGAGAAGAGGGGAGCAGAAGAGACAGCTCTGGCCGTGTGTCAGCAGTTCTACAAACGAGGAACCATCTGTCCTGGAAACGACACCTTTGATATAGACCCAGAGATTGTGACTGGTGATGAACCTATCTATTGTATCAGTTTTTTGGGAGGAGGGACCCCAGATTTATGACAAATTCTTAAAAAAATCTCCTCAGTACTGTATAGTCCTATCACATGATCTGTATTGAACTTACTACCAGCCAAAACTGGCAAGAAAACTACTGTGTAACTAACCTCTAGCCCTCACCTCCAAGGTAACAGTCTTTTATGTCTACTGCCACAAAACAAGTGAAGAGCTGCTAGCAGTGATGGCCATCTAATACAAGCATTTTGGGCTAATTTCAGGAGCCTTCCCTGTGTATTCATGATGAATAACTTGGCTGGTGTTCAGGGAAGCCAGTGTATTTGTCAACTAGCTTCCCAAATGACTCCTCACATCTTGTCTGTGCTATCTTGTCTGCTATAGTCAACAGCTCTTTACAGCCTCGGGAGTGGGAAAGGCAGATTATGGTTAAAGAGCATGATAACCCATGAGATATTGTTGTGAGTACTTATCCCTTGCAGACTGCTTGTACATTGAGCCAATGATGCCGTTAGACAACACAACAGTGGGAAAGCACAATTTGAATTTCACTCTGGATTTCCACAGGTGAGGAGGAGTCGGCACCTCCTGTATTAGGGTATTTGTGCATTTTCCCTGCGAAAAGCTAATACAAAGCTCTATTGCAGACTGGTGACAGTGCAGCTCATGTTCAATCTGAAGGCAATCAACCTCCAGACTGTTCGTCACCACGAGCTCCCTGACTGTTACGATTTCACTCTGACGGTACGTGGAAGCCTGCCACGTGTCTTTCTGTTCAAAACTGTACACAGTCAGCACAGATGCTTTCTGAAGAGTGTTGGGCACCGTTGACTGGTCCCCAGTGGTGTCTGGATTACTGTCGTGGCTTAGTGTACCCTGCAAATAACCTCCAGCTGTGACTGTGGGAGGTTAAGCTTTGAGTGCTTGTGATGTGGTCCTGAAGCACTTGCTTGGCTTACAGCCTTTTGTGCTCTAATCCATCTGAAGTACAACGAAAGCATAAACCTCTTCTCTTTAGAGAGATGCTTCTAGGAAAGGTTGTTTTCAGGTCATAGAGGAAAGAGGCTGTAGTTTAAAAGAATTTCACCTTGTATCTAGTTGATCAAGCAATTTGTGGCAAATACATGGTTCACCAGATTTGTTTTTCACTTTGACAGCATTTATTTGAATAAACTGTAATTATCTTAAGCTTAAACAAGTTTTGTAACTTCTCCCATAGGATAATTATTCTGAGTGATTATGCAAGCTTAGCAATACAGTTTGCTACAGATGTAATGGTTTAACTTCAAAAAGACATGCCCTTTTTTTTTTTTGTGTTAATACAGATAGTGTTTGATAATAAAGCACATAGTGGAAGAATTAAAATAAGTCTAGACAACGACATAGCGATCAGGGAATGTAAAGACTGGCATGTTTCTGGATCAAGTAAGTGACATAAACGTGTTCAAATTTTCATGCTAAACTTTTGCCACACTAGCATAATGTTTGTTTAGATGAGGCACTATTGACATATGTTCTCTAGTGGGTGCCCTCTAAATCCTGATTTTCTAAGGAATTCTTGTTCTTCAACCTCTGATCTGAAATCCTGGGAATGCAGCCACGCCATTACTTTCCTTAGCAGTTCTCAAACCTTGCACCATTGATACTGTCAAACCAAAATTCTTCTACACGTCACTGTGCATCCTTCTAGTTTTGGCTACTGAACTTACACTGCTCATTGCTTCAGGTAGGGCTGTGAACTGTTCTTCTAGCACCAGGCAACAGAAGGACACATGATAGTGGTGGAAAGTTGAAACCGATTCACTCTTATTTCAGGACTTAGCACCAGTAAAGATAAGGAAGCACTGTTGCTAAGGCTTGCTAGAGTGGAATGGCTAGGAAGACTTCTTACTGATGCTTAAATGTTGTTTGGCGTGTATTTGGGTGTAACTGAGATGCACATATGGGTAAATAATCTGTCTGAAATAGTTACTCAGAAGAGTACGGTTTGTTGGCAGCTATTGGGTCTGGTCAAAACATTGTCTGAGATCTTTTTTGATTAGAGAAAAATAATCTCTTTGAAAGTCAGAAGCTTTCCAGGACTCTAAATTCCACTTATTTTTAATTTTTTTGCTGAAGTAAGCATTATGATGAATCAGGTCCATTTGTCTACTTTGCCACTTTCCCCTTTGCTATGCCTATGTTAGGAAATGAAGAGCTGGTAGTGAAAAAAGATAAGTTTTTTTTTTTTCGTTTGTTTGTTTTTTAAAGATCCAGATTGGAAGTAATTTTGGGGAATTCAATGAAATGCGTCAGGGAGTACGAAACACCCCACTTCCGCAAATGCATATTCCACTAAATGCTCTTTATCAACTAGCTTTGCTAGCTGCTGTGTTATAAATGCACACCAGATGGCATGCTACCTCTAACAGATTGCTAGTGCACCAGTACAAGAAAGTTTTGACACCAGGCTTCTGTAATAATCCACATTTGATATCTATGTAGATTGCCCCTACAACAGTTTTCAAAATCATCTCCTGGAGTACCCTGTGTTATTTTCTGAAAGCCAAGGAAAAATACAAAGGTCATGATTGCAATTGGACAACAACAAGTTGTTGCTGTTCTGGACTACCCTGCAAAACCGACTTAAATGGCAACAGTACATGTGTTAGTGACATCGGTATAATCAAGAAGTAGGTGGGCTTTTTCTGAGTAGTGCAGTTTGTGAAGTCAGCTAGAACTTCAGTATCTGTTTTTGGAGAGTTGCTGCATATTCTTGCAAATTTAGTATTAATTTGTTTCAATTTTTTTCTCAAACAATCACTCTTTTAGCATTAAAAATCTAATCCTTATACTGTCTCATCTAGTTTCAGCTGTATGATAAGTATAAAAACCAAGAAGAGGCCTAGTGGTAGGTTTGGTGCAAAATTTGACCTTAGTTGATCAAGAATGTGAATTTTAGTAACATAAGAGATGGAGAACTCGTATCTAACTCAATGTTGGTCTTGGCTAGCTGAACAGCAGTGCAAATTACCTGCACTGCTCTAGGACAGAAGACCTGTCTGATAGTCAAATACTGGTCTTGAAGAGAAGTTCAATACTGTAAAGCTCCTGGGATTTCTTTTTTTTTTTTTGACAAGTTCTGCCACTCCAAAGGCCATTCCAGGGTTTGTACAAGGGACAACTCCTACCTCTAATTCTGCAGTGCTCTAAGAACCACTCACACTCTGGTATATTTTTGATGTGGCATCAACCTTCCTAAATTAACTGAAGTGGTGTCTGTAGTGCAGATGCACTTGTGTCTCAGAATATGTCAGATAAACTTTTGTGGGAAAAATCATAGAATCATAGAATCATTTAGGTTGGAAAAGACCTTCAAGATCTTCGAGTCCAACCATCATCCATGCCCACTAAACCATGTTCTGGAGTACCTTGTCTACGCGCTTTTTTAATACCTCCAGGGATGGTGACTCAACCACTTCCCTGGGCCGCCTGTTCCAATGTGTGACAACCC
>JAVJGG010000090.1:16889683-16900325 GCA_035590195.1 Aviceda cuculoides | reverse complement strand
CCCCCCCCCCCCCCCCCCGCCGTCAGAGGTGGGGCAAACAGAAGGATAGAATATTGCAGAAGATGGTAATAGTGCACAGCAAAACTGGAGTTGTAAAAAATGAATTTTAGGGTTTGTGTAAGGTACCACTGGGATATTTTCACACTTCGGAAAAAAATAACCAAAACAAACCAACAACAAAAAAAGGGAAACATACTTTTCCACTTCGAAGGGTACACAGCTCTTCCTTACTCCTCCTGGGTCCAGTGTGGAAGTTTCTATTATGAAGAAGCCGTGCAGAGTTGTTACGCTTGTAGCCTGCCCTGTGGCAGAGTCTCTAGGACCAGGACATTCTGCTGGCTGCTCTGTCTGAGACTGCTTAGAAATGTGTAAACATGAATTTTGCTTTTACTGTTTCACAGTGTTGATTGAAAGTGGCATGTGAGTAACCCAGAGCCACATGTTACACTGTCAGGAGGGCAGAGCCTGAAAGCACACGTGGACGGAGCAACGGCTGTTGGATGCAGTGATCTGGAGATGTCCACAGAGGGATGTGGGGTTCTGACTAACTACTGTTTCCACTCACTTGACCTGCCTTAGTCAGACTTGGCTTCCTTACTTTAATCTGAGTTAAGATAACATTCTGACAGGGTATGGAGGCCATGCTTTTCTCCCTGGGCTCTCTAAACTTGTTGAAAGCTCAGCTGTGAGGACTCGAAGCAGCACTGAGAGGCAGAGCTTTGGGTGGAAATGTGGTAGTTCCTGTTGTAGTTCCTTTTGGACATGGAGCATGTGGTTGTTAACGACTGCTAGGATTTTGTACCCCACAAGATGGACTAGTGGCCATAATGCCCATGGGAAGGGGGAAATAGGGTGACACTGAGTCATGCATAATAACAACAAAATCTGTGTTTAAGGGGAAGAGGTTCTAATCTGTATCAAAGCCAGCTGAACAGGTCTTTTTAAGGAATGGGAAGCCTTGTCTGACTTCCCATGTTTATTTACTTCAGGCCTCCTGGGAAGCTAAATGCTTCCTTCAGAGCAGACCAGTGCTGTATGCTGCCCCGAGCTCTTTTGCTAGGTGAGGTAATGATGAAAACTAATGAATTACTAGATAGTTATGGTTTCTTCCTCAAGGAGTCGTGGGTCTGTCTGGCTTCTCTTGGACAGTGCTAGCTGGTGCTAAGCTGAGCTGGCAGGCAGCTGTCTTCATGGTTAGTCATTGATCTCCTCAGCTGTGGAGGAGCCAAGAACCACAGGGGTTTGCCTGGCTTGTGCAGGACTGGAAGGTGTGACTCGAGGGATCAGAGGATATATCTTGCTTCCAGTAGACACCGAGGATGTGTGGAAGGCAAATCAGGAGAGGACTGACCTTGAATGGAGTTCTTTGGTGGTGCTCAGGGCTCATCCATGCATGGACAATGCTTGGCTTGGCATAGCTTTATTTGCTTCCACTTCTAGTCTGTGCTTTCAAGCCTGTCTTGCATACGAAGAAGGTGACTCGTGCTGTATTTAGAGTAAGTGGAAAAAGAAAGTACCTTCCTCACAGGCCTGTTTTCAGTTGCTTCTGTGCTGTTGTAAAGCAGGCAGGTTAAATTACTTTTGGAGGCTGCCCAAACTCTGTGTATGTTCCTTGATTGCTGGTTATTTAGCGAACATGTGGCTTCCCTTTTCCGTAGTTGCACAGGGAGCAGCTTTGGTTTTGCTCTTGGGGTGGATTTGATGAGAACTGTGACTTGGATTGTACGTAAAGCAATCAAGTTTCAAGCAGTGTGAAAACTAACACCTTCATGAGATGGATATGTAAGATATCCCTGGAGTGTATGTGATTAGTAGCAATACTGCATTAAAGTAACTGCCAGCCATCTAATTAAAAGCTGTCTGCTAGCCTGCCATCTGGCACATGGGTAGTCATTTGCAGGCAGCCCAGTAGGTACTGGGCTCCCAGTCACCGTGTCACCAGGATGCCAGTCACTACTAATTAGTGGCCAGCAGCCCTCTGCTTCCCATGAGATACCCACTTTCAATTTACAGATTTTGTAAAAGTAAAGATTTTTGGGTTTTTTAATGTAAAAAAAAAAAAAAATCGATACACATAACTTTGAGACTGCAAGTTACTATCTAATGCAAAAAAGACAACTATCTATGTAACTTCTGTTTTGTTTTTAAACTAGTACAGGCAATTAAAGAACATATCCCTGGGGACGCTTGGTTATGAACATGAAGGATCAGGTTTAAAAATCTGTAAACAACAGTACAAGAAAGGCACAATGCTTACTCCCAATGATACACTGAACATAGATGTTTCTACTGAAACAGGTATGGTACTGTTGGACGAAAAAAGTCTTGCTGTGGAGTACTTACATTCTAATGCTAAATCAGTAAAGCTTAAAACCAATAGCTTTTTGCATGGCAATCACAGGAACATTACCATGCCTTTTGCCTATTTCCCTCTTGGTTTTTAGTACCTACCTAGAAATGACAGCTTTGTAGACTATAGGAAGCTCTTTTCAACTGCTGTCATTAGTTGGTTGTGTGAGTTGTGCAGGTCTTTGTAGTTGTTGGGTTTTGGGGCTTTTTGGGGGAGGGTGGGGGAGAGGCTTGTTTTTTGGGTGGTGTTTTTTTGTGGGTTTTTTTTTTTGTTGTTGGTTTTTTTTTCCCCCTCTCCCCTCCATGCAGAAGGTTCAAGTACAGCATTCTGGATGCTGGTGAGTCTGTACCTTCAGTGGGTGGGTGTCCTTCTGCCTCTCAGAGCTGAGTCTTGGCTGCGAGCTGCTCAAGAGTTAGTACACAGACCTGCTTCTGATCCCACTAGCAGGGCCTCTGAATGCATAGGTTTGTTCAAAATTAACGTTTTGCCCGATTAGGACTGGCCATTCAACCTGATTATCTCAGTTTTATGCTGCTTTTTATGTGAAGCTTTTAAGATGACAGCTTTTCCTCTTTTCTTTCCAGAATGTATCTTTTTAAAGCCACAGGAGCTAGCTGGTAAGAATGCTGAACTGAAGCTGAACTCCTCTTTTTTCAGTCTTGAATTTTACAGGTAAAGTGGTGGTGGGGATTTTTTTTTAATTTATTTTATTTTTTTAATTTCAACTTGTTATTTCATATGAATATGGTAGATTGTGATTTGTGCAGTTCATGTATGTGTGTATTTTTTTTTATGTGTATCTAAATTATATTTAAACACTTTTTAAAACATCCAGGCTTATACAGGTTGAAATCTCCTTCAAGCTGAAAGGCATTGCTCTACAGACAATCCATGCCCGTGAATTGCCTGACTGCTATGCATTTCAAAATACTGTAAGTGAATATGGGGTATGGCACTTCCAACACTGTATATATAACAAGAGCTTAAGCTATGGGGTAGGCGTCATCTTCATACCTAGACTGCAAGGGAGAAGTAGTTGAGCATGTCCTAGCCCTTACCCCTCCTTCCCAAAGGCTGCTGAAATGGTGTTGCCATGGGACAATGTTGTTTTGTAACATATTCCAGCTGGTAACTTCATAACCTGAGAAGGAGATAAATAATTGCTATTCTTGTAAAGGTTAAACTTGAAGTCTGGCTTCTTGGAATACTGCTTTTTATGCAATATATGACATGTTCTCAAATTCTGTCTACACCACCATTTATGGTGACAGCTTGCTTAAAGCTTACCCGACCAGCAAATATTAATGCATACTATGTCAAAGCACTTAGCAGGATTTGTTTTCTGGAATGAAATTTTGCTAGTCTTGTTTCTGATATACTTCTGTATTTCCAGATAACTTTCAATAATAGAGCCCACAGTGGAAAAATCAAAATCTATTTTGATAGTGACACTGATATTCAAGAATGCAAAGACTGGCACATATTTAGCTCTGGTAAGTATGGTGCGTGTGTGTTTGCATGATAGCAGTGTTACACATCTCCCATCACTTCCCCTGCTCTGTGACACTCTGTCCAGCAAGACATCCCCCATCCTGTTCATACTCCTCCTACCCTTAAAACAAGACAAAAAAAACCCACAAACCCTTGCCTAATGCAACTTATTATGTCTTTGTAATTAAGAGCTGGGAAATAATTCCTTCCTGTGAGGGTGTTCAGGTGAGATGACATGTATAACAGTGTGTGTTTAGCAGCAAGATCTATCTGGAAGGGGGATGAATGTTTCTTCTATAGATTTTAATTGTTCTGCTGCTCTGAGATTACTCAATTTAATCCACTAACAGTGGTGAATTCCCAACTCAAACCTTCTACAGCTTTCAAATTTTCTTTTCTCCAATTGAAGCATACTATTTCTGAAAGTAGAGATTTGGGGTTTTTTGCCACTGCTGTTAGATTTAATGATATGCGTGAGCAAAGGGTGGCATCTGCCTTGTATTTCTAGCTTTAAGGCTTGGTCTGACAGCTAAGGAATGTGCACTAAAGGCCCCTTCAGAGGAATAGTAGCTGTGACTGAGCACTGTGCAACTGCTTCTCCCATGTGTTGACTTGCTGTAAAGGACTGTAGTGGAGCAATAGTTTTCAGTGTGCTATATAGGATCTCAATTAACGAGTATGTCAAATGGCCTGCCTTTTGCCTAAGCAAAGCCAGCTTTTCTCTGATAATACTGTATTGTACTGATATTAAAGTGGCTTCTTACAGTACGTTCTGAATAACCACAAAGTGCTTTGGCTTGCATCTATATACAATGATTTCATGTGGCTGTCTTTCAACTAGCTGTTCTTGAGTAGTTTATTTTGCATGTAATAACCAGCTGAGGGAGCATGCATAATTCTGTAATGAAGGTGAGCTGAAGTGCTATTGCAACAATTAAAAATTAGTGTTTGCCTGTATTTCGCATAGTTAAAATCTATGTTGTGAAAAAGATAGAGACAATTGATACGAGTAAGCAAAGGAAAACCCCTGATTTGGGTTCACATGATGGCTTCTAAACCTGTGGATGAAGAGAATATTGTACAGAAAGTCAAACAAGTTTCTGATTGCAGGTCAGAGAATGAGAAATAAGGTATGATTTTCTGTTTGGTTTTTAATTTAATGGTGTTGATATGGGTGCAAGTTTGCATTTCTTGTACCCCATGTAGTCGTAACAGTGTTGGAGCACAGATGGACAGGTAAGCTTAGTGGAAAAAGGGGAAGGCTGTATAAATATACCCATTTTTGGTTTTATTTTGAACAACTTGAACGTGATTTTCATTCTTGTAGCCAAATCTTCATAGCTGTCTTGATGTAATTCTCTGGTCAGTTGTGCTCAAGATGTGCTTGCAGGAAGAATATTTCTTACAACCCATCTATTTATGGGGCGAGAGTGTTTAAATGCAAAATGTGTGACATTTTGTAACAATTTGTGCTCAAAGAGAAGGGAAAAGACTAACTCTACTTCCTTTCCTTGACTCTTCACAGTTCTCCAGAAAAACACTCAGTATATTCTAGTCTTTGATGGATTTGTCATTTTAAGTTGCTTTGCTTCTCTCATCCTCTGCACACGATCCATTGTTCTTGCCTTAAGACTACAAAAGGTAAGTACAGTGCTCATAATCTCAAAGCTTATTTTGTCTCTGTCTTGTTTGCTGCTAGTCTTGTTAAGTGATATGTTTTGGTGAACAGTTGCTAACTGAAATGGGTTTTACTTCTGTTTGTATAGTGTTGTAATACGAAGTATTTAGTTGTATTTCTCAAGGGCAAAAGAAGGAGACTTTTTTTTTTTTTTTGTCCAGGACTTTATGCAAAAAAAGACTTCTGAGTCTTTGTGCTGCTAACAGCCAACACATCTTGCTTCAGAACATTAATTCTTCCTTCCCTGGATTCAGAGTAGAATTCCCATAGAGGCCTTGTCATAAATTAATGCTTTAATGAACATCCCTCAAAGCCAGCTCTGACTGGAGAAAATATAAAGCATAGCACATAGTGTAACTCTGGCTGGGGTTTTTGGTCTTTCTGGGGCTGAAACTGCCCTTTTTTTCAGTTCTTCTTTCCTCCTCTCTCCACAATCCCTGATCACCATTTTCTGTCGCCTTCTTCCCTGCTCACCCTCCTTTGCAGACTGAGACTAGCTCTGTCCAACTTCATCTCAAGCTGCTTGCAGAGCTTCATGTAAGCAGACTCAGCTCTTCTGGTCCAAATACTGATGCAGAAACACAAGCTGCACCTTGAGATGTGCCAGCTTATAACTATTAACTGATACAAACTTTGCAAGCATGTGGCTTATGAGAGTTGGAAAAAGAGTTCAGGATAGGTAGGATATGAAAGCACAGATACTCATTTATCTTGTTCAATATATCCTTTTTGTAGCTTGTAAACAAGACAAGGGTGAAGAGGACGCAATTCAGCAAAGGCATTGTCAAACTATTGTCAGGAATAGGGACGCTGGTGTTTATTCATGACCAAAAAGAGCAATTGAAAGCAGATAGGCAGTGTTGGGTGTGGGAAGTGATATGTGGGCTCTATTGGAAATGAGAGCTTTTGGCTTATAGTTGTATTTGAGTTATTCTTTTTTTTCACTCCATTAGTTGGACAGCCTTGCTCTGTTGGAGGTGGATAGAAACTTTTGTGAAGGGGGCTAAAAAGGAGATAAGCCATGGTTTGGCTAGCAGGTCTTTGTTATGAAGTCAGCTGTTCTGCAGAAAGTTGGTTTTCACTGGCCTAAACCAATCTTAATTTTTCTCCTATTTATTTCTGTTACTATCGAGAAGGAGTTTTAAGCTATTCTTGCAGCAAATACTATAGGAAAAGGGAGTATGTGAAACCTGAGCATTGCTGTACTACTGGGGCATCTGTACATATTTTACATCTAAGGTGACCTGTAACTAAACATCTAAATGCTTGTCAATAGAGATTTGTGAACTTCTTCTTGGAGAAATATAAGCGTCATGTCTGTCATGCTGATCGCCTAGAGTTCATAAATGGATGGTATGTCCTGGTAATTATCAGTGATGTGATGACAATCATTGGGTCAATCCTAAAAATGGAAATAAAAGCCAAGGTGAGAATTCAATACTTCAGATTAAAATACTAGTCTTGTTACAACCATGTGTAATGTGTTTTAACTTGGGGACAAAGGAAAGTGAGCTATCATAGTCACTAGTCATCTTGTTTACTTTTGCTAGTTCTTATTTCTTCATTTCTTAGTGCTAGTTTGACTAATAACTGGTTTCACTCACTTTTCCCAAAAGTCTTTCAGTAAGACCATGTAAGCTATTTAAACATCTTATTTCCACAGTGCTGAGACCCCTGATCCCTGGTATAAGACCTATAGGTAGGCAGTTCCTAACAGGAAAAAAATGGACAAACAAACAAAAACCAACCAAAACCAAAAAACTTGTGGTGTTATTTCTGTAAGAAGTAGTGGTACATATTGTACAGGGAAACCAAGAGTCATCCTCTTGGATAAAACAGGGGTCATTATGGCTTGTGGGACTGGAAACATGACTGTTACAGCTTGCTTTCCTGGCCTGTCCGAACTACAGACACAGTGTCACCTGCTAGTCCTTGACCTCCTCGTCTGAGCGTGCTGGAATCAATGTGGTTTGTCCAGCTGGCAGCTCTGCAGGGGGATTTTTTGGTTTGTTTTGGTTTGTTTGGTTTTTCTTCAACAGAGCTGTATGTCAACGATTCATGTGTTCACAAAACTTTGTGTTCTGGGAAAAACATGGTGCTGTTCCTGCTTCATGTGTACTAACGCTTAAAGGGCAGATGCCCAGAGTGGCCTTCAGAGGAAGCACTTGAGAACCTCAGCTGTATGGCGAGGTGGGGGGATGAGGATAGGAAATCTTGAGCTAGATGGGTATCTCATGCTTATTGCAACTGGTTCTAGCCTTCTAAAGTAAAATGCAAGTAGAATTCGTTATAAACTTCACTGGTAGTAAAATGATGTTCAGGCTCCGAACAGCTGGCAACCTTTTCAGAGATGTAAATGCATGCAGCATGGAAAGGGCTGTAGCCCTGAGGCTCACTTTTTGTTTAAATGATGGCTCATGTATTTCTAAATAGCAAGTGAGAGCTTGTTTGCTTAACAATAGCATATATTAACCTTTTTTTAAACAAAAATTTGGAGGTATTCAATCTAATTTCAAAACTCTGTTGTAACCAAAGTAAGGGCTTTAGTTCTTCCAGACTTCATGCAAAACTTCAAGAGAATCAGTGCAGATGTGCTTTTGTTTGCAGCACTACTGCATTTGAGTGATCTCAGTAAATAACTGCAGTTCACTTTGGGCTGATTTTTGTGATGTAGCAACATCCTTTCAATATTGAACTGCCCTGCTTTGTTTGTTTGAACTGCTGGAACTTATATAGCTGTCCAGCTGACATACCTACTGCTTTGTAACCTGACCACCTGCTCTGTTTGGATCCCTCAGAACCTCACAAGTTATGACGTCTGCAGCATTTTACTTGGAACATCAACTTTGTTTGTCTGGGTTGGAGTCATCAGATACCTGGGATACTTTCAAACCTACAATGTAAGGCAGGAATCAAATATTTAAATATATATATATATATATACAGGGAGAGAGAGATTTAGAGTGACAGATATATCTGTCACTCTTATTTAGGTCTCTCTAACTTGTGGCTTTTTTCCTCTTCTCCTTTCCTACACCCTGACTTGTAGGTGCTCATTTTAACTATGCAGGCATCATTGCCCAAAGTGCTAAGGTTTTGTTGTTGTGCTGGGATGATTTATCTTGGTTATACTTTCTGTGGTTGGATTGTCCTGGGACCTTATCATGAAAAGGTATGTCAGCACTATTACTCCTTTTCTGGTCTAATGATGTGTGAATATGTGTGTGTATAGTTCCTAGTTATAACAACAACGGTGGGTCTTAAATGCATGTTTCTGTTTAAAAGCTGTACCATGAAGAACATGGGAGTGTTTCTTCTTCCACGTGTACCTCCTGCCACCTGCTCCTTTTAGCGAAATAACTGTATTCTTGCTTTCACTGTGTGCTTGAACTCAACCTAATCTCCAACACTAGGCTGTGCTTGTGGTGAGTGGATGGTTTATACAGGCAATGTCTGGCTAGAGACCAGAGGTGCATTGGGCTATACCTCTTCCGCCCTCTTCTGGCAATTCCAGTTCAGTTGGGTTGAAGAGGCACTAACTAGTTCACCGTTACTGTTTCTGGGAATCTCCTTGGCTCTGACTTTGTTTCTCCAAATCTTTCCTGTGCCATGTAACTTCAGCTCCTAAATCTTGACTCAAAGGGGTAGATGAATGCTTGTCTTGTTTACTTGCTTCCTGGGTGGGGGTGTGTTGTGGGTTTTGTTTGTTTGTTTTTAGTTTGGGGGGGGGTGGTTTTTTTTGTTGGTTTTGGTTGTGTTTTTTTGGTTTGTTTGTTTTTTTTTTTAAGGTTAATATCAAAGTGTGTGGCTGGTATGTTGTCTTGTCTGAAACCTTGGTACAGGAGTAAGGCTTTGTATATTCCAAAACACAAGCAAAAACAACTGTAAAGTTTGTTTGCATTTTTTTTTTCTTGGTAGATGCTCTATGTGACAGTTTGAAAAGAGGCAGATTCCTGTTGTGATAAATTCTAGATGTCCATTAATGAGTAACAAAATGTATGATTTATCATTCCTGATCTCTGGTTACACACAGTATTTGTTGTAACAGCAACACATGCTGCAGTGCTTGGTTCAGCTTCTTGTGCCCCCAGAGCTCTGATTCCTCTAACATGATGTAGTTTTCTCCTTTGAGAAATGTAGGTATTCAGTCTGCACATGTTTTAAGTTGATGACAATACATTTCTCTGTGGGATCCTCTGTCGTACCAGAGGCTCAGCATAAATACTGTTGTAACTTCCCCGCAGCAAGTACATTAACTATCTGAGCAAAAGGAAGCGTAGTCAAGAATATGTTTATCTATGAAAATGTTGCCTCTTGCTAAATATCACAGATCAATGTCAAGGAAAGAACTGTAGCTGTGTGTGGGTGTCCTGTTCCTGACGGTTCCCCAGTATCCCAGCGGAAGGCAGTGTAGCACTGCGCAGCGCAGGCAGAGCCCAGGGCTCCGG
Organism: Aviceda cuculoides; assembly: GCA_035590195.1. Lineage (NCBI taxonomy): Eukaryota > Metazoa > Chordata > Aves > Accipitriformes > Accipitridae > Aviceda > Aviceda cuculoides. The sequence goes on along the minus strand of JAVJGG010000090.1, from coordinate 16,890,358 downwards.
CTGCAGGAGTAGAAATGGGAAGAGCCTTCCCTGCTGTGCGGGTTCACAGGAGAGCCTGGCTTTAAAAATAAATAAAAACAATAAAAAAGTCAGTCATAGGTAAAACCAGACCTGCAGTTCCTGTGCAACAGTATGTTCCCCTTAGAAGCATATGCCTCTTGACATCTCGTTTTCAATATAGGACTGCAGTTCAAGTGAGTGTGGTCACGTTACTTCGTTGATAATAGCTATGTTCAAACATTGTGCGTTAATTCATATTGTCCAATAAAGCACAGTTAACAAATCCAGTTATTTGGAGGGGCAGAGCAAGAGGGGGAAGTGTGTTTACCTGGTGGCTGAATGGAATTTAGCCTCAGGACATGTTGCAGCTTGGGGAAATGGAGTTGGGAATTGTGGTGGATTGACCCTGGCTGGGCGCCAGGTGCTCACCAAAGCCGCTCTATCACTCCACCTCCTCAGCTGGATGGGGGGAGAAAATATAACACAAGGCTCGTGGGTCAAGATAAGGGCAGTTTAATAAGATGAAAGCAAAAGGTCGCACACGAAAGCAAAGCAAAAAAACCAAATTATGTTATTCTCTACTTCCCATCAGCAGGCAATGTCTGGCCACTTCCTGGGAAGCAGGGCTTCAGTACACGTAGTGGTTGCTCTGGAAGACGAAAAGTGTCCCCACTT
>JAVJGG010000090.1:16832598-16865478 GCA_035590195.1 Aviceda cuculoides | reverse complement strand
GCCTTTTTTCTTCCTTTTCACACACTCCCCCCCCGCTTTTTTTTTTTTTTTTTTTTTTGACAGGCTGGTGGGAGAGGACTGTGTTGTCCTACTTTGCCTCTTTCAGCTTTCATTATCACTTCATGTCTTACTTCTTCCTCACAGGGGCTGTTGTCATTCCTACTTCCCAGCTGAAACACGAGAAACTTGCTGCTCCTGGTCTTATCCTGTGGTTTCTTGCTATCTTTTGGGGAAATGCCTCTCTTGCAGATTTTCTTGTTCCCCCGTCACTGCTCTCATACTTCCTCATCCTTTTTGTCTTCCTTTGCTTTTTATTCTGTTCTCTGCTTCAGTTGTTTGCCTTGACTGCTACATTTTTGGTTCACCTTCGCTAACTCCTCTATTAATTTCTCACTCTCTTCTCGTTTACAAGTTAATTTGTTTCCTGGATCCGGTTGTTGGGTCTCAGGTCTCCAGCTTGCGCAGCCCGGGAGGGAGCGTGGCGAGGGGTGGGCTGCAGCTCTGAGCAGGGGGCCAGCAGCGCCGGTGTGTCGCAGGCGACGGCGCGCGTCCTGCCGGAGCTGCAGGGTTTCTAGCCAGGACGTGTTTCAGTGATGTGCCTCCTATTTTATGAATCGGGCAGCATGCCCATGGCTTTGCAGAGTCAGCTGTAGTGGGACGGAAGATACGTCTTTTCTTTGGATCACGTTGTGGCAGTGGTAGAAGCGGGCCATCTGGTATCTTCTCCTCCAGCATATGAGAGATGGAGAGGAGTCTGCCTTCAAAGCACCGGTTCTCTGCTGGTTAATGCTCCAGAGCTCTTGTTTATTTATCAGCATGGGCAAATCACTGTTGAGCTGATGCTGTCAGCAGCTGGATTCTTGCTTCCTGCAGACTTCAGAGAGCTGCCCTGCCTCCTGCTTGGGGCTTGGCAGAGAAGCTGTAGTAGATGCAATTTTGCTACTGTCGTTAGAATTCTGTCCTCTCCTGCTTTTATAATTTTTGTGTAGAATTTTGATGAACCCAATAATCTTGTCAGATGCAAAAAAAAAAAAAAAAACAAACCCCTAGCCATCTGAAGTTTTGTTTGTTTGTTTTGGTTTGGTTTGGTTTTTTGTCTCCTTTATTTCTAGGTGCTTTTGTTGTATGCTGGACCCCTGGCCTGGTCGTCTTACTGCTCGATGGTCTGAACTGCACCTACTGTGGGATTCAGAATGTTAAAAGGTGGTTTCTTCTCCTGGCCCTGTTGAACTCTGTCATGAATCCAATAATTTATTCATACAAAGATGATGAAATGTGGGGTACCATGAAAAGGATGATTTGCTGCTCTTCTGAGGATAAGAGCCAGGACAGACGCTCATCACGGATCCCCTCGACAGTTCTCTGCAGGAGCACGGATACTTCGGGGCACTACATTGAAGATGGCATTATTCAAGGGACAATTTGTGGAAAAGGAGATCTTGGTGACAAAGGAAACTCCTGAGTTATTCAAGCAACTGACTTGGCTGGAAAAGGAGAGGGGGAAGGGTGAGGTTTTGTAAGAGAAGATTGACTGGCAAAGCTAGTAAACAATATATCCACTTCGTTCCAGAGCCTAAACTCCAGTGTTAACAAAAGTTCTTATAAATAATTGCCTGGTGGAAAAACACTTTGTAATGAAGAAAACTTTCTGTGCTGCCGTCTTTATCCTTTTTTTCTTTTAAGTACATGAAATTGTTTTTTCATGTGAATGGAATAAATGCATCTCAGAGACTTTTTGTGCATGGAAACAAAATGTAAGCAATGTAGTGAGACCCTCCTTAAGCTCCTACAGAGAGGATAAACCAGCCTCACTGAGCAGGCTTGGCATTCATCGAGTATTTATGCTTTGAACAGTTTCTGTGCATCCTGAGGAGGATTGTAGGCGTGGTTGGACAGAATTGTGACCTGTTTTCTTGGTTTACAAAGTTCATGAAATAGTTCGTACTTACCTTCTCTCTTTCTTCTCCTTATCTTGCTTTCAAAATAGGTAGTTTGATGGTTTATTAAAGCTATGCCAGAAACCTGGCTGTGATGGGAAGCCCAGAGCAGACACCAGTGTGCGTGAGGATGTCCAACCGTGGATTGTCAGGACCTGCGAGTACCAAAATCACAAAAGCTGTTATTACTTCCATGGTGGGATGAATGCTGCAAGGAGATACATTGCACTCTCTGCTGCTGTTGTGTAGGCAGACGTTGAGGGTGGATTAACAGAAGAGCCGTGCGGCTGTGTTCATTATGCCCGTTGCTTACTTCCCCAGATAACATCAAATGGGTGTGCTCACCCCTCTGTAACTGCTGTGCCACTGAGAGAAATTAAGAGGGTGAACTTTTAAGGGAAGTTTAAATATACATATATACAGATTCAATCAAGCTATTTAAAATAGAAGTTTATTTACAGGGAAAAAACCTGAAACCAAGCTAAACCCCTACAAGAGTAAAGTGTGCATTGATTGTCTGTCTGCATTGGTCTTGTCTGGACCACCTTGAACCACTGATTTACAAGCAGATCTTACTGGAAGGTACTTGAGGAAGGGGTCATGAAACAGTAAGCAATGAAGAAGGGCTTTCAGCATTGTTACTAATCAAGTCTAGCATCTATGCAGCCACAGCCCAAAAAGCTGAAGTTTTGACCTTATGGAGTATGCTCTAATGAAGGATCCAGCAATTTAAAGCTCTAGAGTAAAGTTTTTAAATCAAAACTTTTAAATAAAAAATTGGAATGTAGATTTCTCACTACTCTAAAAACCCTGCTACCCATCTTAATTTCAAGAGGAGTTACCTGTGTGGTATCCTAGATAAAGTCTGATGCCTGGTATTAAAGCAGTTGACCACAACCAGAGGTCACTTTGGAAAGTTTTGGAAGTTTTGACCGCTTAGACTTGTCAGAGAACAACACCAAGAGCACATTGTATGAGGCTGAAAGATAAAGATCAGTTGTAGTTTGGGCAAATTCTTCCTTCGGTGCAACTTGCATGTGGATATCTGGACTGTGTTGGTCAAAACAGAACCAGCACTTGGCTCAAAGGCCAAGTTACAATTTCGTAGAAGGCACTGGGGCATTTCATAGCAAGCCTTAGCTTATGAACGCAGCAAGCCCTTGTTCAGAGATGTCTCCCATAACACAAGTTACCTTGTAGGGATATGGCCTAACATTTCAAGGTAAATGCTGTATTTATGAGTAATGCTGGAAAGGTTTACACATGGTTTTTTGCCATTAAATGCAATGTTCTTGTGCAAATACTACTTTGTTAGTTTGGTGTTTTGAGAAGTACGTAAAGTGGTGCTTTCTGGAGCTGGTGGTATTGCAAAGGCAGAGCATGCAAGCGTTCCGGTCCCTAGTTACCTGCAGTGCACGGTTTGTGTTAACTAGGCTGAAGCTCTGTATACAAAGCTAACAGAAAATAAAATGTTACTTCAAATAAAATACTTGGTTTGTTTCCTGTTTGGACGGTGATTGAACATTACCTGGCCCTACAGTCAGTGGTAAATGGTTGCTGTTACTCTTACGCGTTTCCACAGATCCATCCAAGCTAAAACTGAAAAAATTGCAGATGAAAATAAAGATGGGAAACTTTGTTTCATATTACCACAGGGAGGGGGGTATGTTGTTTTAATAAAATTTTCATGTTTACTAGCAATACTAGGCAGTGTATTCACTGTATGAAGAGAGCTTGGATGAAGATCTGGAACATCTGCAGCAGTGGAGAAAACACTAGGTCTCTCCTGCAGAGCTTGGGATTTGAGCTCCAAAATAACCACATGTAGATGATTTTTGCAGGTAAGCAGGAAAAGGTGACTCCTGTAAAGGTAAAGGACTGCATTATTTGTAAAGCGCCTCACACAGTGGACTTCTGGTCTGGATTAAGGTCTGAGAGGTATTATCAATCATTTTGCTACAAGTAAGTGGGAGGATTTGAGGTCTGCACTCTTCTATTCTTTCTGTTGTCTCTTTTAAAAAAAAAAAAAGAAAAAGGCCAACAAAAGAACCCCCAAAATACGAACAAACCAACCCTCAAAAGCTTGCAAACTGGTGCTCCGTGAATGGTATTATTTGCAGTGTTGTGCTCTCTGTTTTGGCATGATGCTTCCCTCAGAGCTGCTACTTCATTGTCTACTATCAATTACAACGTCAACATGACTGGAACAGAAAACTGATCTTGCATCAAACTTTCCTACAAACTGCTACAGCAGAGACTGTATAATGTTTCCTATATCAAAGTGTCTAAACATCCAGCTACTCACATAGCAGGGAATTTCTTTTTAACTGCATAAACATTTATCAGAATAGTTTGTCTCAAGGAAAACATTAAAGCACTATTTGTACTTGAGTAAAATAAAAAGAAAAGTGCAAAGGGCAGTTGGTGAAGGCAAGTTTTGCGAGGTTTCCCCGTTGCCTTTTTTACTAATATCCCAGAATAACAGATATTGCTATCTACTGACTTTGCATGTGCCTGCTCCTGTTTATGTATGTGCAGCGTACTGAGACAAAATTCATTATTCCAGGGAATGCTTTAGGGTGAACACCCACAGAAACTTGAGGACATTAATGCTTAGGAGGCAGAGGAAGGCAAAGGTAGAGTTACCATTAAGTTGGATAGTTGCAAGGTTTTGTGTGTTCCTGGTGATGCTCGAGGCCTTTCTGTATCTGAGAGCCTTGAGAGCTGCTGTAGTGTAGTAAGTAGCAAGCAGATACTTCTAATACAACGTCTTCACAGCAACTATGGTTTGAAAACCTTTGTTTTGTTCTCCTCCTTATCCTCTCTCCAGCTGCTTGTCTCCCAAACCAAAGTTGTGCTTCCAGTTGATCAGTGGGTCCAGGAAGAAATGTTCCATGGCTTTTCCCAGGGCAAAGATGTATGGTCTGTCCTCCATGATTACTCTCCCGGAAGGCCTGCATGGTCACGATCCTTAGAGATGCTTTTCAGAGAATTATTATTAAAATCCAGGAACAATGGGGTTTTAGTTTACATTATAGATCTTTTGAATCTTTCTGGATAAGCTGTTGTTTAATAACTGCGTGCATGGGAGAGAAGTTTCTCTGATACCTGTGCTGTCAGTTTGACCTGGGTGGTATGGGTGATGGGTCCCTCTGGGAAAGCAGCCAAACTGCTACAGCTTGAGTGACTCTGAAGCATGGCTTTTCCAGTGCTTTGGGGCTGCTTTACCATAACTACTTTTCCCTCAGTATAAGTTTTTGGGTTTGGGTTGGTTTTTTTGTTTGGTTGGTTGGTTGGCTTTTTTTTTTTTTTTTAGTAATTACTGGGGAAATACATCTATATTTGTGCATATGACACCTTGTACACCTATTTGTGAACAGTGATAATTACTGCAGCTATGTGACATGATGGTGCCTTTCTCTGCTCAGATCTATATTTTGTATGTATTTATGCACATTTGTTTGGTTTTATAACTTAAAACTTTCTTCCAAGTAGCAGTTAACTGTAGGAGTAATACTTCTACTATGATTCTTTCATGGTTCTAGTGAACTCCACGTGAAGATTTCTAAACTACTGGTTATTGGAAGCTGACGGAGGAAGGGCCACTTTAAACTTGCCATATTTCTTATACTCTTTCCCTATAGTTCTGGCTATTGGCCACTATCCTAGCAGATGCGGTGCAGGTCAGCCTTTGGTCTGGCCCAAAGCAACTGCTGCTTCCAAGATTAGAGCCAAAAAGTGAAAATATAGGGAAATATTGAAAAGAAAGAGATAGGGAAATTGTTATTTATCCTAGGTTATAATTCTAATGAATGTTTTAAATCACTTGCAAGAAGTGATCCCATTTCCCCACCTTGCACCCACTCCCTCCTTATGCTGGTGCAGCCATTTGTGAGACCATATGGTGAACTATAGTGGGTCTGAAAAATAACCCTGGATGATATACGTTGCTAGTAATGAGAAGATTTTCCACTTGTCATGAGCTAGCAGCTGCATTATTTCCTTGGTTTCTTATATAGAGTCACACAGATGATTTGTTTTCTAGAAATCTTTGTAAAATAGAGTCCTCCTTGAATGCTACACTTTGCAGTCACTAGGCACACTTCTACCAGGGGGAAAAAGAAAAAAATCCATCTGCAAACAAACAATTAGGTTATGATAGTCTTCCTCCCCCCCCCCCCAAGTCTTTTGGAAGATAAGGAATTTCGACACCTTTATGCTTTGAGCCATTCTTTAAAACATTCTACGTATTTTTCAAGCAGTAATTAGTCCCTGAGCTGCTTTTATACATCTTTTTATAATATTGAGGGTGTTTTTTTGCTGCAGCAGGCAGAAGCATCTGTTTTCTTCCAACCTACTTAGAAGTGCTATTTTGCAGCCTATAGGTATGCTCTTTTGAATTGTCTTGTATATGCATCTTCTCCTGTGTGTGTGTTGAAATAAATTAATTTTCAAACTATCCTCTGCTATGTTTACCAGAGACAACTGTGCTAGGAACTGCTTTTTTTCTGAACTAGCTTTTACTAGTATCCCAGTTGTGCACTTAGGACTCTGTACAGCCCTATAAGAAAATCTACATGCAGATTAAGAAAAGCACAAATCATTTATTCATCTGTTCCCACCAATAGCTGTATTTTAACTTAAATGTGAATTGAAACTGTATATATGGTCTAACTTCTCAAAAAAAACCCAAAGAAAAGACCAAAAATTTCCATTAAAAACTCACGACAAAACAAGCAAAAAAACTAAAAACCAATTCTGCTTATCTGTAGGCCAGGAGTAAGGAAGCATACTTATCTTCCCTGACCTTTCGTTTACCTGACTTGCTTTGATATATATGAAAATAAAGAAGTCAAGTTTCAAAGCACAGTAATTGCTTGGGGTTTCGGTAGGTGTTCTTCTGGGGATGTGCTGCTCATCTAGAGAGGTTCTTTAGCTTTCCTGCTAAAGCTGCTGTGCAAGGAGATGGCATACTGGCCTGGGAGCATTGTTGTTGATCTCGCCCAGTATTGCATTTTGTATGTGTAATAGTTAAGAATATATATCTACTGTCTTGACCCTAAATGTTAAGATTCTTTTGCACATGCTAGACTCACAGTACACCGGGTTAGTTTTATCTCCAGCTTCTGCTTATATTTATGCAAGCAAATTCTTGGTGTGTTGGCTTTAATTAGGCTTCTATTAGGAATATGTTCGGTTAATAATGGATGTCAAAATGCACGGGAGTGAAAAGGCTTGACCTCCAGAGATGGAAATGTTATTAATGCTTAAATGATTCTATTCAAATGCTGGTTAATGCATCAGTTGTTATGAATGTCGGTGTATTTGTTTGTGCAGCGCACTCTGTGATACTGGGCTGGGATTTTCCCACAGGTATAAATGAGTTAATTTAATTAGAAACATAAGGTTTTGTGCCTATAGGGATAAAGGGCCCGTAGACTGTGAACTCGCAATTGCTCACCTGCATGCTTAGCTTTTACTTTCTGCGCAGTTGCGTTGCTTTCAGTAAACCCTTTTCTGTGAAAGGAGTCCCGCGTGTGTCAGCGTTTGTGAGATGAAGACATTTAATGTCGCATTTTAGACTGTACGTTTCTGCTACGTGGGAAACTGCCCCTTTCCCAAGAGGCGCAGCTGCAGCGGGCTGGCTTCCTTCACACACCAGCCCCTCACAGACACAACTGTTGATTTTAAAGAGGAAACATTTGGGCCCATAAGCACAAATTTATGATGTTGGATTATGTCCCGAATTTGACCTACGTTGTTTTGTCCTATTTTCTTCTTTATAATCACTTTGCACAGTCCATGTAACTTTTTTGTGTGTTCTGCTTTGTTCTTCAAAGCATAGATTAAACCACACTTTTTTCTAAACAGATAAATTCCAGCAGTATTGGGTCCTAGAGTAACCCTCCAATTTCACAGACCAGAGAGCCACAAAAAGAAATAAACATGGTTAGGCAGAGATTTTAGTCTTGGGTTTTTGCAAGGTCAGAATACCAACAATAACAACAACAAAATAGTTATTTTGCATGTATTAGTTAAAAGTGTTGGAGAATAATACTTTGGCAAAAGAAAAGTAGACCCTAAGCTTATGACTGGTTTTTGCAATTAAAATTTGATTTGGGAGTCCTAGCCTGTTAACCAGTGAGTTTTCTGAACAGCAGAACCAAAGAAATCTGTTTTCTGAGTGACTTCTTCTCTGAACTGGAGCGAAGCTGCCACATGCGTTCAGTTCCTTGCTGGCCCGAGGGGAACCAGGCAGGAGGGTGATCTCCTGAACCCCTTCGCCTGGCAAAGTTCCAGCCCGTGTTTCTATCTCCATGGGCACTAGAAGCTTTGCTGATTCACGGAAATGAAACCAAGCCCAAGGATGGAGGAGCTGCCGCTGAACACAGGGTGAGCACTGGCTGGAGACCTTCTGGCAAGTGTTTGTACCCCCTTTCCCCGGTGGTGGCTGAGGTTGCACCACGGTCCTTCCTTCTGTGGAGGCAGGAGCAGACTCTCCCCTACCCAGCTGCCTATTTTCCCAAAACCTGTTGGTGAGGCAATACCTTTAGATCTCTTCCTCTCAGCCGAGTTTTACTGAAAGTGACTGATGATTTCAGAAATTCTGAGGGACTAGTCAGGCAAAAAGAAATACAGCTGCACATGCCTCATTCCATTCAAAAATCAGGATAAAACTCTTTTTCTGGTTCGAGCTATGTAAGTCATAGATGCAGTTTTATGCTTGTCTGTGCATAGGTGAGGACTCTCTGGGAGAGGATGAAGGCAATTCCCAAGGCTGCTTCACAGCAAATCCCCAGCACCCTCATATCCCACCACTACTGTGCCTCTACTCGTCTTCTTACCCAGTCAGTGCCAGGAAAATACCAGAATCTGCCATCTTTATGCCATTTTATGGCCAACAAAATTATTAAGGAATTATTGAGGTGAAGTAGCTTTGACTCCCTCTCTTTGCAGGACTATGAATACGGCTTGTGGTTCTCCAAAAGGTAGGAGAATGACTTGTAAAGAGCTGCGAGTCCATCTGTAAACACAGTTATAAATACAGGAAAACCAGGCTCCCATGCTTGCTCAGCTTGTGCATGGTCTGTTCACTTTGTGGTGACTGAGTTTCAGAGGTTTTGCAAAGCGGCTTGAGGATTTGCTTGTGTGTGTGAATCCTGAGACCTTTGCATCTGCTGGGAGCGGTTCACGTGAGCCAGAGATCACAAACTGGTTGACATGAGGGAGCCTCAAGGGAGAGCCTGCAGGTTGTCACGGGAGATTCCTGGTGCAGAGGGCAACTCCTCTTATTAACTAAACCTGATGCTATTGACTCTTCATTGGGTTGTTCAGCTAACAGCTCTGGTTGTAAGTCATTTTTGTCTGGATGGGAATGGGCCATCCCAGTGGTGCTGTGGGTGTTCACAGCCTCAGCTGCCACGTTCAGTGCCCAGACACAAGGGTAGAAGCTTACAGGAATAGTAAGAGGTGACACCTCAATATATCAAGGGATTTAAGCCTAAATGACTTGCTGAGGGCTGGCAGGCAGCAGTCTCTGATGGATGACGATTCACTTCTCTCTGTCCTCTTGTCTCTTGCCCCTTCTCACCCTTTGCTGCAACAGCGTGAGCTTCACAAAAAGCTTTCAGCGAGCAAAGACAAATGCTGATTAGAAGAGGTGCCAGGGATGAGATAACACTTGGATTTGGTGTGAGCAGTTTGTTCTCCCCTGTGGCAGTCACACTGAGTATTTTGACTTGCTACAATAATTTTCTGTGGGCTGACATCCACTGATTTGATACAAATGGTAGCAACAGGCTCCATCAGGAGCTGCCCTGAAGGGTTGTTGATTGATTTAGTCCCACAGTGAAGACTGAGTGAGCTATTATTTCAAAAGGCAAGCTGGATCCAGCATGTATTTCTATCAACATGCCAAAGATGACACAACTGGTGCCTCACCCGGCCCAGTGAAGTGGGTTTTTGCTAATGCTTTATTTGGTCTCTGCATTTGGCTGTGAGACAAGCAATGCTCTAGCTTACTGTGAGCAGTAAACCAAAAACATTCTCTGTGAAGGGGTGGCACTGCTGTGTTCCGCTCACTTGGTTTCTGTGCACCTCTCCTCTGTATGGGGTAAAGTGGGAGATGTTGCTGTGAGGATAAGGACCTTGGGCTTCCTGAGATGCCACAGTGACTGGGACTGCCTGCCCACTGAATGCAGCTGGGAGCTCCTTACGATTCCTGCTGGGTTTTGGAAGCGATGAGGAGAGCTGGTGGGTGGCCTCACTGATGGAGTCCTGGTGGTCCCGGTCAGTCAGCATGCAGTGGCCTGTGGGGTCTTTGCAGGTTCTGCACCACCGCTTTCCCTGGGGAGCCCGCAGGCGCTAACGCATCTTTCCAATTATGGGGTTCAAATTTTGTCCCTTTAGTTTTTACAGAACATTTTTGACGTTGTCAAAGTTGAAGCAACTGGAGCTTTCTTTGATCCAGGAGCGAAGTTGACTCAGCTCTGCTTTGCCCAGTTTTATTTAAAGACCATGACTACCACTTCTGAAATGTTACTTGCGAATGCTGTATTATTACATTATCTGCTTTTCCATCTGTTAAATGCCATGGTTCCAGCAGCAAAAATACCGCTGTCTGACAGTAGCAGCTGTCAAAGGTCTTATTTAGACTACTTAAAAAAGTAGTAAAACCTGATACCACTAAAGATAAGCCAAGTTTTGTTATGATAAAACTTTATTTGGATGTGCTTTTAGGAATGTTGCTATTTATAGCACCTCTGGATTTTTACTCCTGCATGGGAGGGATGTTGTACACAACTATAATTTTAAGTACAATTACTTGCTTATTCCTGTTTTCAACAATGTTACGTTATTGTTTATAACCCATGTACGAATATAGAATCTTCCGTGTAAATCTGGCCTCAGCATTCTGTGTGGTTGTTCCCCAGCCCTGGGAGACAGCACCTATGATCTGGCTGCTTCCCAGAGGATAAAAAAGTATTGGTTGGGCCAAACCCATCTCCCATCTTCTGTGTAACCCCAATGACTTCATGACAAATCAAAAATCAAATTATAAGCATAGCTCGTGAAGCAGGAGATGCCCTGAACCAAGTCCTGTGTATCACTTAGAAGTGAAAATTACAATTCTGTAGTGAATAGTGCACTTAAATATGAATGATAATTGGGACGACAAATTAAATGAAGCATTGTTTATATGGATTGAGTAGTTCTGAAGACTTCTTGAAGTCAGGTGTCCCATTAATAAGCATCGCCTAATGGACTGTATTTCCCTGGGGAGCCTCGCAGCCTTGGGCCGGCACGAGGAAACAACCAAAGAGGTTCTGCAACACTGCGGCTCCGTGGTGCAGCACACAGACAAGTTGCCTGTCTGCAGGAGGTTTGGGCACCCCAGCCCTGGTCCTGGCTGCTCTTACTCCTCTGTCCTTACGGGCCCAGCACCTGCTGGTCTTCAACCCGCCTGGAGAATTACTGAAGAGCACAGTTCTCCCGAGCACAGCCCAGCAGGGACCGGGGTGATGCTGTGGTGGCCACCAGCTGCTCTCAGGGTTGGGTCTGCCGCCCGCGGAGGCACAGAGGTGAGCAGCGCCCTACGGCAGCTCCCGGTCCCGTGAGAGCTGGGAGACGCGGTGGCAGTGCCTGTGGCTCTCCCGGCATTGCAGAGGCATCTCCCTGCTCAGGACCAGGGATTTGTAAATAATGCCTTGGAGAAATGCGTGTTTTAGGGCTAAAACTAGAGGCGGGAGGGGTTTGTGCTGCGGCCTGGGCTCTTCCTGGTGGCAACAGCTGCAATGTGCTGTCAGGTAAGGCATATTTTTGGTGTGGGGTTGGTTTTTTTGTTTTGTTTTTGTTTTTTGTTTTTTGTTTTTTTTCCCTTTTCCCAGACAGCGCTAGCACCCCTGCTGCTGCCATGGGGCTGCCGGCGGGAGCTACTGCAGGTGGCACGGCATGTTCCCTGCGTGGTACACGGAGCTCCCAGGGCCCCCCCTTGCCCCGGGCCGGCCGGGATGGCCCGGTCCCTCGGCCGTGTGCCACCCCGAGGGCTTTCCCCTGCAGCGCTGGTCCTGCCCAGCCCCTCGAAGCCCCTCACCGGGGGCTGGGCAGGGGGGCGATGGGGCGGTTCAGGGGGAGGGCAGGCAGAGGAGTGGGAAGATGAGGCTGTTGATAAGGCTCCAACCACCAAACCGGTCTGAAACTGTGTGATTTGGCACAGCGTGGGGAGCTGTAGCTACCAACACAAAAGATGAATAATTGCAGGTCACGGCATTCATTCTCCCAATTTAAAAATGATTAAGCTCTCGGCGAGGGCAGGCAGCTGCAGGTTTGGGCTGCCTTCGTCCCCCTGGCAATGGTTAACGCGGCAGCGATGTCGGCGCGGCCTGGCCTGGCCGGCGAGCCAGCGGGCTCCTCTCCTCCTCCAGCATCGCCCTTCGCCCAGAGCCGGGCTGCCTCGGGCCTCGAGGTGCCGCGCGTTTCGGAGGGAATCGGTGCGCAGCGCGAATGCCAAGGGCGGTCCTCCTCCCGCTGCTCACCTCGCCACCCAAATTAGTGGAGGGGACGTAAAGCCGCGATGTGGGGTAAGCCACAGCCGCCGCAGGTGCCTGCCTCAGGGAGGTGGTAATGGCAGGGGCAGGAAGGGCGAACGTCAAACAGCGGCTCGGAGCAGGCTCGCCTGTAATCTGTATAAAACTATATCTTCCCAGGATTGTTTTATCTCATTTTACGTTCTCCTTCAGTGCTTGCGAGGTACCACATGGGCCGACAAGTGAACGTGTCCTTGAAAAAGAAACAGTAGCTGCTGCAAGTTACTGCAGAGGGCTCCGGCAGGATAGGAAATCCTGAGGATACTGCTAGGAAGTGTGGCAATGTTGACTCTGGGACTGCTGCTGTATGTTTTGAGCTAAGGGTGTGCATGAGACTTGCAGTCAATCTGCAGGGATGATGCCTTGGTACAGTTCATGTGGCATCTCAAAGCCTGAATCCTGTAAGCAGGAGGCTGAAGTTAAACAGAAGGGAATGAAACCACTGGTGTTTGCTAAATGCTCCTGACTGCTGAAGGTCTTTTAGTCACTTCCCCATTGGAGTCTAGATGTGTACTGTCTCCTCTCAGAGTTGCAGCATTGCTGGCCTAGGAAAATTAATGATTTTCTTTTGTTTTCCAAATCTTTACCCATTTCACTGAGCAACATTTTGCAACCCTCCTTACTGGCTGCATGGCTGCTTTTAATGCCCCTTTTCTGCAAAGCTTGCAGAGATGCCTCCCCGGCTAATCCTTCACAGCAACAAGTGATGTTGCATAGACCTTAAGCACTGGTAATCTTGGGGAAGAGGTGAAGTCTGGAATGGTAAGCAAGGTGTAAGATTGCTAAGCACTGGCGAGAAAATGCTGCCTAATGGAGCAGCAGTTGCAAGTGAAGGGTGAAGGGAGTGCATTACAGCAGACTGGGAAAGGCTGGTGTTTATCTGTCGCTGCCTTTGTCTGCACGTGGGAGAAGTGAGGGATGCATCAACCAACAGCATCGGAGCAAGTCTACCCAGTGCGTAGCACCCTCAAAGCCTCCACGAACTACCCAGGCAGACGAATTGCGTCCTGTGAAGAGCAACCCAAGATTGTCCTTTAGTGGGGAAGTCCAAGCAGTGCATGGAGGGGCTGTCCAGAGCCAAACAGCAGCTTCAAAATGGCAAAAAAAAATTTGGTAAAGCCATGAGGTGTTTATTGGAGGCAAGGTACACCATCCCCCTTTGCTCTGCACACAGAGCCTCACAGAGCTGCTCCTTTAGGGTCACCCTACTGCATGTATCTGCACAGGAGGGGAAAGCGTCTGTAAACAGGCTATCAAAGTGCATTCAACACTGCATAAAACTCATAAGGAAGCTTATTTAAGGTGCTCTGTGATGCACACCAGTCTTGCACTAGCTATGCATCGCTCTTGAGGGTTCCTCCTGTTGTATGAGATTGTGGCCACAGTTTCCAAGCACTGCTGCTGTTTAAGACCTCTTCGGCTTTCCCTGGAGAAAGTTGAGTGGAGTTGCCTTTCAGTTTACAGGGAAAATAAGGCCAAAAAAGCCCCATAGCAAGAATTTTGAGAAATTCTTGGCCTCTCCAATGTTTTTACTGAGTAGCTTCTGTCCAGCCTGTTAGCACCCCATCTGCACTGTCAGCTTCAGCACTCTTCTTAGCCACCAAATACCACACTGCTTGGGAAATCCCTGCTCCGGAAGGCTATGGGTGCCTGCTAATCCTGAGTCCTGACTTGCGCAGGTGTCTTTACATTTTACTGTATATACAGAGGTCTTATCTTTGAGCCTTTGCTCTCAGTAATTTTGCTATATTTTCTAGAGAAAATAGCCTTAAAATTTTGTTCTTTTAATAAAGAAAAGCAAGGACTACCAGAGCTTTCATTTAGAATAACAGTGTTCTTCAGTGGCTTGCAGAGATCTGAGAGGAGCTAAGTTTATTTTTTTCAAGGCTGATGGTAAAGCACATTTCCAGGCCATTTTATATCCTCTCTTTGCAAGAATTAAAATACTGCATACTGAGCTATGATTCACAGCTCTGTCCTGCAGGTTTGAAAAGTATTCAATACATCTTACTGTTAGGACTTGTTCTGTTACCCAGGGCAGGTCATACCTAGCTAGCAGCTGTTTATGGGATATAAATATCCATGCAGTTTGGAGTTGATTGATAACAGCTTAAAATTGGAAAAAGTCTTTGTTCTGTAAGACTGCGTGGTTTCCCTTCTTGCCTGTATTGTTCTCTCAAAGATCGCTGTGTAATTTTTCTACATTATTTTCAGTGTCATTCTCTGTATCTTTTATTAATTTCCTTCTCTTTCTTCTTTTCTTTCCCATGATATGTTTTTCATTTCTTCTATAGGCTTTCTTTTTCCTTTTCTGATTTCTTTCCATCAGACTCTGCTTTTTCTGTTCCCAGCATCATATTTTCATGCAGCCCTATCCCTCCCCAACACGCAGCTCTTTGCCTGCCTCAGACTCCTGCCTGTGCTCAGCCACCCCAATAGCTTTGGGCATGTGGTCCAGATGAGCATAATGAAAAGACGAAGAAAGCCGTGTATTTGGAAGAAGAATCAGGTGCAAAAATAGAAAGGACTATCACAAAAACAAACGAGTGAAAAATGCTGGGTCGCAAACTCAATATAAACCACTAGTGTTGGGCTATTGCAAGCAAAGAAATTCAAGTCTTGATCTGAGATACATTAATGGGACAACTTCACCAGCAGCATGGGGGGCAGGTATCTTGTTTTGCTTGACAGCGGGGGGCCACATCCAGGACAGTGGGTTGAACTTTCTGGACAAACTGGGAGGTATTCAGAGGACAGCAACACACTTGGCAGTTGTAGAAAATATGACCACTGAGGAAAGGCTGAAGGAATCGAGCTGGGCACTAGACCTGTCTCATTAGGGATGATAAACACTATTACTGAGTGTTTTAAAAAGAGAGGAGATGAGCATGTATGTGGGAGCCTCCAGGTATGGTTATGTATATCAATTTAGACAGAATAATCTTAGTTTTTTTCCAGTGCCGTGTTCTGGGGCTTTCCTGTGTTATTGCAGATACCTGGCTGGGGCTGGAAAACTTTCATCCTTTTTGTTTTGCAGGGTGAGGTGGGAGGAAGGCAGGCTGGCAGCCACAGCACAAGCCCTTGCAACCATTGTTCCCAAACTCCACTTCTGGCTCTGCTGCTGGTGCTGAGCAGTGTTATCTGCAGTTAATAAGGTTACAGTTTCTGGCCTCCTTGAAAGGGTTAACAGCTAAACTCTCTTTCCTGAAGCAGGCTGAGGTCTCTGTGTGAGTGGGGCTAAAGATCTGCAAGTAATGTTACGTTGCTGTTAAGAAGGCATGAGGGATAAACTATCCTGGCCTACATATAAATATTTGCAGTTACAAACCAGGAGCAAGAGTAACTGGAGAAAAATGTGAAAGACTCATGATTTTCTGTCGTGTTTTAAAGTTTGCTTTCCTGGGATGAAATACCTTTTAAATAATTCTATGGCAACCACAGCACAACAAACCCCACATTCCCTTCCACTCAGTTACTTTGACCAGCACCAAAATGTGGGTTAGTCACTGAGTCTCGATGGCTGCCGGCATTTTAGCGAAAGAACAAGTATGCAAAAGCTGGGTCCTGCTTGTTTCTTTTTTCATGTTTTAAAAAAAAAAAAAAAAATTATGGGAATGAATACCAGGCAGTTACAGCAGGGGAGATACAGAAATAACCTATTTTATTATTAAAAGATAGCTCTGAGCATCCAATGAGTGCAAGCTGTGTGCTATACACTCCCATTTCAGGCAGAACAATTATAGAAAACAGCTTAAAACAGATACTAAAAATAGCAGACATCCTGTTAATAACCATCAGGTTTGGGTACATTAGGAAATAAAAGGTTTGCCTGTTTATTTGCATTTTTTTGCCACGAAGAAACAACATAGTTCACAAGCCTCTCCTCTTTGGGGGTGAGCGTGCTGCTAGTGCAAGGCTGTGCTGGGAAATCTGCAGAGATTCATGACTGCCAGTAGCAAATCCTATAGAAAAAGCAAAGGCAGAGTTGATAAGGGTCATCTCCTCAGAACCAGGACTGGGAGTGGTGAGCCCCAGAGTGCCCTGCTCTTTCACCAGTACCTCATAGGTGGGGTGAGGTGGGATGGAATGGGACAAAGCTACAAGGAACATCCTGGAAGGAGAGAATGCTGGTGCGGGAAACCCCTCCTGCCCCCCGTGAGAGTGTGGGTGCTGTGGCTCTGGTGGTGCAGAGCGCTCTCCTTGCTGCTCTCCACAGCCCCGGGTGAGGTGAGTCTGGGTTTGCTCCCAAGGAGAACGCAAGCGCTCTCGGAGATTAAAATGGGCAGAGGGCATATAGGACCTATGGATCACCGCTGCCTTGGAGGCAGAACTGTTCCCAGCAGTATATTCCCAAGCACTTTGCTTGGTTTAATTTTAAATGACTCTCTCACTGTGGCTTTCCCTGCTTCCCCCAGGAGGCTTGGTTCGTTAGGTCCATTAGTGCAATTAGGGATTCGACACAGCAGGCCACTTTAAAAACATCAGTCCAAAGGGCGTTTCACTGGCAGCTCATGTGGCTTCTCTCTTACTCCATGGGAGAAACTGCGTGCACAAAATATGAATGCCTGAGTGTGGCATTTCCTGGAGAAACTTCCTTCTGCCATGAAAAAACATGGGTGTTCATGCGGCACTGCAGTGTGATGGCAAAGCAGAGCTTGCGAGGCTCTGTGCTACAGCCAGGCTGTGCGGCAGAGCATCCAGGGGCCCGAATGCTTTGTGTCTCCCTGTCACCTGGGGCTCAGCCCTCCCCCTGGGGAGACCCCCCGTGCCAGAGGAGTGAGCATGGTCCCTCATCTGGAGGCAGAACGTGAATAAGCGGAGGAATAGAGGCACTGTGGATTGCACAAAGGCAGTCGGCATGGCCCCGCGTCCCCAAAATGTGCTCGTGGATCAGCAGCATCACACACAGCTGTCTGCTGGAGGTGGAGGGTGTCTACCGTGAACTGAATCTTACCACCCAGGGTGTCTGGGAGTGACTTAGGAGGCAAGTTTCAGTCTCCTTTAAACATCAGTTTTCTTCTCTGCCACCTGGAGGGGAGCTGGTCAGGATGTGGGGCAGCTCTGGCATCACTTGGACCAAGCTGCAAGCTGAGATTGAACTATTTCTTGCTGCATGGATTTGGAAGAGGCACATTCTCCTGGTAATAACCTTCTGCTGAATCAGACAGTCAGTACAATGAGAGGAAAATCACTTTTCAGGGAAAGATTGATGGCATATGCTAGGAGCTGTTATGGGAAGGTTGCCTGGCTTTGGAAAACTAATTTTTGTTTGATAATGTGGGAGATGATCATGATCCGCTTTTAGATTTCAGCATGGAATAATATAAGACAGCATCTCTTGATGTCACTGGGAAATGAGCCTATTTATGCTAGACAGAATTTGGGCACGGCAAACCAGAACATCCATATGCTGCACAGTATTATGTCACCCTCCCCGTGTACTTTTCTAGTTAGTTCCTTATAATTCAATATGCTCAAAGTAGGGGCAGACTGTGCTGTGTTTCTGGCACTTGTGCAAGCAGAAAATCCTGTTAGAAGCATAAAGCTGCCTAACCCATGGAGTGCTTGTTGCATGCCCGGCACCATCAATCACT
This sequence comes from Aviceda cuculoides, assembly GCA_035590195.1. Taxonomy (NCBI): domain Eukaryota; kingdom Metazoa; phylum Chordata; class Aves; order Accipitriformes; family Accipitridae; genus Aviceda; species Aviceda cuculoides. The sequence goes on along the minus strand of JAVJGG010000090.1, from coordinate 16,847,361 downwards.
GCTGTGCCGCAGCAGCTGGGGAGGGTGCAAGTGTGCCAGAAGCATTTTGACAAAGAGCAGTGCCATCAGGGCTCGTGGCTGCAGTTCAGGTTTGCTGCAGTTCAGCGGTGAAACTGCAGCCCCCGGGTGACCGCCTTGCCCATGCCATGGACGAATGTCTGTCTTTGTGGGAGATGTGGCTAAAGGGGACGTACAGCTCCGCCCCAGCTGCCATGTTTTAGAGCGCGGTGGGTTAACCTAGACCCTGAAGGGTTTCCGCTTGGGTTGATACGCAGGACCGTGAGCTACGGCAGCTGTTCAGCTGCAGGAGAAGGGACAGAACGTACCCCTGCGGCAGCCGGGGCTCCGAGGGCCACAGCTACAGCCAGCTGCTCAGCCCATAACCAGCGTGTGCGGCGTGCGGGCCTTCAGAGGGCTGTGCTGACTCCTCGATTAGTTGAACGCCTACGAATCTTCCAGAGGTTTGAGTATTTTTCTCATACAAACTTTATTAAACTGAACAAGTTCTTCCTTAGACCATCTGACCCATCACATCCTCAGTCTATTCAAACTACTGTCAGTCACCACATGCCAGTGTATAAACCTGGCCAAAAACCTGCACCTTGCACTGTGTATGCACAGTGTTACATGGGCTGTCGCTCCCTGCCAAAGGCTGGGAGCAGGTCAGAGCTGAGGAGCAAGGGAGAAAGCACTTCATTAAAAAAAAAAAAAAATTTAAAAAAACCATATGAAGTTTCTGACTGCAAAGGCTTGTGCTATAATTAAAATGCAGGTATTGGAATTTCCTAGTCAATAAACATTCCTTAAAAAGACTTCTTTTATGGAATCTTTAAAAAGAGAAATTGTACAACAAAAAAAGCCCCATGGCCCATTAATAGGATGTTTATTTCTCTGTTTCACTTAGCTAAAAGCATTGCAGTGGAGTCTAGTTCCTAAAAATGTGTGGATTGCCACCGTTGGATTGCCGTCAGCCATGCTCGGCACAGGAACCGAACGTCACAGCCTTCTGACAGCTTCGTGGATGGCTGCATCTCCTGTTGCCATGGAAATGGACCTGAGCTCACTGAAAGCTGGCTAATGGGCTCTAAAATCATCACTCCTTGTATTGAAAAAGCGCTGGGGTGACATTTGGTAGTAGTAGTAATAATAACGTCTCGGCTTGTGGAATATAGTCTTTGTTGGTTTTATTTTATAGCAGTGTTATGTTCATGTTTGTATTTGAATTATCTGGTCAAATACAACCCTTTGTTGTGGTTTAACCCGGCAGGCAGCTAAACACCATGCGGTTCACTCACTCTCCCCCTGCAGTGGGATGGGGGAGAGAATCAGGAAAAAAAAGGTAAAACTCATGGCTTGAGATAAAAGCAGTTTAACAGGACAGAAAAGGAAGGGAAAATAATACTAATGGTAAGAGAGTATACAACACAAGTGATGCACAGTGCAGTTGCTCACCACCCGCTGACTGATGCCCCACCAGTCCCCGAGCAGCGAGCTGCCAGCCCCCAGCCCACTCCCCCCAGTTTTATTGTTCGGCATGATGCCATATGGTATGGAATATCCCTTTTCCCAGTTTGGGTCAGCTGTCCTGGCTGTGTCACCTCCCAACTTCTTGTGCCCCTCCAGCCTTCTTGCTGGCTGGGCGTGAGAAGCTGAAAAGTCCTTGACTTGTTGCTGAGCAGCACTTACACTAACTAAAACATCCGTGTGTTATCAACATTACTCTCATCCTGAATCCAAACTACAGTACTATACTAGCTACTAAGCAGAAAATTAACTCTATCTCAGCTGAAACCAGGACACCCTCCCTCCCATTTGTATCGTACTTACTGACCACAGCGTTGCAGTGGTTAGATACTGCCCAGGCCCAGCAACAGGGAGAGCGTCACTAAGAAAATGGATTTGAGGAGGAGGATTGCTTGCTTTAACTAACCAGGCATACGACACAACTGACCATTTCTTTTACCATGGCTGTCCTGTTGCAAAACCACTTTCCGTTAGTCCAGAAGTGTTTGCTTGATCTGTTGCCGTTACAATATACGATAAAGTTCAATATAATTATGCCCCACATTAACATCCTTTCATTTTGCTGTGTTCAGCAATCTCCAGCTTTGCCCTAGTTTCACAGGGTTCTTTGTTGTACTGAAAATGTTTGCCTCTAGCATCATAGTAACATCTTGCTAATCAAACAATACTGGCAAGGAAAACGATGCTATACAGATGAACTTGACCGTGAGAATTTAAACTGTAAAAAAAAAAAAAAAAAAGCTTTTAGGGAAAAACTGGGGCTGTAGTTACAGAGTGAAATGCAAGACTGCAAACAAGGAAAATAAGAGTTAGAAGTCATCCTCTCAGCCTATGGTTTTGTGGAAAAACCTACACTTACCAAGAGTCCTGCAAAAAAAAAGTGCTCATACGCTGATCTTAGCCTTGATATATTTTAATAGGTTACTCTTAAATTATTTACCTTTATTGAATTAGCAGAAGAGTAACTTTTTACTCTAATCTCAGCTCTTGAGAAACAGTATTGTACACCAGAAACTACTGTGGTTTTTTATTACTGCAGCATGTTAAGATAGGATCTTGAAATGCTTTTAAATCTGAGCAGTGAGCATATCAACACATTATAGCAAAATGAGAGGTATGCTTTTAATTCCTGGAAAAACCTGGCCCTCTTAGAAGATCTGCAAACATCTTTCACTGAAATAATGCTCAAATTAACAGTGTGGAGGTATTCTCCACCTTAATTTGTATACTCATGGAATGCTTATTTTTATTTACTGATCAGCTGTTTTGTGGGTAGATAAATGGGTTTTGAGGCTATTTGCTTTCAACATGACCTTTATCAATCCTCTGTGAAGTTGAAGTGAAAATTCTGTAACCATTTTAATCTATTTCCCCAAATCTGACTTGCCTCCTTATGGTGCCTAACAGCATTACTTATAATTATTTCCAAGCCTATGCAGAGTTCCTGCTATATTTGTTTAAAAAGATGCCTAAACCTTGTCCATTATAGTTAGAAGGAGCTCTGTGGCAGAGACTGGGTTTGCACACTCAGAGAGGATGCTGGTAATGAAGGGAGCTAGCACTTCTGTAGTAAAAGTCATTAGGCATGCAGCCAAATTCAGATCTTAGTCTTCCTCCAGGCCATGCTTGTGAGACTCAAGGTTATTTTAATTATATTGTTTCTTTCAAGTAGATTTTATAAGAGGAGGATTGCACTGTTTTCCTTTAATGACTACTTTTTTCAATCTCGGAGGCCAAGTAAAGGATCTCTGATAGTTAATTAATTTCTGCAGAATCTTCTCACACCCAATTTTATATGGGGCTTGTATTTTAGAGTCAGGATTGCAATTCAGGGAGCTGAGCTGGTGCAGAGTGCCACTTGCAGAATAGGGTTAAAGTTTTCCAAGCCACTGTCAAATCAGCACAGTCACTTTAGGTACTATTTACTGGCACCGCCAAACTAATACGTGGTCTTTTGCTGGTCATGAGATGTTGAGGACTGGAGTGCAGAGGGTAAGGGTGATCTCCAGAAGAGCCAGTCAGAACAGAGCTCTAGGAAGAGTCTTTCGCGAGACTTGTCTCTCTTTCAGAATGACCTGAAATCTGCATCCCCTTTTCATCATGTTAGCTCCCAGATTCAGTTCAAATGAAGTCAATGGCAGATCTCCCACTGACTTCAAAGCAGCAAAGTTTTGGCATTTAGAAGAAAATCACTATGAAGAATAATGATGCAATATAAACACTTCTGTTATAAATGCAGAATGTAAATAATGCTCTTTTATAGCATTTATTTAAATCCCCAGGCATTGGTGGAAAATAGGTCTCCAAATAACCTAAATAGTTTGGCACATTAAACTCTCAGCCTTTACAAATATTGGTAGTGTTTCAAAGAATGCATTTTTAAGTGAGCAGTAAAAAGCAATTAGGCATGTAATTGTTGTTTTAGAGGTTTAACCCAATTCCCACTGCAGTCAGTGGGAGTCTTTACATTTGCTTCAATGGGGACTGAGTTGGGACCTTACGTGTTTGAAGAAAGGGAGGGAAAAAGAAGGGGCGGGGGGGAAACCTGTACAAAATCAGAATTGGGAATTTCATAAGTCTACCTAAAATGCACAAAACATTTGAGACAGCAGACATCTTTTTTTAGGCAGAAAGCATCTACTAATCACAACAGAACAAGACTCCCCCCTCCTCTCCCCCTTCCCCTCCATGCAATTCCTCTTCTGTCACTCAACAGCCATATAATTAAATTAAAGGGTAGTAAACATTCCTGAACTTCTCAAAGAAGTTCACTCAGTTTCTCTCTGTCAGATGTCACAATACGTAATTTTAGTTGATTGTATTTCTGTATTTGACAAGTAGCACAAATGTTGTCATTAAGGTAATGTATAAACCTGTAACAGGCTAAACCCTATAGAACTTACATTTAACTTATATTTAGGCCAGACATGAATGGTATCAAAACAGGCAGATGGAAAGTTTTGATGTAAATTTTATTATGTTACTTTGATTGAAAGTAAAAGCTGTATTTAGTTTTTACAGTGGAAATAGGAAAGAGAAACTATTTGGAGCATTCATAATTACTTGTGAGAATCATGGATGGTGTATCAATATCTACACTGCAGAGGTCTGAATCCAGGGTTATAAGTGTTTAGTTTTCCCCTTGGCCGATGTGCAAATAATGACTGTGGAGATGTACAACTGAAAAGCAAGTGCCCTGGAAGAATCTTTAAACTTTTAAGTTGTCAGGAGTATATCTGAGGGGAAAAAATATTATGCTTGTTACAAGATTTTAGTGTAATTATATTGCATTTTTTTTCCTGAGGTGTCGCAGCATCTCATTTACAGCATTTTGTTTCCTGCAGAAACGAGACTGCAGCAGACACTTTTGTCATTACCAAGTCAGGGTTAGGTTCATTGCTTTAGCTGAAATCTAAATGGAATAGCAGAAGGTGGATGTAAATGAGCTACTCAGAGGTCTGGTGGAGTAAACATCCCCTTTCTTTTCAGTGCAGGAGGAGAGGTGATGGGCATTAAGATGATCAGCCTGGTGTGAATGGAAGCTCTCCATCCACAATTTGAAGGTGAGACTCTAAAACCAAATACGACAAATGATATTCTCCTCTTAAAACTTTCAGTGTAGGAAGAAATGGTATAAAGCTACACAATGCAATGACATTTTCATAATATAAATGACAGCTAGTAAGAAGACGTGATGCAACTCACTTCAGTGACATGGCAAAAATAAGTTTCCAAGGATTTATAGCAACCAGAGTATTACTTCTGGTGATTTATAAAGCCGCACACAGATCTTCCTCTAGACAATAAGAGGAACCAAATGGAACATAGCTGCAACAATGTATTACAGTTCGTTTGACCTCATTTGTCACAAGAACAGGGCCTTTAGGTCAAACATGTTTGCACCAAGGCCGACTCTGCCCTCCCTACAATTTACTTGCCAACTGCAATAGGACCTCAGAGAATTAACTTTTTAATTATTGGACTTTAGAAAATGTATTTTACTCTTTCCACTGAGGTGTAAATACACCTAATTTTCGAGTATTATTTCCCACCACCTGAAAACCCCAAACATTCAAGGACAGAGTATGAGGTGCCCGAGCAGATCACAATATCCCAGTGAAACCCTGGGGAAGAAGTGCTTTGAATTTTGCTGACTGACCACTGGATGCCACTATTGTTCCACTGAAATAAAGTGTAGTGTTGTCATCTGACTGGCTTACTACCTCTGAAGAGGGGAGACCAAATAGCACCGGCATGCACAATTTTCTGCAGAAAGTAAGCGGTTAGATTTGAAATTATTAATGGCTTTTACTGTGTTTAGCCATTTGACTTTCCTCCTTGCTCAGAGCTCCTTCTCAGCAGGAATCACAGCACCAGTCTCTCCTTTAAAAGGCCCTAGTGGGCTGCCCCCCCCCTTTTGACTCAAGAGAAGCAATTTCAAATCCAAAGTCTAGTCATGCAGAATATTTAGGCATTATTTAGGAAAAAAAGGAAGAGATGAATGACCTAACTTTGGCCCCCAACAAATCAGACACCCGAACTGGGGAGCTGGTCGGGCAGACTGCTAGCGAGTGGCTCGTCCTCCCTCTGCCCCAGCACACCGTGGGCCCCAGCGGACGGAGGCTGCAGTGGAGCTCAGAGCCTCTTTCAATAGTAAGATCAGAGTTGAATGTCAGAAAGACCTTAAGATTGGAAGAAAACAATGTTAAAAAAATGCAAATTTTTCTCTAAATGAGTGTTTTTCTGTTATCTTGCTTTTAAAAGCTTCTTACTGTTTTTAGCATTTAAAAATGTATATATGTATTTGAAACCAGACCAATTCTGCCTTTGTCTGCACAATCATGGCATGTGGATTGTCATATTTCTCACCATCTTCAGGTCCGTGTGTGCAGCTCCTCAAGATCTACAGTCTCTAAAAGCCCACAGGAAAACCCTGTGGCTCTCAGGACAAGGTGCAGCGCTGAGGTGTTTGCAGGATTGCCCCGTGGCTCTGCAGCCTTCCCCCAAAAGGGAAGGGCTTTCCTTTCACCTCTGTGATAAGCCACAGGGCGTAGTGCTGCCCCAGAGCCGCCACACGCTTGCATCCCATGACACTGGATCTGTGTATTATTTCACGCTGGTGCTTTCCATGATTACATTCCCACTTGGAGCTGGCACTGAGCCCTGCTCTAGTAATAGGAAGTCTGAGCAACAATGCTGCTTGCAAACCGCTCTGCTCCCAGCTTTTCTTCAGGCATTCTGTGCAAGCTCTCTACACACCAACAGTTCATCCCTCGCCGTCTGTGCCGTGCAGCCACACTGTGTTTTCCTCCTTTCCAGGAGACAACGCTGTCAGGAAGGAATAGATGTTCCCCTCTTAGCTGCTCTAGTTGATATTCCAGAGGCAGTCACCTCCAACAAGAGGTGAAGACGACAACCGCAGGTAGTAATATCTTAAAGCCTCTGCTCTAAAACTGTGCTAAATCAGATAATTATGTTACATGCTGGCACCTAGCTGTAGAACTAAAAAGAAGTTTCCCCCTTTCCTATAGATAGTATAAAAGGGAAGTAGAGGCACTTTTTTTCTTATGAAACACACACACACATTCTTTCTTCTATTTGCAATTTCACACACACACACAAAATAGCAGATGTTTGAAATTAAAATCAAGAATGCTTTATTGTAGCTGAGGGATCCCTAACCTCATTTTGTAACTGCCTTTCAAAATCCAGCAAGTGTGCTTTAGTCACCAGGGAAAGGTGACTGCCATCTATATGGATATGGAGAGAAAAATGTCTGTATAATTTATGGTCAAACATAAAACATCTCTTCTCCATGGCTTGTATTTTTAATTTTGCAATTTTCAGCAGTTGAAGTGATTTCAATATGACAACAAACCTTTTCCTCCACGCTTCCTGATACTATTTATTTGAAAAAAGGATTTTTTTTTTTTTACTGTGGGTTGCCTTTATTCTCCACCCAGCTGGTTGAAAAGATTACTTTGGCTTCATTTCAAAAGGGCACTCTTTAACTACTTTAATCCAAGCGTACAATGTAGAAAACCAGTTTTCATTTAAAAGGGACCTGATATAATAATAATCTAAGTCTCCTAGTTGCACGCGTCACAGCCTAGACAGTGACTGAAGAGGTACGTAACACTGTTGTTACCGTGCCCACAGCATACAACATTAGATGTTATTTTTACAGACATTCAAAGAAATAACCTAAGCTTATGGAGTGGGACTTTCAGGTGTTTGCTGGAACGCAACCACTGAACAATTTTACAAAAATTTTTTCACTGAAGGACATTTTTAAAGATCCATTTGTTGGCCTCAATCTGTTTTTAAAGAAGCTGACTTTATTTCTTCAAGTAACAGAAAACCTTTCTTAAACTATTACCCTAGAGACCAGTAAGAACAAGTTACTCATCGTTGTCTTTCCAGTTCTGGACAGAGAGCTATTATGCTAGATGTATTTGTCATGTTTAAACTGTGTATGCGAGTGAATGAGAAGTTTCTTTGTGCAGGTTTCAAATTAAGAGCTAAGGAGAAAACAACTCACGTTACCAAGATTTTCTCATTATCTTTAAACATTTAGATTTTAAAATATTTTCTCTTTTTTGGTTTTGTCTTTGCTTTTCTGTTGCAGGCGCAGTGTGCAGGAGGCAAGCCAGCTATCTGCAGAGACAGCATGTCTTTGAGCAGAGCTGAGAGATACTGCTCACTTCCATATTGTTGCCCTTAAAATTTATTTTAAACAGTGAGTATTTGATTTTATTTTTAAGATATTAACTTAAATATTGCATTTCTGCAAAATAGTCTCCTTTCAGCTGGCAATTGGTCTTGACATTTACTTCTTTTTCTAACAGCTAATGGTACTTGTGCACGTGAAGTTGTACATAGGCACTCGTGCACCAGCACTTGCCAGACTGAGGGGCGATACAGAATCACGTACACAATTGTTTCCTTATGCTTTTACTGAGCTAATCCTGAAACAAAAAAGAAAGGATTTTCATTTAAGTGTCTTTAAGCAGTAAAGTGACCCTAGCTCAGACTATACTCCAGTGGCATGACATGAAGCACCTCTCTTGGGAGAGGCATCGTTTGAAACTAGTTGCAGCTGAGGATGTTTAAAAACCAGAGTATCAGCTGTGTTTACCATGGATAACTGTAGTTTAATTGCTCTGCAAGCTAGTCACAGACCAGCTAAAGACAGACAGGATTGTAATCATTACATTACATTGCTTTTCTGACGCTTAGTATTACTTTGTGGGCCTCAGACTGGAAGGACTGTACTGTGGTAAAATATGATTCTAGAAATTGTATTTTCCTAAATATTTCACTGTATGGTTGATAGTGGCACTGGGTGAAAGCTTTAATTCTTTTCTTCTGATGTGTGTATAATTCTTTTTACAGTCAACAAATGATGCTGCAGTAAATTTTCTCATGGAAGGAGATTTGTACTTGCATGCAGGTGTCACTCTTGGTACCTCCAAGGCCCATGCTGCTCCATAGGAATGCAAAATGAATGGTAAATTCATGTGAGAATGTTGGGGCATATTTCTGTTGAAATTTAATGTCCTAATGATCTGAAAATGGAGCTAAGAAAATAAATTACAGCCCTTGGTTGTGGAATGGACGTGCCTGAAAACACACTTAATACTTTGGTGCCTCAGCTCCCACGTGTTTAAAATTATAACACCACTGCCATTCCTTCCTTTTTATCTCATAACCCTTCAGAGTTTGGGGTTCTGTGTGTTATTTTGGGGTGCTGAACAACGACACAGACATGTTTATTTGCTGACAAAAAAAAAAGTCTTGTTTTCATGACTGGGGAGAGAGACTGTTTCTGTGGACACCACACTAACGCTCTTCATTCACAGCTTTCCCTTGAAATGCTGTTTTGCTGCTTTTCACAAGCTGTGGGAGCTTCTTCATTTCCCTGATGCTACTTTTTGCTCTTCCTCCTTTACAAACACATCACAATTTCAAACACTTCTGAGCACCTTAGTGTTTGGTAATGACATTTGCCCAACTACCTCAGCAGCTGTCCAAATGAAGGAGAGCAGTTAAATGCACAAGATTCAGTGATGGTTAGCCCTGACCAATGGGATTTCATGAGTGTGAGATGTTGAACAAATTTTTGTGAAGCTTTTTCAAATGGAGATTGAAGCAGACATGCAAAATACTGCACATATTCTCTGAAGATGGTATACGTGTAGCACGTAACAGGGTGGGAAGAAGAACAACTGTTTTATGGCATGAGTTGCTACAGCTACTAAGATCAAAATTTTTCATGAAGTATCTGCATCACTGAAACCCTTCAACACAGTTGGATTAAATGGCATTGTCTGCCTCATGGAAGTAGTCTCTTGAACTAGTAATAGTCTGAAAGATTTCAGAAGTGAACCTTAGTTGCTGCAGGCATTGTAGCTGTCTGATATTTTATTCTCCTCCAAAGGTCTTTGGAGTAAATCCAATAAAAGTTTACCTGGTGCCCGCCTCCCAGAATGGAAAGGAAAATTTGGGTGCCTGTGGTGCCTGTATCATGAGTGGAGAGAGTTAAATGAAGTTAAAGATCTGCTTCCATCTTTAACCAGAAATAAGGCTGCAGAGACAGAAATGTGAGAGTGTAGCTCCATGAAAGGGATGAGTGATCTAATGACTCATTGACACTAAAATTGGGAAGTCCCATTCCTCTCCCTATTCTTTCTTTTCCCTCTCTCCTCCTCTGAATTGTCTTGTACTGGCTTTAGCATATGTGGAAACCTCTGTGAGCCAATTCACTTGCTAAGCTGTTGGAACACTATCCCAACAAAAAAATAAATAGAATTAGTGAGCTGAACTGACTCAGACGAGGGTGCAATAAAAACAAGGGCCCGTGCAAAAGCGTAACAGTGTAGAGAAGTTTGGAGAGGAGCAGTGAAACAGTAATAGCCTGTGGTTTAGTTGGCATCTTGTCTCTCACCCTGAGGCGCTCTTGTTCCAGTTTTGGGTGTAGTTTCTTTGCTTCAGAGTCAGTATTCTTTTTGTGCTGCTTCGCCTTGGATCCCTGATGCTTAGTTTGCCTTCTGTGGCACTGGTTCGGCACAAAGGCTTGGGTGGGGGATGCTCTGACCAGACAGCAACACCATCTCATCCCAGGGATATTTTTGTGACTGTTGATGTGCTTGGTCAAACCCCTGGGGAAAGATAGGCATCTACTATTTGCAGTCTAACAGGGATTAGCCTGAAATCCCACAGTCCAATTGCAAGAGCAGAAGGAACTTTCAGACAAAAGTTGAATGTCTTTTAGATACTGAGCCAAGTCACTCTCACATAGTGGGGCTGGGGGAGAGAGGAGGGACTGGATCACACAGATGGGCTTAAGTATGTAAAGTCCACCTAAATCCTGCTGTAGGTCTCTGCATCTTCGGCGCCTCCAATGGGCTCCAGAGGTATCTGTTAAGGTCACTGCATGACTGGAGCTTCTAATGTGTGAGCTGGAACCGAAAACAGGCCTTAAAGCGCTTACTAGCACACAGCACAACCCACAGTCTGGCTTATAAGGTTATTTTTATGCATCTCCACAAAGAGACGTGAAAGCCCTATGAGCTGGGCTTTGTCGAGATGGAGTTCTTACATCAAGAGACAATAAAGGAGTCACAGGCTGCCACTGGCCTATTGCATAACAGGATCAGACATTTTAATGAGCTTCTGCTAGTCCATGGTTCGTCAGCCCTGCTGATTTGTAATGAAGCAGGACACTGCTATAGAAACCAGTCCAGCAAACAGCATTTTTGAATGTACTTAAGAAGATGAGTTTGAATTGAAATGCAAACAAACTGGATCAGTCCATCTCTTTCTGAATTGTAGGAGCCCGTTTGCCCTCCTGTCCATGTTACAGTTTAATCCAGCTTGAATTTAAGTTTTTAGAGGTATTTTAATATCTCATGTCCCAAAGCATCTAGTTTCCTCTGGTTCTTTAATATTTTTCCCATTATAATTCTTAAGTCCACTTTTTAGTACAGGATTACAAAGAAGAAATGATAAACACATTTTCAAAATTTCTCTAATCACTTATTCTATAAACTAGGTTTATAAAAGTAATGGGACTGAAGTTAATTTTAAGGATAATGGTCTATATCACAGAGAGGAATGGCTATGAAATAACAAAAGTGTTTTTCTAAACTGCTGAATTATAAAGCAAAATAAAATGACTCTCCAGATAACTACATCAATTAGATTGAAGCAAACCCAAGTAGGAAAAAAAAAACCAAAAAAAAAAACCAAGAAGGAAAAAACTGTTTAAGGAGTTGTACTCTTAAAATTTGGGTTACTGTCAAAGACCTGACATCCATTACAGGATATTTATGATGTTACTCAAGAGAGCATAAGAAATACTTGATGTTATCCTCTATTGTATCCCTTAGGAATGAAAAACTCCAATGACACCACTCTTTCCCTACACCAAAATCCTACCTATATGCCACCTTGTTATGAACCACTTTAAAAAAGTGTGTTTTAATTCTCACTGTGGTTTATGAAGATTATGTTATAACAAATTGGCGCGTTATCAATAAACAACCGTGTTGGGCAACAGTTTTTCATAAGCTAAAATTTCCTCTGACATTCATGCCTGAACACATCCCACAAAGACCTCTCCTTTCCTGGCCAGCCCTTTAAAAAACCACATAAACCAAACCCAACCCATGATGCACAGCAAAGTGTTTGGGGAGATCTCTTTTGAATAACATCAACTTCAGGAACAGCTGCTAAGATCAAATGGACAAAGGGAATTCAGCACCACCCACCCCATGTATTATTTTTTAAAGCTCCAGGAGCTTAATCCTTTCCGTGAACAAAGTCACTTGCCGTTACCACTTGCATATTTTATTCTGTATGAGTCTGCTTCCTCCTAAGAGTGCACCTGCAGCTCTGTGTAGTGTATACCTACAGTATAAAAGTCCAAAGTCTCTGCAATTAACCTGAGCCATAAAATGAAACATTTCTTCTGTACTGTGAGGAATGATTTCCTATGACCTAAATAAAAAGAATGTATTGTTATAAAAAATATTTATTACTGTTATTGCAAAGGTACTAAAAGCCAAAACTATAATCAGTATTTCTGCAAGCTGCCAGAGTGTGCTTCCTACACGGCAGGAACCAGTCAGTTTACTAGTCCTATATAAGTCTTTTTCATCTGCCTAGAGAAGTAATTATGGTCTGCCTATGAATGAGAGAAATAGCTTTACTTCCAATCTTGATGACAGGATTATATTTCATTCCTGGGAGTTAAATTTTGGTGAGAATTTTGAAAGGCTGATTTTGACCTTATTCAGCATTTTTCCATTTTCAGGCTGACCTTTGAAACCCAGAAATGTGGAATGAAAAAGAATCTGGAAGCAGAGCAAGCAGCGTGTAAGAGATATGAGGAGGTTTATCACAGCTGTGTCTGTGGCAGCAAAACCTACAAGACTCATTTGCTTTTCCGATTCCATCCCTTGTTGCACGCCACAGAGCATCGCTCTGTCTACTTGGTGACCCTAACAGTGAAAATGCTAATGTACGGCCTGTATCCTGTATTACCACCTTCTTACACTGAAAATACAGAAAAATAATCAAAATTTGCCAACTTGGGTGAATAACTGAATTTATGAAAGGGTATAACTATATAATCTATTAAAAATAAGTATTTTACGTCCCAGTTGCCGCTATTTCTCTGTGATGGTGGCTTTCAGGTCACAACAGCCATCCCATCAACTGCATTTTAAACCTCTTTTCTGTCAGTAATTGTTTTGTTATTTTTTTGACGTGGACTATAACAAATTGACAGAAATAATCCTCAATCTCTTCACTTTGCTTGTGTTTAGATGTTTGTGATTATTTGCAGAGTCCTCCAACAGGATACTCTCCTCAAAGCTAAATGTAAGGAGAATATTGGACCAAGAAATGTAAGTTTACAGAGAATGGAGCTGAATATTCATTAAAGACTCATTAGTCACTTGAAATTAAAACATTTACTGTATTAGAAATGTTATTTTTCTCAGCAGAACCTGTTCTGATGACCTCATCTTTAAAAACAAACCCAGAATAAGGTTGATAATATTGAAAATTATTGTTTATTAACTTGGAAAGAAATTAGGATCAAAATTTCAAATGATGAAAGGCAACATAAAAACTGACCTCTTCTCCTGTACCAAAATAAAAATAAAGAGATGTGAGACGTCAACAAACTTACAGCAACATGGCAGGACTGAGAATTAGGTATTGCAGGTATACATAGGCATGACTGCAGAATTTGATGTACTTGGGTATGAAGGTGGTAGGTGACAAGAAAAATCAATGGGGATGTCACTGAGTAGGTAAAGGCTGCAGTCTTGCACACCCCAGTAATGAAAGTCATGAGACCCTATGGATCACGATTACTCAATTAATTTGTTGGGTAATTTTATTAAAAGACTCACATATTTAGTGAGGTAATGCTAGACAATGTAACTGATGTTCTCTGGGCAGCAAGGCATGTGCCAGACTGGGTGTTCTTGGTGCTCTTACACCACCACTGCCAGGCACAGAGAGGGCTGTCAGATATGTGAGGTCTCCCACAGGGAGGCATTTTTGTGATATCCGGGCAAACCTTGCTCTTGACGAGTGCCAGGAATTCCCGGTGTAAGCTAATTTCTCACATCAGCAATACCTTTGTTTCCGACAGCACCGAACAACTCTTGAGATCAACTACAAAGCTGTCATCTTTAAAGTGTATTCTATAGGAGTGTGATTTTAGACTAGCTGAATAACAACGGCACACAGAGGACTTCTTACGCTTTTGTGTACAGCTGCTGAAATGGCCTGCGAGGAGAAAAAACACTGCAACGTATAGTCAAACATAAGGGCTAATATTTAACGACAGATTTCTTCAAACGTTGCGACCACTCTGTCCTCTGTGAAAGGCGATGCCGTTCTGGTAAGGAGACATAACTCCATTTACTTGCAGTGCTCCGGTACAGCCGGGGAGGGTCCAGGCCCCACGGGGACTTCTCCCCGCCAAAATTAACAGTCATTCCCCTCACGGGCGCCGCACCAGCAGGGCCTGCGCCTGTACGTGCCCCTCCCCGCCCGTAAGACCTGCCAACAGGTGCCAAACGCGCCAGCTACCATGCTCCGCCACCGTCCGCGACCCGCCGGCGGGGGTGCAGGCCCTTGTTGAAAGTCTCCTAGCAACTGCTCGGCCAATGGCAGCGGCGCTGGGGCGGGGGGGTGCGGGCGGCGAGGGTTAACGCC